>WHUY01000125.1:0-82432 GCA_015179035.1 Tirmania nivea | reverse complement strand
TTTGTTGAATAGATGAGGTTGCCTTGGGTTAAAAGGGAGAAAAGACTGAGATTAGAGAGCGCCAATGGCTCGATTCTCAAGAAGTCTAGTACAGTATAGGTCTGGAACCTACAGATAGAAGTCCCTGATATAAAATTGGAGCAAAATAAAACTCTTGACCTAGTAACTGAGGTTGTGTGCCTCGAACCAGGTCTTCTACTCATTTTAGGGATAGATTGGATCATTGCCAATTGTGATAAGCTACAAGTCACTATTCCTTATAGGCTCGAGTTTAAGAAGACATTAGAAATTGAAGAAGTTACTGATTTCACTGACTTTGATAAAGTACTTACAGAGACTCAGTATGTTGGACTTATTAAGATTGAGAAATGGGATTATTAGAAGTTTGTAAATAGGAACATTCACAAGGTTATGAAAATAACTGTGAGTAAGAACCTATAGGAACTTGCTAATCGATTGCCATCTCAGTATAGGGATTTTGTAAAATCTTTAGAAAGAAGATACAATCTGCCCTCCTCTCTTATAGTATATAGGATATGACAATCGAGTTGGAAAAAAGAAAAAGTCCGCCATCAAGAAAGCTGTATTCCCTCTCCCTTGATGAACTGAAGCTTCTCAAAGAATACCTTGATAAGATTCTCTGAACTATCAAGATTAGACCAAGTAAAAGTTGTGCTAGCCCTCCTATTATCTTTACCAAATAACCTAATAGCAAGCTTCGAATAGTTGTAGACTATAGAGGTCTCAATACTATTACAAAGAAAGATAAGTATCCCCAGCAACTCATGACCACTTTTATAGAACAAGTTAGGACTTTACAGGTTTTCTTCAAACTCGACTTAAAACTTGGGTTTAACTTGCTCAGAATAGCAGCCAGAGATGAGTAGAAAATAGTATTCAAGACCAAACATAGCTTGTACGAGTATACAGTTATACCTTTTGGGCTAACTAATACTCCATCTATCTTCCAACAATACGTTAATAATATTCTATCTGAGAAAATTGATTGAGGGATCATTATATATATTGATGATATTTTTATATATAATTAGACTGAGGAGGAACATATCGAGGTCATCTGTTAGGTGTTACAGAAGTTAACAGAGAATAACCTTTATGTCAACATTGACAAGTTTATCTTCTATATCCCTAAGGTAGAATTCGTAGGATTTAAGGTTGGCACTAAAGGGATATAAATGGATCAGAAGAAAGTCGAGGACATTATTATATGGTAAGCCCCTTAGAACATCAAAAAGGTGCAAAAGTTTATTAGTTTTGCTAATTTCTATCACCAGTTTATTAAAGGCTTTAGTAGTTTGGCTCTTCCAATTCAAACACTTATATATAATGGAGTTTCCTAGAATTAGATACAATAGTATCAAAAAGCCTTTAACGAGCTAAAATATAAGTTCATTATAATTTCGATACTATACCATTAACATTCCAAACGACCAAAGATAATCGAGACAGATACGTCCAATCTAGCATAAGCTAGTATCCTATCTCAGAAGAAACCAAATAGTCATTGGTATTCAGTAGCTTACTACTTGAAGCACTTTATCCCAGCAGAGCTTAATTACAATATCCATGATAAGGAAGTGGTCATAATTATTAATTGCTTTCAGGAATGGAGACACTTCTTGAGAGGTACCCCTGAGAAGATAATTATGTATACACATTACAAAAACCTCAAGAACTTTAATTCCATAAAGCTACTCAATCGAAGGTAGGCTAGATGGGTAGAAATACTAAGCCAGTTCAATTTTAAGATTATCTACTGCCCAGTTGACAAGAATAGTAAGGCTAATGTACTCTCCTATCAGGTTAATCCTAATCTTGAAGAAGGAGAGGAGAAGTAGGACTACATGATTTAGATATTCAAACCTAGTCAATTCCAACTAGGTTCAGGTAAGGAGGTAATAGTAATATATCAAATTATAGTAGTGAAGGCCTCACAAATAGAAGAATCAACTTAGTCAAAGGAAATCCTAGAGGCTGGCCTTATGCATGAAAGGTAGTTAGGGATTCAGAACGCGTTGAAGTTTGGTAAAGAGTATTCTGGTCTTGAGTACTATAGTTTAAAAGATGACATAGTAACCTATAAAAGATATTTGTATATTCCTGACAATAACTCACTTAAGCTAAAGGTGGCATTCTAGAGCCATAATGCTAAAGTTACAGGATACTTTGGATATGACAAAACTCTCGAATTAATAAACCGAAATTACTACTAGTTGAATATAGAAGATTGAGTACATAAGTATGTCTATATATGCAATGCTTGTCAATACAATAAAACAGCATGATATAAGAAATATAGTAAGCTTGTATCTCTTCCAATTCCTTATAGGCCATTAAAATATAGTTTAATAGATTTTATTACCGATTTACCTCTAGTTAAAAGGTATAATCAAATCTGGATTATTATCGATAGGTTTACTAAGATGATACATTTTATTCTTTTGAAGAACTGGAAGGCTAAAAAGTTAGCTGAGATATTTATCAAGGAGGTATAAAGACTACCTAGATTGCCAAAGAGGGTCATTTTGGATAGAGACTCAGTGTTCATAAGTTCGTTCTGGATAGAAGTCATAAAGTTATTAGAAGTTAAGTTAGATAAGTCTTCAGTATATTACCCTTAGATAGATAGTCAAACTGAATGAGTCAACTAGATTCTAGACTATTATTTATGGATATATTACTATTGGGATTAGGATGACTGGGTTGAGTTACTTCCATTTATTGAGTTCTGTTACAATAATACTATTTACTCTAGTACTAAATATATTCCCTTTTATGTAGTATATGGCTAACATCCTGAGAATAACTTTTAGAACCCAACTGAGGCCTCAACTGAATCTAACAACCTTGAGACAGCTAAGACGGTCGAAACCTTAGATATAATAAGAGAAGTAATGAGGGAAAATATGAAGACAGTATAGGCCTATATATCAAAATACTACAATCTCAAGATGGTAGAGAAAGAACCGACATTCAGGGTAAGAGACTAGGTTATGGTCAATACTAAGAATATTAAGACTAGGTGTCCGACTAAGAATCTTGACTACAAGATTTGAGGAAAGTTTAAAATCAAACAACTTATCAGTACCTATGCCTATGAGTTAGAACTTCTACTAACTATAGATAAAACCTACCTCATCTTCTATATCAGTCTGTTAGAACCCTATTACCTTAATATAATTGCTGGCAGACATTCACCAACACCTCCTCTTGTCGATTTCGAAGAATTGGAGTACCAGATTAAGAAGGTTAGAACTAGTAAGCTCCAAAAGGGAAAAGTTATATATTTGATTTCCTGAAAGAGTTATAGTCCTAATGATGACACATGGGAACTATATGAGAACTTGAAGGATGGAGGCTCCAAAATTCTTTGGAAATTCCACTTGGATAATCCTCATAAGCCATGGGACCCTGATGTTATCTTGTAAGGATTTTTCATTTTTTTCTATTTAAGTATTAGTTTTTTGGAATTATTTTTTATACATTTTTTGTTTTCTACCTATATCTCTTATACCATTTTCTGTACCAGGGGTGCAATGAAATGTATGCAGCTGTGTTTTGGCTATCGTATATGAGGACTGGTCCTCAAACCCTATCCATAGTCATTAGTAGTAATACTAATTCTATTTGTATGATTAATTAGGTTCTTACAGATAAGAACCTTAAGGGAGGAGGCATTGTCATGGGGTAATATCTAGCCCTATTTTAGGTACTTGAGTTCTTATAGAATGACTCTAGATACCTATATGGACTCTAGGTATACTTAGAGCAGTATCGTATAAGTGTTTCTAATACTTATCTATAAAAGATAAGTATATAAAACGAGTATAAACTTTGGAGTAGTATATAACTATCATAGATAGTTAAGACCCTTATGGCACGCCCATAGACCCTTCAGAGAACTACGGTTTAAGTTCCATAAGTATCTGATCAATAGTTCAATAGTTATACCTAGAACAATATACTGACTATATATACATATACTAGCTATACTAGCTGTTACTCTAAAGTTTTGACATTACCCTGAACTGAAGTTATTACCCTGAACTTTAGAAAAATAACTTGGTAAAAATAAATAAAATAATAAAGCTACGAGAGTGTACTTTAGACTAAAGTGCGTCCGGTGACATTATAAGGGAGTGTACTTTAGGCCAAGACTAAAGATATGGTTGAAATATAAAGTTCTCCGAATTTAATATTTAAAAGTTGTATCTAGGTCTATTCTTCGCTCTGATTCCATTTCCACAATCCATTTTATGATCGGAGTAATACTCATAGAGTTATAAGATCTTTAGTAAGGTTAATTAAATCTACAAGGAAGTTTATCTATTACTGATAACAACTCTGCGAATAATATGGATATCGAGATGAATTAAGATTCTATAATCTTTTACACATTGACGCCTATCCAATGATAATCTATTTATGACCCACAAGTCTTTATTAATAGAGTTATGAGTAGTTGAACATTATTTTCAATAGACACTAGATACTATTAAGAAAATATTATTGGAAGTTCAAATAAGATAACTCTATGATACTGTTAGGTATTTATTCGATAGTATCGAGGATTGGCATTATATCGGAAGTAGAAATTAGTAATCTTAGCTAAGTATTCTTTAATAGAATAAGTAGGCTTAAGCGAAGTATATGAAACCTGTAGGCATAGGAATCTTCTCTATATTTAGGCTAGTAACCTATGATAATAAGTATGGATTATAACTGTATTAATAAAGATGTAGATAGCATAATACTTAGGAAGAAATTCTGAAGAGTGACGGGTAGGTATGTATCCTTCAAAATATTTTATCAAAGAATATCTACTATTACTAACATTATAAATAGTAAGAGTAGTTTTCAGTTAAATCTAATTCTACCATCAAGAGTATTCAAAAGCAAGAGTACCTCAAGTATACGAAGCCTATAAAGTTCTAAGTCTAGTAAAACTTTATGTCTAATTAATATAGGATTTATTTTATTTTGTGAAATGAGATCTGTCAAGAGAGACTAATGTAGAATTCAACTTTACTACTATAGAATTATATTCTGTATTGCAGAATAGATATTGTTGCAGCAGAATAAATACAGCCATCCTATTTTCTAGTCATAAGAGTACTATAAGGATTAATAGGGCCCTTGTAATACTTATATAATAGGTAACTGCATAGTTAAATAGAAAATATCAGCCAAGTCTAAAGGAAAGGGCAAGGTCAAGGAGGAAGTTAAGAAGATAGCAATAGTAGCAGCTCTAGTAGAATCACTTAAAGATTCTTTTAGTCAGATAATCAGTGATAATAGATTGGACTATGAGGAAAATTCAGACTATTAGGAATATAGGCCATCTAGTACATCAGGTCAAATATTCTCTCAGAATTAGTTTTCTCTTTATCTTATTAAGAAGGGTATCTCTGTTGGTAGTTGGAAGGAGGAATATATTGAGGAACCCATAGATATTGACCCTACTATCATTAGTTCTGTTTCTTATAATTTGTCTTCCTCTACTTTTTCTTCTTTATAAAACACAAAACAAAAAACCCAAAAAAAAGCCAATAATAAGGTATCTCCTTTTATTGGCAAACTATAAAAAAAACTATCAAATATAGTAGTACCAGATATTTCATTAAATAGAATAAAAGATCTCTCTTTAGTAGAAAAATCTAGTATGAAGGTATTAAAGTTTGAAAGGTTAAAATTTCTTATTTCTGTTAAGTTATTATAGATATATAAAGGAATTAAATATAATTTTTCTCTTAATGCTTTAGTTAATACCAGTACAGTAGCCACGATTTTTGATTATAATTTCATTAAATAGATGATATTGTATTAAGTTAAGAGGGAGAAAAAACTGAGATTAGAGAGCACCAATAGCTTAATTCTTAAGAGGTCTGGCATTGTACAGGTCCAGAACCTACAAATAGAAGTGTCTAATATAAGATTAGAGTGAAACAAAACTCTTGACCTGGTAATCAAGGTTACATCCCTTGAACTAGGTCTTCTACTCATTTTGAGGATACATTAGATCATTACTAATTGTAATAAGCTATAAATTACTACTCCTTATAAGCTCGAGCTTAAGAGGGTATTGGAGATCAAAGAGCTTACCGATTTTGCTAACTTTGACAAAGTACTTATAGAGACTTAGTATATCGGACTTATTGAGATTAGGGAATAGGATTATCAGAAGTTCACTAATGGGAACGTTTACAAGGTTATGAAAATAACTGTGACTAAGAACCTTGAAGAACTTGCTAATTGATTGCTATCTTAATATAAGGATTTTATAAAAATCTTTAGAAAGTAGATACAATCTACCTTTCCCTCTCATAGTCCACAGAATATGACAATTGAGTTAGAAAAAGAAAAAGATCTACCATTAGGAAAGCTATACTCCCTCTTCTCTGATGAACTATAGCTTCTCAAAAAATATCTTAATAAGATACATGGAACTAGTAAGATTAAACTGAGTAAAAGTAGTACTAGTACTCCTATTTTCTTCTCTAAACAACCTAATGGCAATCTTCAAATAGTTGTAAACTATAGAGGTCTCAATACCATTACCAAAAAAGATAAGTATCCCCTACTACTCATAACTACTCTTATAGAACAAGTTAGTACTTTATAAGTTTTCTCCAAACTTGACTTAAAACTTGGGTTTAATTTACTAAGAATAGTAGCTGAAGATAACTGGAAGACAGTATTCAAGACCAGATATAGCTTGTATAAGTATATAGTTATACCTTTTGGGCTAACTAATGTTCTATCTTTTTTCTAATAATATATTAATAATATTCTATTTAAGAGAATCGATTAAGATATTATTATATATATTGATAATATTCTTATATATATTTAGACTGAAGAGGAATATGTTGAGCTCAGCTATTGGGTATTGCAAAAGCTAACAAAAAACAACCTTTATGTTACTATTAATAAGTATATCTTTAATATTCTTGAGGTAGAATTTGTAAGATTTAAGGTTAGTACTAAAGAGATACAAATAGGTCAGAAAGAAGTCAAGGATATCTTCATATAGTAAGTCCCTCAGAACATTAAAGAGGTATAGAAGTTTATTGGTTTTACTAATTTCTATTACCAGTTTATCAGAGACTTTAGTAGTTTGGCTCTTCTAATTCAAACACTTATATACAATAAAGTTCTTTAGAATTGGATATAGCAGTATTAAAAAGCCTTCAATGAACTGAAATATAGGTTTACTACACCTCCAATACTATACTATTATTATCCTGAATGACCAAAGATAATCAAGACAGATACATCCAATCTAGCAAAGGCTAGTATCCTATCTCAGAAGGAACTAGATAGTTATTGGTACTTAGTTGCTTACTACTTAAAGCGTTTCATCCTAATAAAGCTTAATTATGATATCTATAATAAAAAAATATTCATAATTGTCAATTGCTTTCAGAAATAGAGATACTTTTTGATGGGTGCTCCAGAGAAAATAATAGTATATATAGACTACAAGAACCTTAAATACTTTAATTCTATAAAGTTACTCAATTGAAGGTAGGCTAGATAGGCAGAAATATTAAGTTAGTTTAACTTTAGGATTATCTACTACCCAAGTAATAAGAATGGCAAAGCTGATGTATTTTCCTATTAGGTTGATCCTAACCTTGAAAAAGGGGGGGAGAAATAGGACCATATAATTCGGATGTTCAAACTTAGCTAATTCTAACTAGGTTTAGATAAAGAAGTACTAGTAATATACTAAATTATGGCAGTGAAAGCCTCATAGACAGAAGAATCAACTTGGTCAAAGGAAATCCTAGAGGCTACTTTCATAAATGAGATATAGTTAGGAATTTGGACGTATTGAAGTTTAGTAAGGAATATCCTAGTCTTGAATACTATAGTTTAGAAGATGATATAGTAACTTATGAAAGATATTTGTATATTCATGATAATAACTAATTCAAGCTAAAGGTGGTATTCTAGAGCTATGATACTAAACTTGCAGGATACTTTGAATATAATAAAACTCTTGAACTAATAAAATGAAATTACTACTAGCCAAATATGGAAGAATAGGTATATAAGTATGTCCATATATACAATACTTACTAATATAATAAGATAGTGCAATACAAGAAATATGGTAAGCTTGCACTTCTTTTAATCTCCTATAGGCTATAGGAACATATATAAATAGATTTTATTACCAATTTACCTTTAGTTAAAGGGTATAATAAAATTTGAGTTATTATTGATAGGTTTACTAAAATAGTGCATTTCATTCCTTTAAAGAACTAAAAGGTTAAAAAGATAGCTGGGATATTTGTCAAAAAAATGTGAAGACTACATAGGTTGTCAAAGAGGGTTAGTTTGGATAAGGACTTGATATTTAGAAGTTTATTCTAAATGGAAGTCATACAGTTATTAGGAGTTGAGTTAGATAAGTCCTTGGCATATTACTCTCAAATGGATGGCCAAACTGAATAGGTTAATCAGATTTTAGAGTATTATCTATAGATGTATTACTATTAGGATTAGAATGACTAGGTTAAGTTACTTCTATTTGCTGAATTGTGTTATAATAATACTGTCCACTCTAGTATTAAACATATTCTTTTTTATGTAGTATATAGCCAATACCTCGAGAACAACTTCTAAAACTCAACTGAGGTCTCAACTGAATTCAATAACTCTAAGGCAGCTAAGACAGTTAATGTTACGGGGTGACATCCAGCTCTACTATAGGTACTTGAGCTCCTATAGAACGACCCTAGATATCCATATGGACTCTAGGTATACTCATAGCAGTCTGGTGCAAGCTTTTCTAATATTTATCTATAAGAGATAAGTATATGAAATGGGTATGAACCTCAGAGTAGTATATAACAATCATAGATGGTTAAGACCCTTATAGCAAGCCCATAGACCCTTGAGGGAGCTACGGTTTAACTTTCATAAGTATCTGATCAATGGTTCAATAGTTACACCTAGAACAATACGCTGACTATATACATATATACTAGCTGTTACCCTGAAGTCTTGGCGTTACCCTGAAACTGAAGTTATTACCCTGAACTTTAGGAAAATAACTCGGTAAGAATAAATAAAATAATGAAGCCATAAGGGCGTACTTTAGACCAAAGTGTGTCCGGTGACATTATAAGGGAGTGCGTTCTTGGCCAAGGCTAAAGATATGGCTAAAATATAAAGTTCTCCGAATTTAATATTTCAAAGTTGTATCTAGGTTTATTCATCACTTTGATTCCATTTCCACAATCTATTTTTATGATCGGAGTAATACCCGTAGAGTTATGAGACCTTTAGTAAGGTTAATTAAATCCATGAGGACGTTTATCTATTACTGATAACAACTCCGCAAATAATATGGGCATCGAGATGAATTAAGATTCTATGATCTTCTACGCATTAACGCCTATCCAATGATAATCTATTTGTGACCCACGAGTCTTTATTAATAGAGTTATGAGGAGTTGAAAATTATTTTCAACGGACACTAGACGCTATTAAGAAAATACTACTACAAGCTCAAATAAGATGACTCTATGATACTGTTGAGTATTTATTCGATAGCATCAGGGATTGGCGTTATATCAGAAGTAGAAATTAGTTATTTCGGCCAAGTATTCTTTAAAAAGAATAAGTCGACTTAAGCGAAGTATATGTAACCTGTACACATGGGAATCTTCTCTACGTTCGGGCTAGTAACCTGTGACAACGAGCATAGATTATGACTGTGTTAACAAAGGTGTGGATAGCATAACACTTAGGAAGAAATTCTGAAGAGTGATAGGTAGGTGCGTGTCCCCCAAAAATATTTTATCAAGAAATATCTACTATTACTGGGCATTATAAATAGTAAGAGTAGTTTCCGGTTGAATCTGATTCTACTATCAAGAGTATTCGAAAGCAAGAGCACCTCGAGTACATAAAGTCTACAAAGTTCTAAGTCTAGTTTACTTTATTTCTGACTGACGAAAAGATTTATTTTGTATTGCGAAATAAGATCTGTCGGGAAGAATTAAGGTAAATCGAACTTTACTGCTATAGAATTTTATTCTGTATTTCAGAATAAGTATTATTGCGGCAGCGTGAGTATGGCCGTCCTATTTTCTAGTCGCAAGAGTGCTATAAGGGTTAATAGGGCCCCTATAATATTACTTTATAGATAAGTAATTCTCATCTTATTTGTACATCATATACTTGAATCAACATGTCTAATTCCCAGACACTAAGAGGGCCCAGCCAGCCCTATCGATATATAATGTTACCTGATATCACATCCCGTGCTATCACACAACACCCACATAACCTTCCACAATCTGGAATAGATATGGAAGATGACATGCCAATAGAAGATATCCTCTCACGAGGAATGGAATCTTCCAGACAACTATTTAATTCCCTTAATGAATTAACATCATACCTGCAAGGGTTCTTACTGGGTCTATTATGCCGAATAGACCCACCAACTCAATGACCGTTATAGTGAGCAGGTAGCAACACCTCCTCGCAACATCCATCACGTCCACCACCACGCCCCACTCAAGCCACACACCCCACAATAAGTCAAGAACAGTACGACCAATTATTGGCTCGTATTATTCAAGACGGCGCTTCCGAGTTCGAACGCCATCGAGCCGAAATCTCAGACCTCATCAGAGGTCTTCAAGCACAGGTAACTCTCTTAGTCGAAGCTCAAGAAGCACATAAAGTGGCTCAAGAAGCCTACCAAGTAGTTTTTGAGGGCGCCAAAGCTACCTATGAAGATCTAAAGTTATTGCGATAGCAAGTAACTGAGGAGGTAGCAGTCCTCAAAGGCCAAACAGCAGGGCAAGAAGATGCCATTAAGTGATTAACAGTATCCATTAGTGAGGTGTTGGAGAAATAGTAGGAATTCCTGACCGACAAACTTACTCAAGACATAGGAGCAATTATTAATACGGTCAAAACCAAATTTGATATGATCGAAGCCGACATGGGTAAGGTAAGTAACTGGATGCAGAAAGCAATCAAATAAGAATAAGATGATCGCATCCAAAGCTGTGAGACAAATAGAGAATCAGTCAAGGCTCTCTCCTGCCTGATTCAAACTCACAAAAGGAAGCTCAAGGACTTATAAGAACTTCTGATCAACTAACCCACTATAAAGTTCGTTCGATCAGATGGCATGGATAGTTTTATCCGCGATGTTCACACCGGTCTAGTAGGCAGTCTAGTACCACTACCACCACCACCTCCACCACCACCATCTCCTCCAGCAACTAAGAAGACTAAGGTTCTTCCTGAAAAGAAAGAATCCCGAAACCTCCCCCTACCTCCGAAGTTCGATAGAACTTCAAGCAAGTTGAAGGAATTCTTGATGAAGGTAGACTACATATTCGAATGCATGCCACTGACATATTCTATTCATAGTGAAAAGATCCTGTTTATTGCAGATCTATTAATGGGCAGAGCAAGTACTTGGTATTATGCTAACTAGCATAAACGAACACTGGATACTAATTCCAGATGGGTCGAATGAGACACATTTAATGTCTTCAAGCGAGAATTCATTAATGCCCACCAGAACCAACACGAACAACATGATGCGAAGGTCTCCTTTTAGAAGGAGTACTAGAAAAAGGGCAAAGCAATGAAAGATTTTATTGCTAGAGTCAGGGTTCATCAGTTGGTAGCGGAACTACCACGAGAATACCTCTGGGAACACCTGATCACAGCTATTCAACCTAAGACTAGAGCTCATATGGTCCGAGTTAGTACTGACAAGGATATCCTCGATAAAGTACCAACTAGTACAGAAATGTGCTTGCAGGCAATTGCTAATGCTAGGTCTCAGGTGGAGTATGAGAAGGTAAGGGAGGTACATGTACAGAGCTAGTTCCGTTAGAAAGAACAAGCTGCTGGTGCAAAAAAGGAGGCAGTCCCCGCTCTTAAGACTACAGAGAAGAAGTCTGAAAATCTCAAAGACCGAATCTTGAAGCCGAAGGAAAAGGCAAAAACCAAGCCTGATACTGAACCCAAAGCCAAGTCTAACGCTTCCTCCAAGAAGGAAAAAGAGCTTGGCTAAGATGCAGTTACCTATGCTATGTGGCAGGCTCGGAAAAGGGACAGGCAGTGCATCAAGTATAGGGATAAAAACCATATGATGGGTGACTGCACAGTTGGTTGGAAACCATCGGTAGAGTCAAAGGGAAAAGATAAGGCCAAGGAGGAAGTGAAGAAGGTAGTGACTATGGTAGCAGTGGTAGTGCTACTTGAAGTTTCTTTTGGTAAGATTATTAGTAATGACGAGTTAGATTATGGGGAAAATTCAGACTGTTAGGGATACGAGCCATCTAGTACATCGGGTCAGATGGTCTCGCAGGATTGGTTTTCCATTTGTGTTGTGAAGAAAGGTATCTCTATTGGTAGTTGGAAGAAGGAATATATTGGAGAACCTATAGATATTGACCCCACTTTCATTAGTTCTGTTTCTCATAATTTATCTTCTTCTGCTTTTCTTTCTTCACAAAATACAAAAAAAGAGACAAAAAGAAAAGCCAATAATGAGGTGGCTCCTCTTGTCGGCGAAATCCAAAAAAAACCACGAAAGGTGGCGGTGCCGGATATTTCATTAGATGGAATAAAGGATCTCTCTCTGGCAGGAAAATCGGGTGCAAAGGTGTTGAAATCTGATGGGCTGAAGTTTCTTATCTCTGTTAAATTATCTTGGATATATGGAGGAATAAAAAGGGAACTTTCTAATAATGCTTTAGTTGATACTGGCATGGAAGCCACGATTTTCGATTCTGATTTTGTTGAATAGATGATGTTGCCTTGGGTTAAGAGGGAGAAAAGACTGAGATTAGAGAGCGCCGACAGCTCGATTCTCAAAAGGTCTGGCATAGTGCAGGTCCGGAACCTATAGATGGAAGTCCCTAACGCAAGATCAAGGCAAAATAAAAATCTTGACCTGGTAACTGAGGTTGCATACCTCGAACCAGGTCTTCCACTCATTTTTAGGATAGATTAGATCATCGCCAATTGTAATAAGCTACGAGTCACCACTCCTTATAGGCTCGAGCTTAAGAGAGCATTGGAGATTAAGGAGGTTACTAATTTTGTTGACTTTGACGAAGTACTTGCAGAGACTCAGTATGTCGGACTTATTGAGATTGGGGAATGGGATTATCAGAAGTTCGCAAATGGGGATGTTCGTAAGGTTATGAAAATAACTATGACTGAGAACCTAGAAGAACTTGCTGATCGATTGCCATCTCAGTATAGGGATTTTGCAAAAATCTTTGGAAAGAAGATGCAATCTACCCTTCCCTCTCATAGTTTACAGGACATAACAATCGAGTTGGAAGAAAAAAAAAGTCCACCATCAGGAAAGTTGTACCCTCTCTCCCCTGATGAACTGGAGCTTCTCAAAGAATACCTTGATGAGATATTCCGAACTGGCAAGATTAGACCGAGCAAAAGCAGTGCTGGCGCTCCTATTTTCTTCGCCAAACAACCTAATGGCAAGCTTCGAATAGTTGTAGACTATAGAGGTCTCAATGCCATTACCAAAAAAGATAAGTATCTCCTGCCACTCATGACCACTCTCATAGAACAAGTTGGCACTTCACAGGTTTTCTCCAAACTCAACGTAAAACTTGAGTTTAACTTGCTAAGAATAGCAGCCGGAGACGAGTGAAAGACAGTATTCAAGACCAGATATAGCTTGTATAAGTATACAGTTATACCTTTTGGGCTAATTAATGCTCCGTCTGTCTTCCAACAATATGTTAATAATATTCTATCTGAGAGAATCGATCGAGGGATCATTGTATTTATTGATGATATTCTTATATACACTTAGACTGAAGAGGAACATGTCGAGCTTGCCCGTTGGGTGCTACAGAAGCTAACAGAGAATAACCTTTATGTCAATATTGATAAGTGTATCTTCCATGTCTCCAAAGTAGAATTCGTAGGATTTAAGGTCGGCACTTAAGGGATACAAATGGGTCAGAAAAAAGTCGAGGACATTCTCCCATGGCAAGCCCCTTAGAATGTCAAAGAAGTGCAGAAGTTTATTGGTTTTGCTAATTTCTATTGCCGTTTATTAAAGGCTTTAGTAGTTTGGCTCTCCTAATTCAAATACTTACACATAATGGAGTTCCTTGGAATTGGACATAGCAGTATCAAAAAGCCTTCGATAAACTAAAATATAGGTTCACAACTGCTCCGATACTATGCTATTATCACCCCGAACGACCAAAAATGATCCAGACAGACGCGTTCGATCTAGCAAAGGCAGGTATCCTGTCCCAGAAGGAACTAAATAGTCATTGGTACCCTATCACTTACTACTTAAAGCGTTTTATTCCTACAGAGCTTAACTATGATGTTCACAATAAAGAAATGGTCATAATCATTAACTGCTTTCAGGAATGGAGACACTTTTTGATGGGTACCCCGGAGGAGATAATTGTTTATATAGACCACAAGAACCTTGAGTACTTTAATTCTACGAAGTTACTCAATCGAAGGTAGACTCGTTGGGTGGAAATACTAAGCCAGTTCAATTTTAGGATCATCTACCACTCAGGTGACAAGAATGGTAAGGCTGATGTGTTTTCCCATCAGGTTGATTCTGACCTCGAAGAAAGGGGAGAGAAGCAGGAC
Organism: Tirmania nivea; assembly: GCA_015179035.1. Taxonomy (NCBI): domain Eukaryota; kingdom Fungi; phylum Ascomycota; class Pezizomycetes; order Pezizales; family Pezizaceae; genus Tirmania; species Tirmania nivea. Next base: position 67,759 of record WHUY01000125.1, on the reverse strand, counting down.
CACATGATTCGGATATTCAAACTTGGTCAATTCCAACTAAGTTTGGGTGAGGAGGTACTAGTAACGTACCGAATTATAGCAGTGAAGGCTTCACAAACTGAAAAATCAACATAGTCGAAGGAAATCTTAGAGGCTAGCCTCATAGATAAAAAGTGGTTAGGGATTTAGAATACGTTGAAGTTTGGTAAGGAGTATCCTAGTCTTGAGCACTATAGTTTGGAAGATGACATGGTGACCTATGAAAGACATTTGTATATTCCTAACAACAACTCACTCAAGCTAAAGGTGGCATTCCAGAGCCATGATGCTAAAGTTACAGGACACTTCGGATGTGACAAGACCCTCGAATTGATGAAACAAAATTATTACTGGCCGAACATGAAAGATTGAGTACGTGACTATGTCCATATATGCGATGCTTGCCAGCATAACAAGACAGCGTGACATAAGAAATATGGCAAGCTCCTACCTTTTCCAATTCCCTAGAGGCCGTGGAAACATATTTCGATGGATTTCATTACTGATTTACCTCCAGTTAAGGGGTATAATCAAATCTAGGTTATTATCGATAGGTTTACTAAGATGGCACATTTCATTCCTTTGAAGAACTGGAAGGCTAAAGAGTTAGCTGGGATATTTGTTAAGGAGGTGTGGAGACTACATGGGTTGCCAAAGAGGGTCGTTTCAGATAGGGAGTCGGTGTTCACAAATTCATTTTGGATAGAAGTTATGCAGTTATTGGGAGTTGAGTTGGATAAGTCTTTAGCGTATCACTTCCAGACAGATAGTCAAACCGAATGAGTCAACCAGATTCTAGAGCATTATCTATAGACGTATTGCTGTTGGGATCAGAATGACTAGGTTGAGTTACTTCCATTTGCCGAGTTCTATTACAATAACACTATCCACTCTAGTACTAAACGTACTCCCTTCTACGTAGCATATGGCCAACATCCCGAGAATAACTTTCAGAACCCAACTAAGGCCTTAACCGAATCTAACAACCCTGAGGTAGCTAAGATAGTCGAAATCCTAGATGCAATGAGAGAAGCTATGAGGGAGAACATGAAGGTAGCACAGGCCCACATGTCAAAATACTACAATCTTAAGGTGGCAGAGAAGGAACCAATATTTAAGGTGGGAGACTGGGTTATGGTCAACGCTAACAACATTAAGACTAGGCGTTCGACCAAGAAGCTTGACTACAAGCTTCAAGGAAAGTTCAGAATCAAACGACTCATCGGTACTTATGCCTATGAGTTAGAACTTCCTCCGAGCACAGGTAAAACCCACCCCGTCTTCCACATCAGTCTGTTGGAACCCTACTACCTTAACACGATTGCCAGCAAACATTCGCCAACACCCTCTCCCGTCGATCTCGAAGAATCGAAGTACTAAATAGAGAAGATTAGGACGAGTGAGCTTCGGAAAGGAAGAGTAATGTACTTGGTTTTCTGGAAAGGTTACGGTCCTGATAATGACACATAGGAACCATACAAGAACTTGAAGGATGGAGGCTCTAAAATCGTTCGGAAATTCCATCTAGATAATCCTCGTAAGCCACGGGACCCTGATGTTATCTTATGAGGATTTTTCATTTTTTCCTATTTAGGCTTTAGGTTTTTGGAATTATCTTTCATGCATATTTTGTTTTCTACCTGTATTTCTTATGCCATTTTCTGTTCTATGGCTGCAATGAGACATACGCAACTGTGTTTCGGTTATTGTATATGAGGACTGGTCCTCAAGCCCCATCCATAGTCATTAATAGCAATACTGATTCTATTTACATAATCAATTAGGTTCTTGTGGACAAGAACCTTAAGGGAGGAGGCACTGTCACGAGGTGATATTCAGCCCTACCATAGGTACTTGAGCTCCTATAAAACGACCCTAGATATCCATATGGACTCTAGGTACACTCATAGCAGTGTGATGTAAGCTTTTCTAATACTTATCTATAAGAGATAAGTATATGAAACGGGTATGAACCTCAGAGTGGTATATAACCATTATAGATGGTTAAGACCCTTATGGCACGCCCATAGACCCTTGAGGGAGCTACGGTTTAAGTTTCATAAGTATCTGATCAATGGTTCAATAGTTACACCTAGAACAATACACTGACTATATGCACATATACTAGCTGTTACCCTGAAATCTTAGCATTACCCTGAACTGAAGTTATTACCCTGAACTTTAGGAAAATAACTCAGTAAGAATAAATAAAATAATGAAACTACGAGGGCATACTTTAGACCAAAGTGCATCCGGTGACATTATAAGGGAGTGCGCCCTAAGCCAAGGCTAAAGATATGGCTGAAATATAAAGTTCTCTGAATTTAATATTTCAAAGTTGTATCTAGGTCTATTCATCGCCCTGATTCTATTTTTATAATCCATTTTTATGATCGGAGTAATACCCGTAGAGTTATAAGACCTTTAGTAAGGTTAATTAAATCTACGAGCACATTTATCTATTACTAATAACAACTCCACAAATAATATGGGCATCGAGATGAATTAAGATTCTATGATCTTCTACACATTGATGCCTATCCAATGATAATCTATTTGTGATCTACGAGTCTTTATTAATAGAGTTATGAGTAGTTGAAAATTATTTTCAATAGACACTAGACACTATTAAGAAAATACTACTGCAAGCTCAAATAAGATAACTCTATGATACTATCGAGTATTTCTTCGATAGCATCAGGGATTGGTGTTATAACGGAAGTAGAAATTAGTTATCTCGGCTAAGTATTCTTTAAAAAGAATAAGTCAGCTTAAGCGAAGTATATGTAACCTGTAGGCATGGGAATCTTCTCTACGTTCGGGCTAGTAACCTATGACAATGAGCGCAGATTACGACTGCGTTAATAAAGGTGTAGATGGCATAACACTTAGGAAGAAATTTCGAAGAGTGATGGGTAGGTGCATATCCCCCAAAAATATTTTATCAAGAAATATCTACTATTACCGCACATTATAAATAGTGAGAGTAGTTCCCGGTTGAATCTGATTCTACCATTAAGAGTATTCAAAAGCAAGAGCACCTCGAGTATACAAAGCCTACAAAGTTTTAAGTCTAGTTTACTTTATTTCTGACTGATGAAAAGATTTATTTTGTGTTGCAAAATAAGATCTGTCGGGAAGAATTAAGGTAGATCGAACTTTACTGCTATAGGATTTTATTCTATGTTTCAGAATAAGTATCATTGCGGCAGCGTGAGTACGGCCGTCCTATTTTCTAGTCGCAAAAGCACTATAAGGGTTAATAGGGCCCCCGTGACAGTCAAAACTCTAAATATAATAAGAGAGGTAATAAAGGAGAATATGAAGACAGTATAGACCCATATATTAAAATACTATAATCTTAAGGTAACAAAGAAGAAACCAACATTCAAGGTAGGAGACTAGGTTATGGTTAATGCTAAAAATATTAATACTAGGCATCTGACTAAAAAGCTTGACTAGAAGCTTTGAGGAAAGTTTAGAATCAAATAACTTATTAGTACTTATACCTATACATTAGAACTTCCCCTAAGCATAGACAAAATCTACCCTATCTTCTATATCAGTCTATTGGAACCCTACTACCTTAATACAATTGCCGGCAGATGTTCACTAATACTCCCTCCGATTAATTTCAAAGAATTAGAGTACTAAATAGAGAAGGTTAGGACAAGTAAGCTTTGGAAAAGAAAAGTAATGTATTTAGTTTCCTAGAAGAGTTATAGTCCTGATGATGATACATAGGAACCATATGAGAACTTCAAAGATAAAGGCTCTGAAATCATTCAGAAATTCTATCTAAATAATTCTCGTAAGCTATGGGACCCTGATGTTATTGTATAAGGATTTTTTATTTTTTCCTATTTAGGTTTTAGGTTTTTACAATTATCTTTCATACATTTTTTATTTTCTATCTATATTTCTCATGTCATTATCTGTCTCAAGGGTGGAATAAGATATATACAGCTGTGTTTTATTTGTTGTATATAAGGACTACTTCTTAAGCCCTATCTATATTCATTAGTAGTAATACTAATTCTATTTGTATGATCAATTAGGTTCTTGTAGATAAGAACCTTAGGCACTATTACGGGATAACATCCAGTCCTACCTTAGGTACTTGAGCTCTCATAGAACGACCCTAAATATCTATATGGACTCTAGGTACACTCATAGTAGTATGGTGCAAGCATTTCTAATACTTATCTCTAAAAGATAAGTATATAAAATGGGTATAAGCCTCGGAGTGGTTTATAATTAATATAGATAGTTAGGACCCTTATGGCACACCTATAGACCTTTGAGGGAGCTACGGTTTAAGTTTCATAAGTATCTGATCAATAGTTCAATAGTTATACCTAAATCAATATATTGACTATATGTATATATACTAGCTATATTAGCTATTACGTTGAGATCTTGGCATTACCCTGAACTAAAGTTATTACCCTGAACTTTAGAAAAATAACTCGGTAAAAATACATAAAATAATGAAGCCATGAGGGTATACTTTAGACTAAAGTATATTTAGTGAAATTATAAGGGAGTATACTCTATACTAAGGCTAAAGATATATTTAAAATATAAAGTTCTCTGAATTTAATATTTCAAAGATGTATCTAGGTCTATTCATTACTCTAATTCTATTTTCGCAATCCATTTTATGATTAAAATAATTCTCATAGAAGTATAAAACCTTTAGTGAGGTTAATTAAATCTATGAGGAAGTTTATTTATTACTGATAACAACTCTATAAATAATATAGGCATTAACATGAATTAAGATTCTATAATATTCTATACATTAATGCCTATCTAATGATAATTTATTCATGACCTATGAGTCTTTATTAATAGAGTTATAAGTAGTTGAAAAATTATTTTCAATAGATATTAGATGTTATTAAGAAAATACTACTGCAAACTCAAATAGAATAATTCTATGATACTGTTAGGTATTTATTCGATAGTATTGGGGATTGGTATTATATTGGAAGTAAAAATTAGTTATTTTGGCTAAGTATTCTTTAATAGAATAAGTCGGGTTAAGCTAAGTATACGAAATGTGTAGACATGAGAATCTTCTCTACATTTAGATTAGTAACCTATAATAATGAGCACTAATTACAACTACATTAATAAAAGTATAGATAATATAACACTCAGGAAGAAATTTTGAAGAGTAACAGGTAGATACATATCCTCCAAAATATTTTATCAAAAAATATCTACTATCACTGCATATTATAAATAGTAAGAGTAGTTCTTGGTTGAATCTAATTCTACTATTAAGAGTATCTAAAAGCAAAAGCACCTCAAGTACACAAAGGCTACAAAGTTTTAAGTCTAGATTTCTTTATTCCTAACTAATGAAAAAATTTATTTTTTATTTCAAAATAAGATCTATTATGAAGGATTAAATTAAATTAAACTTTCTACTATAAAATATTTAGGGTTAGAGTGAACAAGATCTTGGAGCATTATCTATGGATATATTGTTATTGAAATCAGAATAACTAGATTGAGTTACTTCCATTTGCTAAGTTCTATTATAATAACACTATCAACTCTAGTACTAAATATAGTCCTTTTTATATAGCATATAGCTAATACCTTAAGAACAACTTGCAGAACCCAACTAAGCCCTTAACTGAATCCAACAACCCTAAAGCAGCTAAGATAGTCGAAACTCTAGATATAATAAGAGAGGCAATGAGAGAGAATATGGGAGATAGTGTAGGCCTGTATATCAAAATACTATAATCTTGAAATAGCAGAGAAGAAACTGATATTTAAAGTAGGAAACTAGGTTATAGTTAATGGTAAAAATATTAAGACTAAGCATCTAATCAAAAAGTTTGACTATAAGCTTTGAGAAAAGTTCAGAATTAAACAACTTATCGATTTCTATACTTATAAGTTAGAACTTTCCTTAAGTATAGGCAAAACGCACCTTTTTTTCTATATTAGTCTGTTAGAACCCTACTACCTTAATATGATTACCAACAGATATTTGCCAATACCCTTGGCTATTGATCTCGAAGAATCGGAGTACCAGATAAAGAAAGTCAAAATAAGTGAGCTTCAGAATGGAAGAGTAATATACTTAGTTTTCTAGAAGAGTTATAGTTCTAATGATAATACATAGGAACTATATGAGAACTTGAAGGATAGAGGCTCTGAAATCATTCCAAAATTCTATTTGGGTAACTTTTATAAGTAATGGAACTCTAATATTATCTTATAAGAATTTTTTTTTGATTCCTATTAGGTTTTAGGTTTTTTGAATTATCTTTTATACATTTTTTATTTTCTACTTATATTTCTTATACCATTTCTATCCCAAGAGGTATAATAAGATATATGTAACTATATTTTAGTTGTTGTATATAAGAACTAGTCTTCAAGCCCCATCTATAGTTATTAGTTATAATACTAATTCTATTTACATGATCAATTAGGTTCTTGCTAACAAAAACCTTAAGAAGAGAGGCATTATTATAGTGTGGAGGGAATAGTATTTTCATATGAATTGGATTTAGTCATTTTATACATTTTATATTAATTTATACTTATATATAGTTATGCTTGTATGCAAGTGGTTTATTTGTAGAACTTACAAGAGTCATACTAGTTTCGGTATGAGTATTATATAAGAAAGAGTCTTCATAATATATAGTAATCTTTATACTTTGGACTAGTAAGAGTTATACTAGTTCTGGCATAACTATCAACTATTATATAGGTCTTATATATGACTTAGTTGCATTTCCTGGCAGAAAGGTTCTAACAGAAAAGTTCTAACAGGTTCAAAAGTCATTTAAATATTTACTAACTGATCTAAATATTTCCTGACTATCATTAGTCTAACAAAATATATATAGAACCCATGAGAGTCGTACTAGTATCAGTACGACTATTAGTTTAGTAGAAGCTCTTAGTACTATGTATTTATTTAAAAGTACTTTATATGTTATTATTAATAAATAAATTATAAAGTTTAGCTTAAATAAAAATACTTTATATATATTCGTACATATATATAATTAAGAAATAGACTATTACGATTTTTATCTTCTTTATACATTATCAATTCTATTACTATTCTCTCCCTCTTGCTCTTGCTAGTCTTTTCATTAGTCACAGAATATATGTTCCTCTATTAAGAGTAAAATACCTTTATATTGGTCCCTTCCACTAGAGATCTAAGGAATTTTTGCAAAAAGAGAATTCAACTGATAGAGATAGTAGTAATATTAAAAAATAAGGTAAGAGGAATAGTAGTAATATTTGTAATATCAGTTGAATAGATTTGTTTTTTATTCATATTATGCTACTTTTTTTGCATTTATGTTAATAGTATTATTGACGAATTACTAGTCAAAATCTTATTACTAGTGTAATAGTAGATTATAGTAAGATGTATGCATATACAAGTATATAAGGACTTGTTCGTACTCTAGGAGTGGAAAGAAAGAAAGAAATTAATAGAATAGTAGAAAGGAATTATTATGAATAGTTAGAGTATTACTTGTATCACAAGTAATAGATAATACACGTATAAGTATATTTATATATATATTAGAGAGGGGGACATGGATAAGAAAGTCTGAGCTATGCTTGAAGGAGAGTATATTTATTATAATGACTAAGTATAGGAGAGTGAATAAGTTATTATATAAGAAGAGAAGAGAATGAAAAGAGTAGAATAATCTCTATATATAGAAATCTAGTAATATAAAAGAACTAGAAAGAGGGTAAAAGAAAGCATACAAAGATATAAGGAAGTAAACAGAGATATAAGAAAAGAGCAAGTATCTTACAGAATATCAAGCAAAAGGATATAAGAATATTCTAAGTAATAATGATGACAAGTGATAAATTTGAAGGTAAGGTTCTAGTAGAATCTTCAGATAGGTTCTAGTAGGTAAGTACTTGGCTTAAGATCTTTGGGATATGATCAGTAATCTAATAGGTTAGGATCTAGAATCAAAAGTAATATTACCAGAGTAGGGACACTAGCTAGAAGACTAGGATTAACATAGTAAAATCATACTAAATTAAGATTAAGTAGAGCTAGATGCGAATATATGCTAGTGAGTACATAGGTTACTAGTATAGTACTAGAGCTAGAGGGTCAAAGAATAAGGTGAGAAGATAATCTGTAATAGTAGCTCTCTTTCCAAATATAAGCTCCTGTAAATCTAAGACAAATTTATGATCTACTCATTTGGGTAGAGTACATAGTTGAGGCTTGAGTAGATAGGAATCGTAGAATTTTTTTATAGCACTTGGGGCATTCAAGAACAAAGTAGCGAGTTCCCAAGTAAGTTCGGTGAAATCTACCTAACAAGCAAGATATTCAAGGGTTTAACCTCAGAAGTATAAGTCAATGATTTCATTAACTTCTTACTCAAGTTTATCTTCAATAATAATAGAGGATAGGGGTGGCTGAATTTGGCCTAGTAGGAGGTCTATAAAGGCAGGTTTAAGGAGTAAGATATGAAAAATAGGGTAGATTTTTATCAAGGCAGGAAGATCGAGCTAATAAGTATAAAATAAAATCTTCTAGATGATTTAGAACTTACTAAGTTTCTTAAAGTCTACCTTAGTTAAAGGACAAGTTGTTTTAATATGCTACTGGAAAAGCTATACTTTATTACCAATATCTAACTTAAGTAAGGAAATTCAGAATTTATTAGCTTATTCTAAGTAAGTAGCATAGGCCCAAATTATTTTAAATCTAAAATATATATCAAGTTCTTTAAGACAATCTACATATTCCTTAATTATTAAAGATACTAAAAGTTTTGTTCCAGGGTTCTCCTTAATCTAGTAGCAAGGATTTTCACTATATATAGCCTAGAATAGAATAATATTAAGAGTCGTAGACAGGATATTATTGTATGGGAATTTAGCTATAGTGAAGAGTTTAGACTAGTTATCTTACTAGTAGTTATAGTAAGTATGTAAATAATGTTTTATAATTGTATTTATTCTTTTAGTCTGGCTATAAGTCTAGTAGTAGAAGATAGTAGAAACTTTCTGCTGAATATAAATAAGCAAGGTCAAGGATCAGATAAATTTGGAGATAAACTGAATATTCTAGTTAGATATAATAGAGTCTAGGAGATTAAACTTTCTGCTATAGGATATTATTCTGTATCACGAAATAAGTATCGTTATGGTAGTAGAAGTACGGCTGTTCTATTTTCCAGTCGTAAGAGTACTATAAAGATTAATAGGGCCTCCGTGCTATTACTTTATAGACAAGTAATTTTTGTCTTGTTTCATACTAGTATATTTGAATAAACTATATTTAACTCCCAGACACTAAGAGGGCCTAGCCAGCTCTACTAATATATTATACTCCCTGATATCATACCCCATGCTATCATATAGTGACTACATAATCTTTCATAATCAAAACCTAATATAGAAGAAGATATGCTAATAAAAGATATCCTCTCATAAGGAATAGAATCTTCCAGGCAGTAGTTTTATTTTCTAGATAAATTAACATCTTACTTACAAGGGTTCCTACTGAGTTTATTATGTTGCTTTGACCTACTAACTCAATAAATACTATAATGAGCAAGTAGTAATACTTCTTTACAATATCCACTATACTCACCACTACACACTATAAGAAATACACACCCTACTATCTTATAAGAATAATACAACCAATTACTGGCTCATATTATTTGAGATGGAACCTCTGAATTTGAACATTATAGGGCTAAAATTATAGACCTCACAAGAGATTGATAAGCATAAGCAACCCTCTTGGTCTAATTATAACAGGCTCATGAGGTAGCCCAGGAACCTCACCAGGTAGTTTTCAATAGAGCCAAAGCTACTTACGAGAACCTCAAGTTACTGTAACAGCAAGTAACTAAGGAAGTAGCTGCTCTCAAGGGGCAAACTGAGAGATAATAGCATACAGTTTAGCAATTGACTATATCTATTAATAAAGTATTGGAAAAGTAGTAGAAAGTGCTAACTGACAAGCTTATATAAGATACAGGGGCTATTATCGATATAGCGAAGATTAAGTTCAATACTATTAAGGCAGACGTTATTAAGGTAAGCAATTGGATACAGAAGGTGATTAAATAAGAATTGAATGATTACATTCAAAATTATAAAATAAATAGGGAATTAGTAGAAGCTCTCTCTCGTCTTATTTAAACTTACAAGAGGAAACTCAAAGACCTCTAAGAATAGCTAATCAACTGACCAAACTATACCAAATAAACTTGATCGATTTATATGGATAGTTTCATCCATAATATCCACTCTGGCCTAGTGGGTGGCCTCATACCTCTACTACTACTACTTCCACTACCACTATCTCCTCTACTTTTAGCTAAAAAGACTAAAGTTCTTTCCGAAAAGAAAGAACTTCTAAATCTTCCCCTACCTCTAAAGTTCAATAGAACTTCAAGTAAACTCAAAGAATTCCTTATGAAGATAGATCACACATTTGAATGTATGCTACTAATATATTCTACTTATAGCAAAAATATCCTGTTTATAGCAGATCTACTTACAGGAGGAGCCAGCACCTGGTATTATTAGTGTGTACTATGGAGTGAGTATAACTCACTCTGCCTCACTAAAAACTAACTTGGCGAACAAGTTTTTGTCTGTTAACAACTTACCGAGTCAGCTTTTCGATACTTCACCTCAACTCACCCTAACTTAGTGATCTACAGAATACTTGCCAAGCCTTTTATTTTATATTTCTTATTCCTTTACTCTATTTAGCCTGTATTATTATAAAATTCTACTATTACAAATTGCTTGTAATGTTATGGATCGCTTATACTGTTACAGATTGCCTGTACTATCGGAGATCACTCCTACTATTACTGATTACCTCTACTATTATGGTCGTTTTTACTGTCACTGATTGCTTGAACTATTATAGTTACTACTACTGTTATGGATTGTCTATACTGTTATGGATCACATCTATTATCACTGATTGCCTGTACTGTCATAGTTGCATCTACTATCACTAATTGTTTGTACTATTATAGTCGCTTCTACTATCACTGATTGCTTGAACTGTCATAGTTGCTTTTACTGTTATAGATTGTCTATACTGTTATAGATCACGTCTACTATCACTGATTGCTTGTGCTATTATAGTCGCATCTACTATCACTGATTATCTGTACTGTTACAGTCACTTCTACCATTATCGATTGCCTAAACTGTCTTAGTTACTTCTACTATTATAGATTGTTTGTACTGTTATGGATCGCATCTACTATTATTGATTACCTCTACTATTACGGTCGCTTCTTCTATTATCAATTGCCTATACTGTTATGGTTGCTTCTCCTGTAACTGATTATCTATAGTATCATAGTTACTTCAACTATTACAGATTATCTGTAGTATTACTGATTGTCTGTAATATTATGTATAGCTTATACTATCATCTATTTTGCTATTATTGTTAGTAGTCATTACCTATTATTTATATGTGTTGCCAGTAAGGGTGGAAACTGACTAGGCTTGGCAGATGCTCGAGCATAAAGGAGGTTAGTATAGAGACTTAGCGAGTATTCTATCGATTACCGAAAACTTAGCGAGTCAATTTGAGATGAGTTACCACTAGTAATAACTGAGGCGAGGTAATTACCGAATGAGTTGTCAAGGCTATGAAATCGAACTGACTTGCTCTGTAGCATATACTAGGTATTATGCCAACTAATACAAGTGAACATAAGATGCTGACTCTGGATAGATCGAATAGAATATATTTAATATTTTCAAATAAGAATTTATTAATACTTACTAAAACCAGTATAAGCAGTGGGTTGCAAAGGTCTCTTTTTAAAAGGAGTACTAGGAGAAAAGTGAGTTGATAAAGGATTTTATCATTTGAGTCAGAGTTTACCAGTTGGTAGTAGAACTACTATGAGAATAGCTCTGAGAACACCTGATCATAGTGTCACGGGGGCCTTATTCACCCTTATAGTGCTCCAGCAACTAGTGAATAGGATGGCTGTACTTCTACTACCGCAACAATACTTATTCCGAAATACAGAATAATATTCTATAGCAGAAAGTTCAATCTACTTTAATCCTTCACAACAGATCTTATTTTGGAACACAAAATAAATCTTATCGCTAGTTGGGAATAAAGAAAACTAGACTTAGAACTTTGTAGGCTTCGTGTACTCGAAGTGCTCTTGCTTTCGAATACTCTTGATAGTAGAATTAGATTCAACCGAGAACTACTCTCACTATTTATAATGCATGGTGATAGTAGATATTTCTTGATAAAATATTTTAGGAGACGCACACCTACCCGTCACTTCTTTGGAATTTCTTCCTAAATGTTATACCATCCACACCTTTGTTAACGCAGTCGTAATCTGTGCTCGTTGTTACAGGTTACTAGCCTGAACATAGAGAAGATTCCCAAGCCTGTAGGTTTCATATACTTCGCTTAAGCCGACTTATTCCATTAAAGAATACTTAGCCGAGATAACTAATTTCTATTTCCGATATAACACCAATTCCCAATAAATACTCAACAGTATCGTAGAGTCATCTTATTTGAGCTTATGGTAGTATTTTCTTAATAGCATCTAGTATCTATTGAAAATAATTTTCAACTGCTTATAACTCTATTAATAAAGACTCGTGTGTTACAAATAGATTATCATTGGATAGGCGCTAATGTGTGGAAGATCATAGAATCTTAATTTATGTCGATGCTCATATTATTCGCGGAGTTGTTATCAGTAATAGATAAACATCCTCGTGGATTTAATTAACCTTACTAAAGGTCTTGTAACTCCGTGGGTATTACTCCGATCATAAAATGGATTGCGGAAATGGAATCAGGGCGATGAATAGGCCTAGATATAACTTTAAAATATTCAATTCGGAGAACTTTATATTTCAAGCCTATCTTTAGTCTTGCCTTAGGGCGCACTCCCTTATAATGTCACCGGACGCACTTTGGTCTAAAGTACGCCCTCGTAGCTTCATTATTTTATTTATTTTTACCGAGTTATTTTCCTAAAGTTCAGGGTAATAACTTCAGTTCAGGGTAACGCCAAGACTTCAGGGTAATGGCCAGTATAGCTAGTATATGTGCATATAGTCAGTATATTATTCTAGGTGTAACTATTGAACCATTGATCAGATACTTATGAAACTTAAACCGTAGCTCCCTCAAGGGTCTATGGGCGTGTCATAAGGATCTTAACCATCTATGATGGTTATATACCACTCCAAGGGTCATACCCGTTTCATATACTTATCTCTTATAGATAAGTATTAGAAAAGCTTGCACCACACTACTATGAGTGTACCTAGAGTCCATATGGATATCTAGAGTCGTTCTATAGGAGCTCAAGTACCTATGGTAGGGCTGGATATCACTCTGTGACAGTGCCTCCCCCCTTAAGATTCTTGTCCACAAGAACCTAATTGATCATGCAAATAGAATCAGTATTGCTACTAATAACTATGGATGGGGCTTGAGGACCAGTCCTCATATACAACAGCCGAAACATAGCTGCGTACGTCTCATTGCACCTCTGGGACAGAAATGGCATAAGAAATACAGGTAAGAAACAAAAAATATATGAAAGATAATTCAAAAAACCTAAAGCCTAATAGGAAAAAAAGAAAAATCCTCACAAGATAACATTAGGGTCCCGTGGCTTACAAGGATTATCTAGATGGAATTTCCGAACGATTTCAGAGCCTCCATCTTTCAAGTTCTCATATGGTTCTCATATGTCATCATCAGGACCGTAACCCTTCTAAGAAACTAAGTATATCACTCTTCCTTTCCGAAGCTCACTTGTCCTAACCTTCTCAATTTGGTATTCTGATTCTTCGAGATCGACGGGAGGGAGTGTTGGTGAACGTCTGCCAGCAATCGTATTAAGGTAGTAAGGTTCCAACAGACTGATGTGGAAGACGGGGTGGGTTTTGCCTATGCTCGGAGGAAGTTCTAATTCATAAGCATAAGTACTGATGAGTCATTTGATTCTGAACTTTCCTCGAAGCTTGTAGTCAAGCTTCTTGGTCGGACGCCTAGTTTTGATGTTTTTAGCATTAACCATGACCCAGTCTCCTACCTTGAATGTTGGTTCCTTTTCTGCCACCTTAAGATTGTAGTACTTTGACATACAGGCCTGCGTTGCCTTCATATTCTCCCTTATTACCTCTCTCATTGCGTCTAGGGTTTCGACCGTCTTAGCTGCCTCAGGGTTGTTAGATTCGGTTGAGGCCTCGGTTGGGTTCTAGAAGTTGTTCTCGGGATGTTGGCCATATGCTGCATAGAAGGGAGTACGTTTAGTACTAGAGTGGACAGTGTTATTGTAACAGAACTCGGCAAATGGAAGTAACTTAACCCAGTCGTCCTAATCCCAACAGTAATACGTCCGTAGATAATGCTCTAGGATTTGGTTGACTCGTTCAGTTTGACCATCCGTCTGGGGGTGATACGCCGAAGACTTGTCCAACTCAACTCCCAATAACCGCATAACTTCCATCCAAAATGAACTTGTAAACACCGAGTCTCTATCCGAAACAACCCTCTTTGAAAACCCATGTAGTCTCCACACCTCCTTGACGAATATCCCAGCTAACTCCTTAGCCTTCCAGTTCTTCAAAGGAATGAAATGTGTCATCTTGGTAAACCTATCGATAATAACCTAGATTTGATTATACCCCTTAACTGGAGATAAATCGATAATGAAATCCATCGAAATATGTTCTCACGGCCTATAAGGGATCGGAAGAGGTACGAGCTTGCCATATTTCTTGTGTCGCGCTGTCTTGTTGCACTGGCAAGCATCGCATGTACAGACGTAGTCACGTATTCAATCTTTCATATTCAGCCAGTAGTAATTTCATTTCATTAATTCGAGGGTTTTGTCACGTCCAAAGTATCCTGCCACTTTAGTATCATGGCTCTGGAATGCCACCTTTAGCTTAAGTGAGTTGTTGTCAGGAACATACAAATGTCTTTCATAGGTCACCATGTTATCTTCCAAACCGTAGTGCTCAAGACCAGGATATTCCTTGCCAAACTTCAACGCGTTCCGAATCCCTAACCACTTCTCATCTATAAGGCCAGCCTCTAGGATTTCCTTCGACCAAGTTGATTCTTCCATCTATGAGGCCTTCACTACCATAATTCGGTACATTACTAGTTCCTCCTCACCCAAACGTAGTTGGAATTGACCGGGTTTGAATATTCGAATCGTGTAGTCCTGCTTCTCCCCTCCTTCTTCGAGGCCAGGATCAACCTGATGGGAAAATGCATTAGCTTTGCTATTCTTGTTACCTGGGTGGTAGATGATCCTAAAATTGAACTGGCTTAATATTTCCGCCTATCTAGCCTGCCTTCGATTGAGTAACTTCGTAGAATTAAAGTACTCGAGGTTCTTGTGATCTGTATACACAATTATCTCCTCAAGGGTACCTATCAAGAAGTGTCTCCATTCCTGAAAGCAATTGACAATTACGACCATTTCTTTATCATGGACGTCGTAATTAAGCTCTGCTGGGATGAAATGCTTCAAGTAGTAAGCGACTAGGTGCCAACGACTATCTGGTTCCTTCTGAGATAGGATACTAGCCTTTGCTAAATCGGACGCATCTGTCTTGATTATCTTTGGTCGTTCGGGATGATAATGGCATAGTATCGGAGCTGTAGTGAACCTATATTTCAGTTTATTGAAGGCTTTTTGATACTGCTGTGTCCAATTCCAAAGAACTCTATTGTATGTTAACGTTTGAATCGGAAGAGCCAAACTACTAAAGCCTTTAATAAACCGGCGATAGAAATTAGCAAAACCAATAAACTTCTGCACCTCTTTGACGTTCCGAGGGGCTTGCCATGCGAGGATGTCCTCGACTTTCTTCTGGCCCATCTGTATCCCTTCAGTACTGACCTTAAATCCCACAAATTCTACCTTGGGGACATGGAAGATACACTTGTCAATATTGACACAAAGGTTATTCTCCGTTAGCTTCTGCAGCATCCAACAGACGAGCTCAACATATTCCTCTTCAGTCTGAGTATATATAAGGATATCATCAATATATACAACGATTCCTCGATCAATTCTCTCAGATAGAATATTGTTAACGTGTCGTTAGAAGACAGATGGGGCATTAGTTAGCCCGAAAGGCATAACTGTATACTCATACAAGGCATATCTAGTCTTGAATGCTGTCTTCCACTCGTCTCCAGCTGCTATTCTTAGTAAGTTAAACCCAAGTTTTAAGTCGAGTTTGGACAAAACCTGTAAAGTACCAACTTGTTCCATGAGAGTGGTCATGAGTGGCAGGGGATACTTATCTTTCTTGGTAATGGCATTGAGTCCTCTATAGTCTATCACTATTCGAAGCTTGCCATTAGGTTGTTTGGCGAAGAAAATAGGAGCGCCAGCACTGCTTTTGCTCGGTCTAATCTTACCAGTTCGGAGTATCTCATCAAGGTATTCCTTGAGAAATTCTAGTTCATCAGGGGAGAGGGGGTACAACTTTCCTGATGGTGGACTTTTTCCTTCTTCCAACTCGATTGTCATGTCCTGTGGACCATGAGAGGGAAGGGCGGATTGCATCTCCTTTCCAAAGATTTTTGCAAAATCCCTGTACTGAGATAGCAATCGATCAGCAAGTTCTTCAAGGTTCTTAGTTGCAGTTATTTTCATAACCTTGCGAATATCCCCATTAGCAAACTTCTGATAATCCCATTCCCCTATCTCAATAAGTCCAACATACTGAGTCTCTGCAAGTACTTCATCAAAGTTAGCGAAATCAGTAACCTCCTCGATCTCCAATGCCCTCTTAAGCTCGAGCCCATAAGGAGTAGTGACTCATAGCTTATCACAATTGGCAATAATCTAATCCATCCCCAAAATGAGTGGAAGACCTGGTTCAAGGCACGCAACTTCAGTTACCAAGTCAAGGGTTTTGTTTTGCCCTGATCTTGCATCAGGGACTTTCATCTGCAGGTTCCGGACCTGCACTGTGCCAGACCTCTTGAGAATTGAGCTGTCGGCGCTCTCTAATCTCAGTCTTTTCTCCCTCTTAACCCAAGGCAACATCATCTGCTCAACAAAATCAGAATCGAAAATCGTGGCTTCTACACCAGTATCAACCAAAGTGTTAATAGAAAGTTCCCTTTTTATTCCTCCGTATAACCAAGATAACTTAATAGAAATAAGGAACTTTAACCCATCAGACTTCAACACTTTTGCACTTGATTTTCCTGCTAAAGAGAGATTCTTTATTCCATCCAATGAAATATCCGGCACCGCCACCTTTCGTGGTCTTTTTTGGAGTTCGCTGACAAGAGGAGTCACCTCATCATCAGCTTTTCTTTTTGTCCCTTTTTTTATATTTTGTAAAGAAAGAAAAGCAGAGGGAGACAGATTACGAGAAACAGAACTAATGAAAGTGGGGTCAATATCTATGGGTTCCTCAATATGTCCCCCTTTCTAACTACCAACAGAGATACCCTTCTTTACAATACAAATGGAAAACCAATCCTGCGAGACCATCTGACCTGACGTACTAGATGGCCCGCGTTCCTAACAGTCCGAGTTCTCCCCATAGTCCAACTCGTCATCACTAATGATCTTACCGAAAGAAACTTTAAGTGGCGCTACTACTGCTGCCACAGTCGCCACCTTCTTCATTTCCTCCTTGGCTTTACCTTTTCCCTTTGACTCTGCCGATGGTTTCCAACCAACTGTACAGTCACCCATCATGTGGTTTTTATCCCCATACTTGATACACTGCATGTCCCTCTTCCGAGCCTGCCGCATAGCATAGGTAACTGCATCTTGGCCAGGCTCTTTTTCCTTCTTGAAGGAAGCATTGGAATTGGCTTTGGATTTGACATCAGGCTTGGTTTTTGCCTTCTGCTTCGGCTTCGAGATTCGGTCCTTGAGATTCTCGGACTTCTTCTCCATAGTCTTAGGAGCGGGGGCTGCCTCCTTCTTTGCACTGGCAGCCTGTTCTTTTTAACGGAACTGGCTCTGCGCGTGTGCTTCCCTTACCTTCTCATACTCCACCTGAGACCCAGCATTAGCAATTACCTGGAAGCACATTTCTGTGCTAGCTGGCACTTTATCAAGGATGTCCTTGTCAGTGCTGACTCGGACCATATGGGCTCTAGTCTCAGGTTGAATGGCCGCGATCAGGTGCTTCCAGAGCTATTCTCATGGTAGTTCTGCTACCACCTGATAAACTCTGACCCGAGCGATGAAATCTTTAATCAACTCTCCTTTCTTTTGGTACTCCTTTTGAAGGGAGACCTTTGCATCCCGCTGCTCATGCTAGTTCTGATGGGTATTAATGAATTCTCCTTTGAAAACATTAAACGTGTCTCATTCGATCCATCCAGAGTTGGCATCTGGTGTTCACTTGTGTTAGTTGGCATAATACCAGGTGCTAGCTCCTCCTGTAAGTAGATCCACTACAAACAGGATTTTTTTCGCTATGAGTAGAGTATGTTAGCAGCATACGTTCAAAGGTGTAATCTACCTTCATTAGGAATTCCTTGAGTTTACTTGAAGTTGCATCGAACTTCGGAGGTAGGAGTAGGTTTTGGGGTTCTTTCTTCTCAGAAAGAACCTTTGTCTTCTTGGCTAGAGGTGGAGAAGATAGTGGTGGTGGAGGTGGTGGTGGTGGAGGTACAAGACCACCTACTAGGCCAGTGCGAACATCACGGATGAAACTATCTGTGCCATCTGATCGAATGCGCTTTGTGGTGGGTTAGTTAATCGGAAGCTCTTGTAAGTCCTTGAGCTTCCTCTTGTGAGTTTGGATCAGGCGGGAGAGGGCTTCGACTGATTCTCTGTTTGTCTCATAGCTCTGGATACGATCATCCTGTTCCTGTTTAATCGCCTTTTGCATCCAGTTGCTTACTTTACTTATATCGGCTTTGATCGTGTCAAATTCGGTTTTGGCTGCATCGATAATCGCTCCTATGTCCTGAGTAAGTTTGTCAGTCAGTGATTCCCACTATTTTTCCAACACCTCACTGATAGATACGGTTAGATGTTTAACTGCATCTTCTTGTCCAGCGGTTTGGCCCTTAAGAGCTGCTACCTCCTCAGTTACTTGTTGTTGCAGTAACTTTAAATCCTCATAAGTGGCTTTAGCTCCTTCGAAGACTACTTGATGAGCTTCCTGAGCTACTTTGTGGGCCTCCTGAGATTCGACTAGGAGTTTTACTTGTGCTTGTATACCTCTTGTAAGGTCTGCGAGTTCAGCCCGTTGGCATTCGAACTCGGTGGCTCCATCCCGAATAATATGAGCTAATAGTTAGTTATATTATTCTTGACTTATGGTAGGGGGTGCGGCTCTAGTGGGGCGTGGTGGTGGACGTGTCGGATGTTGAGAGGA
This sequence comes from Tirmania nivea, assembly GCA_015179035.1. Taxonomy (NCBI): domain Eukaryota; kingdom Fungi; phylum Ascomycota; class Pezizomycetes; order Pezizales; family Pezizaceae; genus Tirmania; species Tirmania nivea. Next base: position 48,325 of record WHUY01000125.1, on the reverse strand, counting down.
GGTATTGCTACCTGCTCGTCGTAGTAGTCGTTGAGTTGGTAGGTCTATTCGACGTAATAGACCCGGTAGAAACCCTTGTAGGTATGATGTCAATTCATCAGGAGAATAAAACTACTGCCTAGAAGATCCTATTCCTTATGAGAGAATATCTTCCATTGGCATATCATCTTCTGTATCAGTTCCTGATTATGGAAGGTTGTGTGGGCGTTGTGTGATAGCACGGGGTATGAAATCAGGTAATATTATAGATTGGTAGGGCTGGCTAGGCCCTCTTGGTGTCTGGGAGTTAGACATGATGATTCGAGTATACTAGTGATAAACAAGACGAGAATTACTTGTTTACAAAGTAATGTCACGGGGGCACTATTCACCTTTATAGTGCTCCAGCAACTAGTGAATAGGACGGCCATACTTCTACTGCCGTAACGATACTTATTCCAAAACACAGAATAATATCCTATAGCAGAAAGTTTAATCTACTTTAATCCTTCATGACAGATCTTATTTCGGAACACAAAATAAATCTTATCGCTATTTGGGAATAAAGAAAACTAGACTTAGAACTTTGTAGGCTTCGTGTACTCGAGGTACTCTTGCTTTCGAATACTTTTGATAGTAGAATTAGATTCAACTGAGAACTACTCTCACTATTTATAATGCGCGGTGATGGTAGATATTTCTTGATAAAATATTTTGGGGAACATGCACCTACCTGTCACTTCTGCGGAATTTCTTCCTAAGTGTTATGCCATCTACACCTTTGTTAACGCAGTCATAATCTATGCTCGTTGTCACAGGTTACTAGCCCGAACGTAGAGAAGATTCCCAAGCCTGTAGGTTTCATATACTTCGCTTAAGCCGACTTATTCCATTGAAGAATACTTAGCCGAAATAACTAATTTCTACTTCCGATATAACGTCAATTCCCGATACATACTCGACGGTATCATAGAGTCATCTTATTTGAGCTTATGGTAGTATTTTCTTAATAGCGTCTAGTGTCCATTGAAAATAATTTTCAACTGCTCATAACTCTATTAATAAAGACTCGTGTGTCACAAATAGATTATCATTGGATAGGCGCTAATGCGTGGAAGATCATAGAGTCTTAATTCATCTCGATGCCCATATTATTCGTGGAGTTGTTATCAGTAATAGATAAACATCCTTGTGGATTTAATTAACCTTACTAAAGGTCTTGTAACTCCACAGGTATTACTCCGATCATAAGTTGGATTGCAGAAATGGAATCAGGTCGATGAATAGGCCTAGATATAACTTTCAAATATTTAATTCGGAGAACTTTATATTTCAAGCCTATCTTTGGTCTTGCTCTAGGGCGCACTCCCTTATAATGTCACTGGATGTACTTTGGTCTAAAGTACGCCCTCGTGGCTTCATTATTTTATTTATTTTTACCGAGTTATTTTCCTAAAGTTCAGGGTAATAACTTCAGTTCAGGGTAATGCCAAGACTTCAGGGTAACGGCCAATATAGCTAGTATATATGCATATAGTCAGCGTATTGTTCTAGGTGTAACTATTGAACCATTGATCAGATACTTATGAAACTTAAACCGTAGCTCCCTCAAGGGTCTATGGGTGTGTCATAAGGGTCTTAACCATCTATGATGGTTATATACTACTCCAAGGTTTATACCCGTTTCATATACTTATCCCTTATAGATAAGTATTAGAAAAGCTTGCACTACACTGCTATGAGTATACCTAAAGTCCATATGGATATCTAGGGTCGTTCTATAGGAGCTCAAGTACCTATGGTAGGGCTGGATGTCACTCTATAACACATAGCTATTCAACTAAAGACCAAAGCTCACATAGTTTAAGTCAGTACTAAGAAAGATATTCTTGATAAGGTACCTACTAGTACTGAAATATACTTCTAGGCTATTATGAATGCTCATTCAGAGGTTGAATATAAGAAAGTAAAGGAGGCATATGCATAAAAGCAGTTCCATTAAAAAGAACAGGCTATGGGTGCAAAGAAAGAGGTAGCCTCTACCCCTAAGACTATGGAGAAAAAGTCTAAGAATCTCAAAGACTAAATCTCTAAGCTAAACCAAAAGATGAAAACTAAGCCCAATACTCAATTTAAACTCAAGTCTAATTCTTCCTCTAAGAAAAAAAAAGAGCCTGGCCAAGATATAGTTACTTATACTATACGGCAGGCTCAAAAGAAGAATATGCAGTATATCAAGTATGGGGATAAAAACTATATGATGGGTGACTACATAGTTAGATAGAAATCATTAGTAAAGTTTAAAGGAAAGGGTAAAGCCAAGGAAAAAGTAAAGAAGGTAGCAACTATGGTAGCTGTAGTAGCACTACTCGAAGTTTCATTTAGATAGATCCTTAGTAATAACAACTTAGATTATGGAGAGAACTTAGACTATTAGGAACATGGGCCATCTAGTACGTTAGGTCAGATGGTCTCACAGGATTAGTTTTCTATATATATTATAAAGAAAAGCATCTCTATTGGTAGTTGGAAGGAGGAATATATTGGGAAACCTATAGATATTAATCCCACTTTTATTAGTTCTATTTCTCATAATTTGTCTTCTTCTACTTTTCTTTCTTTACAAAACACAAAAAAAGAGACAAAAAGAAAAACTGATAATAAGGTAACTTCTCTTGTTGATGAACTTCAAAAAAGACCATGAAAGGTAGTAGTACCAGATATTTTATTAAATAGAATAAAGGATGTCTCTTTAGCAAGAAAATCAGGTGCAAAGATATTGAAGTCCGATAGGCTAAAGTTTTTAATCTCAGTTAAGTTATCATAGATATATGGAGAAATAAAAAGGAAACTTTCTATTAATACTTTAGTTAACACTGGCTCAGAAGCCATGATTTTCGATTCTGATTTTATTAAATAGATAATATTGCCTTAGGTTAAGAGAAAGAAAAGACTGAGATTAGAGAGCACTGATAGCTTGATTCTTAAGAAGTCTGGTATAGTGCAAGTCTGGAACCTACAGATAGAAGTCCCTGAGATAAGATCAGGGCGAAACAAAACTCTTGACCTAGTAACTAATATTGTATGCCTCGAACCAGGTCTTTTACTCATTTTGGGGATGGATTGGATCATTGCCAATTATGATAAGCTACGAGTTACCACTCCTTATATACTCAAGTTTAAGAGGGTATTAGAAATCGAAGAGGTTACTGATTTCACTGACTTTAATGAAGTACTTGCAGAGAGTCAGTATGTCAGACTTATTAAGATTAGGGAATGGAATTATTAGAAGTTCGCAAATGGGGATATTCACAAGCTTATAAAAATAACTACGATTGAGAATCTAGCGAAACTTGCTAATCGATTGATATCTCAGTATAGGGATTTTGCAAAAATCTTTAGAAAGGAGATCTAATCTACCCTTTTCTCTCATAGTCTACAGGACATGACAATCAAGTTGGAAGAAAGAAAATATCTACTATCAGAAAAGTTGTATCCCCTCTCTCCTAATAAATTGGAGCTTCTCAAGGATTATTTTATAAAGATACTCTGAACTAGTAAGATTAGACTGAGCGAAAGTAGTACTGGCGCTCCTATTTTCTTTATTAAATAAGCTAATGGCAAGGTTCGAATAGTTATAGACTATAGAGGTCTCAACCGCGTTACTAAAAAAGATAAGTATCCTCTGCCACTCATGACTACTCTCATGGAATAAGTTGGTACTTTATAGGTTTTCTCCAAACTTAACTTAAAACTTAGGTTTAACTTACTAAGAATAATAGCCAGAAATGAGTGGAAAAGAGTATTTAAAACCAAATATAGCTTATATGAGTATACAGTTATGCCTTTTATACTAACTAATACTCTATCTATCTTCTAACAATATATTAATAATATTCTATCTAATAGAATCAATCAAGAGATTATTATATATATTAATAATATCCTTATATACACTTAGACTGAAGAGAAACATATCAAGCTTGTCTGTTGGGTGCTGCAGAAGGTAATAGAGAATAACCTTTGTATTAACATTGATAAGTGTATCTTCTATATCCTTAAGGTAGAATGAGTAGGATTTAAAGTCAGCACTAAAAGGATATAGATGGGCTACAAGAAAGTCAAGGATATCCTCGCATAGCAAGCCCCTCGGAATATCAAAGAGATATAGAAGTTTATTAGTTTTGCTAATTTCTATTGCTAGTTTATTAAAGGCTTTTATAGTTTGGCTCTTTTGATTCAAATGTTAATGTATAATGGAGTACCTTAGAATTGGATACAGCAGTATTAAAAAGCCTTTAATGAACTGAGATATAGATTTATTACAGCTCCAATACTATGCTATTATCATCCTGAATGACCAAAGATAATCGAGATAGATACGTCTGATCTAGTAAAGGCTAGTATCTTATCTCAGAAGGAACCAGATAGTTATTGGCACCTAGTCACTTACTACTCAAAGCGCTTCATTCTAGTAGAGCTCAATTACAATATTTAGAATAAGGAAATGGTCATAATTGTCAACTGTTTTCAGGAATGAAAATACTTCTTAATGAGTACCCCTAAGGAGATAATTATATATACGGATTACAAGAACCTCGAATACTTTAATTCTATGAAGTTATTCAATCGAAGGTAGGCTAGGTAGATAGAAATACTAAGTTAGTTCAATTTTAGGATTATCTACTGCCTAGGTGATAACAATAGTAAGGCTAATGTATTTTCCCATCAAGTTGATCCTAACTTCGAAGAAGAGGGGCAGAAGTAGGACCATATAATTCAGATATTCAAACCTAGTCAATTCTAACTAGGTTCGAGTAAGGAGGTACTAGTAACAAGTCAAATTATGGTAGTAAAGGCCTTACAGATGGAAGAATCAACTTAGTTGAAGGAAATCCTAGAGGCTGGCCTCATAGATAAAAAGTGGTTTAGAATTCAAAATATATTGAAGTTTGGCAAAGAATATCCTAGTCTTGAGCACTATGGTTTGGAAGATGATATGGTAACCTATAAAAGATATTTAAATATTTATGATAATAATTTACTAAAGCTAAAAGTAGTATTCTAGAGCCATGATACTAAGGTTGTAGGACATTTTGGACTTGACAAAACCCTCAAACTAATAAAAGAAAATTACTACTAGCCAAATATAGAAGATTAGGTACGTGACTATATCTGTACATACAATGCTTGCTAGTATAATAAGATAGAATAATATAAGAACTATAATAAGTTTGTACCTCTTCTAATTTTTTGTAGGCCATAGGAATATATTTCGATAGATTTTATTACTGATTTACTTCCAGTAAAAAGGTATAATCAGATCTGAATTATTGTTGATAAGTTTACTAAGATAGCATATTTCATTCTTTTGAAGAACTAAAAAGCTAAAGAGTTAGCTGAAATATTCATCAAGGAGATATGGAGACTATATGAGTTACTAAAGAGGATTGTTTTGGATAGGGACTCGGTATTTACAAGTTTATTTTAGATAGAAATTATATAGTTATTGGGAGTTGAGTTAGATAAGTCCTTAGTATATTATCTCTAGATGGATAGTTAAACTAAATAAGTCAACTAGATCTTAGAGTACTATTTATAAATATATTGCTATTAGGATTAGGATGACTGGGTTGAGTTACTTCTATTTACTAAGTTCTGTTATAATAATACTGTCTACGCTAGTACTAAATGTACTTCTTTCTATGTAGTATATAGTCAATATCCTGAGAACAACTTCTAGAATGCAACTAAAGCCTCAACTGAATCCAACAATCCTGAGGTAGCTAAGATGGTCGAAACTTTAGATATAATGAGAGAGGCTATGAGGGAGAATATGAAGGTAGCACAGGCCCATATACTAAAATACTACAATCTTAAGGTGGTAGAGAAGGAACTGATATTCAAAGTAGGAGACTAGGTTATAATCAATGCTAAGAATATTAAGACTAGGCATTCGACCAAGAAGTTTGACTACAAGCTTTGAGGGAAGTTCAGAATAAAATGACTCATTAGTACTTATACTTATAAATTAGAACTTCTATCGAGTATAGGCAAAATACACTCTGTCTTCCATATCAGTCTGTTGGAACCCTACTATCTTAATACGATTGCCAGCAGATATTTGCCAACACCCCTTCCTATCGATCTCAAAGAATTGGAGTACCAGATAGAGAAGGTTAGGATAAGTAAGCTTCAGAAAGGAAGAGTGATGTACTTGGTTTCCTAGAAGAGTTATAGTCCTAATGATGACCTATAGGAACCATATAAGAACTTGAAGGATGGAGGCACTGAAATTGTTCAGAAATTCAATCTAGATAATTTTTATAACCCACAGAATCCTGATGTTATCTTGTAAAGATTTTTCTTTTTTTCCTACTAGGCTTTAGGTTTTTTAAATGATCTTTCACATATTTTTTATTTCTTACCTATATTTCTTATGCCATTTTGGTTCCAGAGATGCAATGAGATGTATACAGCTATGTTTTGGCTATTGTATATGAGGACTGGTCCTCAATCCCTATCCATAGTTGTTAGTAGCAATACTGATTCTATTTGCATAATTAATTAGGTTCTTATGGACAAAAACCTTAAGAGGAGAGGCACTGTTATGGGGTGATATCCAGCCCTACCATAGGTACTTGAGCTCCTATAAAACAAGTCTAGATATCTATATGAACTCTAGGTATACTTATAGTAGTATAGTGCAAGCTTTTCTAATACTTATCTATAAGAGATAAGTATATGAAACATGTATAAACCCCAGAGTAGTATGTAATTGTAATAGATAGTTAAGACCATTATGGCATGCTTATAGACCCTTAAGGGAGCTACAGTTTAAGTTTCATAAGTATTTGATTAATAGTCCAAAAGTTATACCTCGATGAATATACTGACTATATACACATATACTAGCTGTTACCTTGAACTAAAGTTATTACTCTGAACTTTAGGAAAATAAGTCAGTAAAAATAAATAAAATAATGAAGCCACGAGGGCATGCTTTAGACCAAAGTATATCTGGTGATATTATAAGGGAGTGCGCTCTAAGCCAAAGCTAAAGATACAGTTAAAATATAAAGTTCTCTGAATTTAATATTATAAAGTTATATCTAGGCCTATTTATCACCCTAATTCTATTTCCATAATCTATTTTATGATCAGAGTAATATATATAGAGTTATAAGACCATTAGTAAATTTAATTAAATCCATGAGAAAGTTTATTTATTATTGATAATAACTCCATGAATAATATGAGTATCAAGAGGAATTAAGATTCTATGATCTTCTACATATTAACACCTATCCAATAATAATCTATTTGTAACTCACAAGTCTTTATTAATAGAGTTATAAGCAGTTGAAAATTATTTTTAATAGACATTAAACACTATTAAAAAAATACTACTACAAGCCCAAATAAGATTACTCTATAATACTGTCGAGTATTTATTTGATAGTATTGGAGATTGGTATTATATTGGAAGTAGAAATTAGTTATTTGGGCTAAATATTCTTTAATAGAATAAGTTGGCTTAAATAAAGTATATGAAACCTGTAGGTATAGGAATCTTTTCTATATTCGGGCTAGCAATCTATGATAATAAGCACAGATTATGACTGTATTAACAAAGGTTTAGATGGCATAATATTTAAGAAGAAATTCTGAAAAGTAATGGGTAGGTGTGTATCTCTCAAAAATATTTTATTAAGAAATATCTAGTATCATTACACATTATAAATAGTGAGAGTAGTTTTTGGTTGAATCTAATTCTACTATCAAGAGTATTTAAAAGCAAGAGTATCTCAAGTATATAAAGCCTATAAAGTTTTAAGTCTAGTTTACTTTATTCCCAACCGATGAAAGATTTATTTTGTATTATGAAATAAGCTCTATCAGAAAGAATTAAAGTAGATTGAACTTTCTACTATAGGATATCATTCTATGTTACGGAATAAGTATTATTATAGTAGTAGAAATATAACCATCCTATTTTCTAGTCATAAAAGTACTATAAAGGTTAATAGGGCCTCTGTAATAGTAAGAGAGCTGAATCAGTAAAGAGTAAGTAAGCTGAAGAATAGTATAGTAACGGAGTTTATTAGCTAATGAGTTTCATAGCTTAACAAGAAGAGCATTTGATAGTAAATGAGCTAAATAGCTGGTAAGCTTAATAAAAAAAGGAGTTTAATAGGCAGCAAACTAAATAATTAAATAGGAAGGAGGTTTAATAAGCAGCAAACTGAACAGCTAAATATAAAAAGGGTTTGACAGGTAGTGAACTAAATAACTGAATATAAAAAGGGTTTGATAGGCAGCGAACTAAATAGTTGAATATAAAGGGAGTTTGACAGGTAGCGAACTAAATAGCTAAATATGAAGGGCCTTTGATAGGTAGTAAACTGAATAACTAAATAGGAAATAGGGTTTAACTGCAGGTAAGCTAAATAGATAAACAGTAGATAAGTTTAATAGCAGATAAGCTAAATAGTAGGTAAGGTAAATAGGAAGTGAGCTGAGCTGAATTGCTAGGAGTTATAGTCTTACTATAAGTATTAGCAAGTATAGAAGATAGTGAAAAGGTAGTATACCTAGGGAATGAGGTAAGAAAGTAGTAGTAGAATAGCTTACTAGTACATATAAGTGATTGATAATAGGAGTACTAAAAAGAAAAAGGTAGAATGCTAAGCTTATGAGTTTAAAGAATCAACTTATATTAGATACTATTTGTAGGACAAGTAATATCAGGATAGAGAGTATATAATAAAACTAGATCACGATGAAGTATATATATGAAAACTATATTAGGATGTAATCTAATTAGTACAATATAATGCAAAGGAGGTTGTACTAACTAGACTAGTTAGGATAAAGGTCATATTAATAAGTTCTATCTAGATAAAGTTTATTATTATTATATATCAGAATAACTCTAATGACTTAGACATATATACATATTAGGATACTTATGAGTAGTATCTAAATACTAATTTTTTTTTTTTAATAATCAATCTATTTCCTAACTTCTTTAAGTTCAGTATTGGACATAGAATATATATAGCTAAAAGGAGGTTTAGCTTCTTTTTGAAGTAGAATCACATAGTCAACATGTTAGTAAGGAGGTAAAATTTGAGTGTCTTTTTATAAAAAAAGAAGTGAGTAATCATGATATTTAAGTAGAAGGAGCTTAGTGGTAGATTCAAGATTATCATTATTATCTTCAAAGAAGTTGTATATTGCAGTAATATAGAGGCAGGTCTTGGGGTCTTTAATAGCTACTTAGAAGGCAGCTTAGGAGATAACTAAGATTCTAAGTAGGTTTAAGTTATTTCTAAAAGATTTTAGATAGATTTTCAGTATTTAAGTAGATAAGCAATGAGCATGATAATATCCTAAAATAAAGGCAATAGTATTATAGGTTTAATCAATTGAGGGATTATGATATTGAAGCTATAGTTTTCTAATAATCAGGTTCCAGCCAGATAATTTAGTGACTTGGAAGATTAGGACCTTCAAATACTAGTAGATCATAAGTTTTAGAGTATAAGTATGGGTGATTTACTCTATTAAGGAGTATTTACTATTAACAAGTATAAGATCTTTAAGTTTCAGCTTAAAGTTAAAAGGTAAGTTCATATTTAAAACAAAGTTAAGGTTAATAAACTATATCATAGAGTAATATCCAACCCTACTTTGGGTACTTAAGCTCTTATAGAACGACCCTAGATATCTATATAGACTCTAGGTACACTTAGAGCAGTATAATGCAAGCATTTCTAATACTTATCTATAAGAGATAAGTATATGAAACAGGTATGAACTCTAGAGTGGTATATAACTATTATAGATAGTTAAGACTCTTATGACATGCCCGTAGACCTTTGAGAGAGCTACGGTTTAAGTTTCATAAGTATCCAATCAATGGTTCAATAGTTACACCTAGAACAATACACTGACTATATGTATATATACTAGCTCTACTAGCTGTTACCCTGAAGTCTTGGCGTTACTCTGAACTGAAGTTATTACTTTGAACTTTAGGAAAATAAGTCAGTAAAAATAAATAAAATAATAAAGCCATAAGGGCATACTTTAGACCAAAGTATATCTAATAACATTATAAGGGAGTATACTTTGGGCCAAAACTAAAGATATAGTTGAAATATAAAGTTCTCCGAATTTATTATTTAAAAGTTGTATCTAGGTTTATTCTTCCCTCTGATTCTATTTTCTTAATCTATTTTATAATCGCAGTAATACTAGTATAGTTATAAGATCTTTAGTAAGGTCAATTAAATCTATAAGAAAGTTTATTTATTACTGATAACAACTCCACAAATAATATGAACATCAAGATTAATTAAGATTCTATAATCTTCTACACATTGACTCCTATCCAATAATAATCTATTTGTGACCCATAAGTCTTTATTAATAGAGTTATGAGTAGTTGAAAATTATTTTCAAAGGACATTAGATACTATTTAGAAAATACTACTGTAAGCTTAAATAAAATGACTCTATGATACTATCAAATAATTATTTGATAGTATTAGGGATTGGTGTTATATTAGAAGTAGAAATTAGTTATCTCAGCTAAGCATTCTTTAATGGAATAAGTTGGCTTAAGCGAAGTATATTAAACCTACAGGTATGATAATTTTCTCTATATTCAGACTAGTAACCTATGACAACAAGTACAGAATATGACTGCATTAACAAAGATGTAGATGGTATAATACTTAGGAAGAAATTCTGAAAAGTGATAGGTAAGTGTGCATCTCCCAAAATATTTCATTAAAGAATATCTACCATTACTATACATTATAAATAGTGAGAGTAATTCTCGGTTAAATCTAATTCTACTATCAAGAGTATTCAAAAGTAAGAGTACCTCGAGTACATGAAGCTTACAAAGTTCTAAGCCTAGTTTACTTTATTTCCAATTGATGAAAGATTTATTTTGTATTACAAAATAAGATCTGTCAGAGAGGATTAAAGTGGATTGAACTTTCTGCTATAGGTTTTTATTTTGAGTTATAGAATAAGTATCGTTGTGGCAGTAGAAGTATGGCTAACCTATTCTTTAGTTGCTAGAGCACTATGAGAGTGAATAGGGCTCCCATAATATTACTTTGTAGACAAGTAATTCTTATCTTGTTTTATACCAGTATACTCGAATAAACTATATCTAACTCTTAGATACTTAGAGGGCTTAGCAAGCTCTATCAATCTATTATACTCCCAGATTTTATACCCTATGCTATCATACAGTGACCACATAACCTTTCGTAATCAGGAACTGATATAGAAGATGATATGCTAATGGAAGATATTCTTTTACAAGGAATAAAATCTTCTAATTAGCAGTTCTACTCTATAGATGAATTAACATCATATCTACAAGGGTTCCTACTAGGTTTATTGCATCGTTTTAACCTACCAACTCAATAGCCATTATGGTGAGCAGGTAGCAATACTTCTTTACAGCGTCTATCATGTCCACCACCTTACCCTACAAGAAACATATACTCAACCTTCTTTCAAGAATAATATAACTAATTACTAGCTTATATCATTTGAGATGGAGCCTTTAAATTTGAACACTATCGTGCTGAGCTTATAGACCTTACAAGAGGTTTATAAATATAGGCAACTCTCTTAGTTGAATCTCAGGAGGCTTATAAGATAACTCAAGAAGCTTACCAAGCAGTTTTCGAGGGTGCCAAAGCTATATATGAGGACCTCAAATAATTGCGGCAGTAAGTAATAGAGGAAGTAGCTACCCTCAAAGGCTAAACTAAGGGACAATAGAATGTAGTTCAACAATTAACTGTATCTATCAGTAAAGTATTGGAAAAGTAGTAGAAGGCATTGACCGACAAGCTCATACAGAACATAGGAGTCATTATCGATATAACGAAGACTGAGTTTGATACTATCAAGGTAAACGTAGGTAAGGTAAGTGATTAGATTCAGAAGGCAATCAAATAAGAACAGGACAATTATATTCTGAGTTGTGAAACAAATAGGGAATTGGTGGAAGCTCTCTCCAATCTTATTCAAACTCACAAGAGGAAACTCAAAGACCTCCAAGAATAGCCAATCGACTGACCAAACTCTACTAAATGCACTTAATCAATTCACACCAATAGCTTTATCTGTAATGTCTACTCCAGCCTAGTGGGTGGTCTCATACCTCCACTACCATCACTACCATCTCCACTATCTCTATCTCTACTAGCTAAAAAGACTAAGGTTCTTTCTGAAAAGAAAGAACCTCAAAACCTTCCATTAGCTCTAAAGCTTGATAGAACTTCAAGCAAGTTGAAGGAATTCTTGATGAAAGTAGACTACACATTAGAATATATGCTACTGACAAATTCTACCTATAGTGAAAAGATTTTGTTCATAGCAGATCTATGAATAGGCAGAGTAAACACTTGGTATTATGCCAACCAGTATAAGCGAACACTAGATACTAATTCTAGATAGGTCAAATGGGACATATTTAATATCTTTAAGCAAGAATTCATTAATGGCCACTAGAACTAGCATAAGTAACACAATGCGAAGATCTCCCTTCAGAAGAAGTACTAGAAGAAAGGTGAGGCAATGAAGGATTTTATTGTAAGGGTCAAGGTTCATCAGTAATTAGTGAAACTACTATAAGAATAGTTCTGAGAGCATCTGATGTTATGGGGGCCCTATTAACTCTTATAGCATTCTTGCGACTAGAGAGTAGGATGGCCATACTTACACTGCTGTAATAATACTTATTCCAAAATATAGAATAAAATTCTAGAGTAGTAAAGTTCAATCTACCTTAGTTCTTCATGACAGATCTTATTTCGCAACATAAAATAAATCTTTCATCAATCAGAAATAAAGTAAACTAGACTTAGAACTTTATAGGCTTTGTATACTCGAGGTACTCTTGCTTTTGAATACTTTTGATAGTAGAATTAGATTTAACTGACAACTACTCTCACTATTTATAATGCACAGTGATGGTAGATACTCTTTGATAAAATATTTTAGGGGATATGCACCTACCTATTATTATTCGTAATTTCTTTCTAAGTATTATGCCATCTACACTTTTGTTAATGTAGTAGTAATCTATACTTATTGTTACAGATTACTAGCCCAAATATAGAGAAGATTTCTATGTCTATATGTTTCATATACTTTGCTTGAGCTGACTTATTCCATTAAAGAATACTTAGTTGAGATAACTAATTTCTACTTCTGATATAATACTAATCCTTGATACTATTAGATAAATACCCAATAGTATTATAAAGTCATCTTATTTAAGCTTGCAGTAGTTTTTTCTTAATAGTATCTAGTATCCATTGAAAATAATTTTCAACTACTCATAACTCTATTAATAAAGACTCGTGGGTCACAAATAGATCATCATTAGATAGGCGTCAATGCATAGAAGATCATAGAATCTTAATTCATCTTGATACCTATATTATTCATAGAGTTGTTATTAGTAATAGATAAACTTCCTCATAGATTTAATAATCCTTGCTAAAGGTCTTATAGGTCTATGGGTATTACTCTAATCATAAAATGGATTACGGAAATGGAATCAGGACAAAGAATAGGCCTAGATACAACTCCGAAATATTAAATTTAGAGAACTTTATATTTTAAGTATATTTTTGGCCTTGGCCTAGAGCGTACTCCCTTATAATATCACCGAACGCACTTTAGTCTAAAGTATATCCTTGTAGCTTCATTATTTTATTTATTTTTACCGAGTTATTTTCCTAAAGTTCAGAGTAATAACTTTAGTTTAGGGTAATGCCAAGACTTTAGGGTAACAGCTAGTATAGCTAGTATATATATATATAGTCAGTATATTGATCTAGGTATAACTATTGAACTATTAATCGGATACATATGAAACTTAAACCGTAGTTCCCTCAAGGGTCTATAGGCATGCCATGAGGGTCTTAACCATCTATGATAGTTATATACTACTTCAAGATTCAAACCTCTTTTATATACTTATCTCTTATAGATAAGTATTAGAAAAGCTTACACCATACTGCTATAAGTATACCTAGGATCCATATGGATATCTAGGATCGTTCTATAGGAGCTCAAGTACCTATAGTAGGGCTGGATGTCACCCCATGACAGTGCCTCCCCACTTAAGGTTCTTGTCTACAAGAACCTAATTGATCATGCAAATAGAATTAATATTGCTACTAACAACTATAGATAGGGCTTAAGGACCAGTCCTCATATATAAGAGCCGAAACACAGCTGCATACGTCTTATTATACCTCTGGGACAGAAAATGGCATAAGAAATACAGGTAGAAAACAAAAAATATATAAAACATAATTCTAGAAACCTAAAGCCTAAATAGAAAAAAATGAAAAATCCTCATAAGATAATATCAGGGTCCCGTGGCTTATGAGAATTATCCAGGTGGAATTTCCGAATGATTTCGGATTTTCTATCCTTTAAGTTCTCATATGATTACCATATGTTGTCATCAGGACTATAACTCTTCTAGGAAACCAAATATATAACTCTTTCCTTCTTTAGCTCATTAGTCCTAACCTTTTTAATTTGGAACTTTGATTCTTCAAGATTGATAGGAGGAAGTGTTGGTGAATGTCTGCTGGCAATTGTATTAAGGTAGTAGGGTTCCAACAGACTGATATGGAAGACAGAGTGGGTTTTGCCTGTACTCGAGGGAAGTTCTAACTTATAAACATAGGTACCAATGAGTCATTTGATTCTGAACTTTCCTCAAAGCTTGTAGTTAAGCTTCTTGGTTGGACACTTAGTCTTAATATTCTTAGTGTTGACTATAACCTAGTCTCTTATCTTGAATATTGGTTCCTTCTCTACTACCTTAAGATTGTAATACCTTGATATACGGGCCTGCACTGCCTTCATATTCTCTCGCATTGTCTCTTTTATTACATTCAGAGTTTCGACCGTCTTAGCTGTCTCAGAGTTGTTAGATTCAGTTGAGGCCTCAGTTGGGTTCTAAAAGTTATTCTCAAGATGTTGGCCATATGCTGCATAAAAAGGAGTACGTTTAGTACTAGAGTAGACAGTATTATTATAATAGAACTTGGCAAATAGAAGTACCTCAACCTAGTCATCCTAGTCGCAACAGCAATACATCTGTAAATAATGCTTTAGGATCTGGTTGACTCATTCAGTTTGACTATCTGTTTGGAGGTGATATACCAAGGACTTATCCAACTCAACTCCTAGTAACTACATAACTTCCATCTAGAATGAACTTATAAACACTGAGTTCTTATCCGAAACAACCTTCTTCGGCAACCTATATAGTTTCCACATCTCCTTGACAAATATTCCAGCTAACTCTTTAGCCTTCTAGTTCTTCAAAGGAATAAAATATGCTATCTTAGTAAACCTATCGACAATAACCCAGATCTAATTATACCCTTTGACTGGGGGTAAATCACTTATGAAATCTATCGAAATATATTCCTACAGTCTATAGAGAATTAGAAGGGGTACGAGCTTGCTATATTTCTTATATTGCACTGTCTTGTTATGCTAGCAAGCGTCATATATATAGACATAGTCACATACTCAATCTTCTATATTTAGTTAGTAGTAATTTCATTTTATTAGTTCGAGGGTCTCATCATGTTCAAAATATCCTATAACTTTAGCATTATAGCTCTAGAATGCCACCTTTAGCTTAAGTGAGTTGTTGTCAGGAATATACAAATGCCTTTCATAGATCACTATGTCATCTTCTAAACTGTAGTACTTAAGACTAAGATACTCCTTGCTAAACTTCAATGCATTCTGAATCCTTAACCATTTCTCATCTATGAGGCCAGCCTCTAGGATTTCCTTCGACTAAGTTGATTTTTCTATCTGTGAGGCCTTCACTACTATAATTTGGTATGTTACTAGTACCTTCTCACCTGAACCTAGTTAGAATTGATCAGGTTTGAATATCTGAATTGTATAGTCCTACTTCTCCTTCCCTTCTTCAAGATCAGGATCAACCTAATGGGAAAATACATTAGCCTTGCTATTCTTGTCACCTGAGCAGTAGATGATCCTAAAATTGAACTGGTTTAATATTTCTGCCTAACGAGCCTGCTTTCGATTGAGTAATTTCATAGAATTAAAGTACTCAAGGTTCTTGTAGTCTGTATAAACAATTATCTTTTCCAGGGTACCAATCAAAAAGTGTCTCTATTCCTAAAAGTAGTTAATAATTATAACTATTTCTTTATTATAAACATTATAGTTAAGCTTTGCAGGAATAAAACGTTTTGATTAGTAAGCCACTGGGTACTAATGACTATCTAGTTTGTTCTGAGATAGGATAACAGCCTTTGCTAGATTGGATGTGTCTGTCTCGATTATCTTTAGTCATTCGGGATGATAATAGCATAGTATCGAAGCTGTAGTGAACCTATATTTTAGCTCATTGAAGGCTTTTTGATACTATTATGTCCAATTCCAAGGAACTCTATTATGTATAAATATTTGAATTGGAAGAGCCAAACTACTAAAGCCTTTGATAAACTGGCAATAGAAATTAGCAAAACCAATAAACTTCTGTACTTCTTTGATGTTCCGAGAGGCTTACTATGTGAGGATATCCTCGACTTTTTTCTGACTTATTTGTATCCTTTTAGTGTTAACCTTAAATCCTATGAATTCTACCTCGAGAACATAGAAGATACACTTATCAATATTGATACAAAGGTTATTCTCCATTAGCTTTTGCAGTACCCAATGGATGAGCTTGACATATTCCTCTTCAGTCTAAGTATATATAAGAATATCATTAACATATATAATAATCTCTCGTTTGATTCTCTTAAATAGAATATTGTTAATATATCATTAGAAGATAGACGAAGCATTAGTTAGCCCAAAAGGTATAATTGTATACTCATACAAGCTATATCTGGTCTTGAATACTGTCTTTCACTCATCTCCGGCTGCTATTCTTAGTAAGTTAAACCTAAATTTTAAGTCGAGTTTAGAGAAAACTTATGAAGTACCGACTTATTCCATAAGAGTAGTTATGAGAGGCAGGAGATACTTATCTTTATTTGTGATGGCATTAAGGCCTCTATAGTCTACAACTATTCGAAGATTCCTATTAGGTTGTTTAGCAAAGAAAATAGGAGTGCCAGTACTACTTTTGCTCAGTCTAATCTTGCCGGTTCAGAGTATCTTATCAAGATATTCTTTGAGAAGCTCCAGTTCATCAGGGGAGAGGGGGTACAACTTTCTTGATAGAGGACTTTTTCCTTCTTCCAACTCAATTATCATGTCTTGTAGATTATAAGAGGGAAGAGTAGATTATATCTCTTTTCTAAAGATTTTTCTAAAATCCCTGTACTGAGATGGCAATCGATCAATAAGTTCTTTAAAGTTTTCAGTCATAGTTATTTTCATAACCTTATGAACGTCCCCATTTGCGAACTTCTGATAATCCCATTCCCTAATTTCAATAAGTCCGATATATTGAATCTCTGCAAGTACTTTATCAAAATCAGTAAAATCAGTAACTTTCTTAATTTCCAATACCCTCTTAAGCTCGAGTCCATAAGAAGTGGTGACTTATAGCTTATTACAATTAGCAATGATCCAATCCATCCCCAAAATGAGTAGAAGACCTAGTTAGAGGTATACAACTTCAGTTACTAGGTCAAGAGTTTTGTTTTGCCCTAATCTTGCATCAAGAACTTCTATCTGTAAGTTCCGGACCTACACTGTACCAGACCTTTTGAGAATTGAGCCCTTAGTACTTTCTAATCTCAGTCTTTTCTCCTTCTTAACTTAAGGTAATATTATCAATTCAACAAAATCAGAATCAAAATCGTGGCTTCTGCACTAGTATCAACCAAAGTATTAATAGAAAGTTCCCTTTTTATTTCTCTGTATATCTAAGATAACTTAACAGAGATCAGAAACTTCAGCCCATCAGATTTCAATGCCTTTCACCCGATTTTCCTGCCAAAAAGAGATCCTTTATTTCATTTAATGAAATATCTGGCACCGCCACCTTTCATGGTCTTTTTTGGAGTTCATTGACGAGAGGAGCCACCTCATCATCAGCTTTTCTTTTTGTCCCTATTTTTGTGTTTTTATTTAGCAAAGAAGAAAAGGCAAAGGAAGATAAATTATGAAAAACAGAACTAATGAAAGTGGGATCAATATTCATAGGTTCCCTAATATATTCCTCCTTCTAACTACCAATAGAGATGCCCTTCTTAATGACACAAAGAGAAAACTAATCCTATAAGACTATCTGACCTAATATACTAGATAGCCCGCATCCCTAATAGTTTGAATTTTCCCTATAATCTAACTCATCATTACTAATTATCCAATTAAAAGAAACTTTAAGTGGCTCTATCAGAGCTGCCACTGTTACTATCTTTTTTACTTGTTCTTTGGCTTTATCCTTTCCTTTAGACTCTACCAATACTTTCTATTCAACTGTGCAGTTACTCATCATGTGGTTTTTATCCCTACACTTAATATACTATATATCCTTCTTTCGAGCCTAATACATAGCATAAGTCACTGTGTCTTGGCTAGGCTCTTTTTCCTTTTTAGAAGAAGCATTGGACTTGAGTTTGGATTTTGTGTCGAGCTTAGTTTTTACCTTCTAGTTCAGCTTTAAGATTTGGTCCTTAAGATTCTCAGACTTCTTCTCATTAGTTTTATGGGTAGGAGCTGTCTCCTTCTTTATACCAGCGGCCTGTTCTTTCTAATAGAACTAGCTTTGTATGTGTGCCTCTCTTACCTTCTCATACGCAAACTGAGAACCAGCATTGGTGATAGCCTGGAAGCACATCTCTGTACTATTAGGCAGCTTATTAAGAATATCCTTATTAGTGCTGACTCGGACTATATAGGCTCTGGTCTCGAGTTGAATAGCCGTAATTAGGTACTTCCAAAGCTATTCTCATAGTAGTTCCACTACCAACTAATAAACTCTAATCTATACAATGAAATCCTTCATTGCCTCACTCTTCTTCTAGTACTTCTTCTGAAGGGAGACCTTTGTGTTGCATTACTTGTACTGGTTCTAGTAAGTATTAATAAATTCATACTTAAAAATATTGAATATACTCCATTCAACCTATCCAGAATTAGCATCTGGTGTTCATTTATTCTGGTTAGTATAATACTAGGTGCTTATACCTCCTATAAGTAGATCTGCTATGAACAGGATTTTTTCACTATATATAGAATACATTAGTGGCATGTGTTCAAAGGTGTGGTCTACCTTCATTAGGAATTCCTTCACCTTGCTTAAAGTTCTATTAAACTTTAGAAATAGTGGGAGATTTTGAGGTTCTTTTTTTTCGAAAAGAACCTGTCATGGGGGCCCTATTAACCTTTATAGCGCTCTTGCGACTAGAAAATAGGACGGCCGTACTCATGCTACCACAATAATACTTATTTCGAAACACAGAATAAAATCTTATAGCAGTAAAGTTTGATCCACCTTAATTCTTCCCGACAGATCTTATTTCGTAACACAAAATAAATCTTTTCGTCAGTCAGAAATAAAGTAAACTAGACTTAGAACTTTGTAGGCTTCGCGTACTCGAGATGCTCTTACTTTCAAATACTCTTGATAGTAGAATCAGATTCAACTGGGAACTACTTTTACTATTTATAATGCGTGGTGATGGTAGATATTTCTTGATAAAATATTTTTTGGGGGATATGCACCTACCTATTACTCTTCGGAATTTCTTCCTAAGTGTTATGCTATCCACACCTTTGTTAATGCAGTCGTAATCTGCACTCGTTGTCACAGGTTACTAGCCCAAACATAGAGAAAACTCCTATGCCTGCAGGTTATATATACTTCACTTAAGCCGACTTATTCTTTTTAAAGAATACTTAGCCGAGATAACTAATTTCTACTTCCAATATAATGCCAATCCCCGATACTATCGAATAAATACTCGACAGTATCGTAGAGTTATCTTATTTGAGCTTGCAGTAGTATTTTCTTAATAGCGTCTAATGTCTATTGAAAATAATTTTCAACTATGCATAACTCTATTAATAAAGACTTGTGGGTTACAAATAGATTATCATTGGATAGGTGTCAATGCGTAGAAGATCATAGAATCTTAATTCATCTCAATGCCCATATTATTTGCGGAGTTGTTATCAGTAATAGATAAACGTCCTCATAGATTTAATTAACCTTACTAAAGGTCTTATAACTCTATGGGTATTACTCCAATCATAAAATAAATTGCGGAAATGGAATCAGGGTGATGAATAGACCTAGATACAACTTTGAAATATTAAATTCGGAGAACTTTATATTTCAGCCATATCTTTAGCCTTGGCCCAGGGCATACTCTCTTATAATGTCACCAGACGCACTTTGGTCTAAAGTACGCCCTCGTGGCTTCATTATTTTATTTATTCTTACCGAGTTATTTTCCTAAAGTTCAGGGTAATAACTTCAGTTCAGGGTAATGCCAAGACTTCAGGGTAACAGTTAGTATATGTGCATATAGTCAGTGTATTGTTCTAGGTATAACTATTGAACTATTGATCAGATACTTATGAAACTTAAACCGTAGCTCCCTCAAGAGTCTATGGGCGTGCCATAAGGGTCTTAACTATCTATGATGGTTATATATCACTCCGAGGTTCATACCCGTTTTATATACTTATCTCTTATAGATAAGTATTAGAAAAGCTTGCACTACACTGCTATGAGTATACCTAAAGTCCATATGGATATCTAGGGTCGTTTTATAGGAGCTCAAGTACCTATGGTAGGGCTGGATGTCACCCTGTGACAGTGCCTCCCCCCTTAAGGTTCTTGTCTACAAGAACCTAATTGATCATGCAAATAGAATCAGTATTGCTACTAATGACTATAGATAGGGCTTGAGGACCAGTCCTCATATACAACAGCCGAAACACAGCTGTGTATGTCTCATTGCACCCCTGGGACAGAAAATGGCATAAGAAATACAGATAGACAATAAAAAATGTGTGAAAGATAATTCAAAAAACCTAAAACCTAATAGGAAAAAAAGAAAAATCCTCACAAAATAACATCAGGATCTCGTGGCTTACGAGGATTTTCTAGATGGAATTTCTAAACGATTTTAGAGCCTCCATCCTTCAAGTTCTCATATGGTTCCCATGTGTCGTCATCAGGACCGTAACCCTTCCAGGAAACCAAGTACATTACTCTTCCTTTCCGAAGTTCACTCGTCCTAACCTTCTCTATTTGGTACTCCAATTCCTCGAGATCGATAGGAGGGGGTGTTAGCGAATATCTGCCGGCAATCGTATTAAGGTGGTAGGATTCCAACAGACTGATGTGGAAGATGGGGTGAGTTTTGCTTGTACTCAGAGGAAGTTCTAACTTATAGGCATAAGTACCGATGAGTCATTTGATTTTGAACTTTCCTCGAGGCTTGTAGTCAAGCTTCTTGGTCGGACGCCTAGTCTTAATGTTCTTAGTATTGACCATAACATAGTCTCCAACTTTGAATATTGCTTCCTTCTCTACTACCTTAAGATTGTAGTAATTTGACATGCAGGCCTGCGCTGCCTTTATGTTCTCCCTCATAGCTTCTCTCATTACGTCTAAGGTTTCGACCGTCTTAGCTGCCTTGGGGTTGTTAGATTCGGTTGAGGCCTCGGTTGGGTTCTGGAAGTTGTTCTCAGGATGTTGGCCATATGCTACGTAGAAGGGAGTACGTTTAGTACTAGAGTGGATAGTGTTATTGTAACAGAACTCGGCAAATGGAAGTAACTCAACCCAGTCGTCCTGATCTCAACAGCAATACGTCCGTAGATAATGCTCTAGGATCTGGTTGACTTGTTCGGTTTGACTATCCGTCTGGGGGTGATACGCCGAAGACTTATCCAACTCAACTCCCAATAACTGCATAACTTCCATCCAAAATGAACTTGTGAACACCAAGTCCCTATCTGAAATGATCCTCTTTGGCAACCCATGTAGTCTCCACACCTCCTTGACAAATATCCCAGCTAACTCTTTAGCCTTCCAGTTCTTCAAAGGAATGAAATATGCCATCTTAGTAAACCTATCGACAATAACCCAGATTTGATTATACCCCTTAACTAGAGGTAAAGCAGTAATAAAATCTATCGAAATATGTTCCCACGGCCTATAGGGAATTGAGAGAGGTACGAGCTTGCCATATTTCTTATATCGTGCTGTCTTATTACGCTGGCAAGCATTGCATATATGGACATAGTCACATACCCAATCTTCCATGTTCGGCCAGTAGTAATTTCATTTCATCAATTCGATAGTTTTGTCACATTCGAAGTGTTCTGCAACTTTAGCATCATGGCTCTAGAATGCCACCTTTAGCTTGAGTGAGTTGTTGTCAGGAATATACAAATGTCTTTCATAGGTCACCATATCATCTTCCAAACCATAGTACTCAAGACCGAGATACTTCTTGCTAAACTTCAACACGTTCCGAATCCTTAACCACTTTTCCTATGAGGCCAGCCTCTAAGATTTCCTTCGACCATGTTGATTCTTCAGTCTGTAAGGCCTTCACTGCCATAATTCAGCGCGTTACTAGTGCCTCCTCACCCAAACCTAGTTGGAATTGACCAGGTTTGAATATCCGAATCGTGTGGTCCTGCTTCTCTCCCCCTTCTTCGAGGTTAGGATCAACCTGACAAGAAAATACATCAGCCTTACCATTCTTATCACCTGGGTGGTAGATGATCCTGAAATTGAACTGGCTTAGTATTTCCACCCAACGAGCCTGCCTTCGATTGAGTAACTTTGTAGAATTAAAGTACTTAAGGTTCTTATAGTCCGTATAAACAATTATCTCCTTCGGGGCACCCATCAAAAAGTGTCTCCATTCCTAAAAGCAGTTAACGATTACGACTATTTTTTTATCATAAACATCATAGTTAAGTTCTGCAGGAATAAAACGCTTTGAGTAGTAGGCAATAGGGTGCTAATGACTATCTAGTTCCTTCTGGAACAGGATACCTACCTTCACTAGATCGCACGCATCTGTCTCGATCATTGTTAGTCATTTGGAGTGATAATAGCATAGTATTGGAGCGGTTGTGAACCTATATTTTAGTTCATTGAAGGCTTTTTGACACTGCTATGTCCAATTCCAAGGAGTTCTATTGTGCATAAGTGTTTGAATCGAGAAAGCCAAACTACTAAAGCCTTTAATAAACCGGTGATAGAAATTAGTAAAACCAATAAACTTCGGTACTTCTTTGACGTTCCGAGGGGCTTACCATATGAGGATGTCCTCGACTTTTTTCTGACCCATTTGTATCCCTTTAGTGTCGACCTTAAATCCTATGAATTCTACTTCGAGGACATGGAAGATACATTTATCAATGTTGACACAAAGGTTATTCTCCGTTAGCTTCTGCAGCACCCAACGGACAAGCTCGACATGTTCCTCTTCAGTCTGAGTGTATATAAGGATATCATCAATATATACAATGATCCCTTGATCGATTCTCTCAGATAAAATATTATTAACATGTCATTGGAAGACAGACAGAGCATTAGTTAGCCCAAAAGGCATAACTGTATACTTATACAAGCCATATCTGGTCTTGAATGCTATTTTCCACTCGTCTCCAGCTGCTATTCTTAGCAAGTTAAACCCAAGTTTTAAGTCGAGTTTAGAGAAAACCTGTGAAGTGCTAACTTGTTCTATGAGAGTGGTCATAAGTGGTAGGGGATACTTATCCTTTTTGGTAATAGCATTGAGACCTCTATAGTCTATGACTATTCGAAACTTGCCATTAGGTTGTTTGGTGAAGAAAATAGGAGCGCCAGCACTGTTTTTGCTCAGTCTAATCTTACCGATTCAGAGCATCTCATCAAGGTATTCTTTGAGAAGCTCCAGTTCATCAGGGGAGAGGGAGTACAACTTTCCTAACAGTGGACTTTTTCCTTCTTCCAACTCGATTGTCATATCCTGTGGACCATGAGAGGGAAGGGCAGATTGCATCTCCTTTCCAAAGATTTTTATAAAATCCCTATACTGAGATGGCAATCGATCAGCAAGTTCTTCAAGGTTCTTAGTCGCAGTTATTTTCATAACCTTACAAACGTCCCCATTTGCGAACTTCTGATAATCCCATTCCCTAATCTCAATAAATTCGATATACTGAGTCTCTGCAAGTACTTTGTCAAAGTCAGCGAAATCAGTAACCTCCTCGATCTCCAACGCCCTCTTAGGCTCGAGCCCATAAGGAGTGGTGACTCGTAGCTTATTACAATTGGCGATGATTCAATCCATTCCCAAAATGAGTAGAAGACCTGGTTTGAGGCATACAACCTCAGTTACCAGGTCAAGGTTTTTGTTTTGCCCTGATCTTGCATCAGGGACTTCTATCTGTAGGTTCCGGACCTGCTCTGTACCAGACCTCTTAAGAATCGAGCCGTCGGCGCTCTCTAATCTCAGTCTTTTCTCCCTCTTAACCCAAGGCAACATCATCTGTTCAACAAAATCAGAATCAAAAATTGTGGCTTCCGCGCTAGTGTTAACTAAAGTATTAATAGAAAGTTCCCTTTTTATTCCTCCGTACATCCAAGATAACTTAACAGAGATAAGAAACTTTAGCCCATCAGATTTCAACACCTTTGCACCTGATTTTCCTGCCAGAGAGAGATCTTTTATTCCATCCAATGAAATATCCGGCATCGCTACCTTTCGTGGTCTTTTTTGGAGTTTGACGACTAGAGGAGCCACCTTATCATTAGCTTTTCTATTTGTCCCTTTTTTTGTATTTTGTGAAGAAAGAAAAGCAGAAGAGGATAAATTATGAGAAACAGAACTAATAAAAGTGGGGTCAATATCTATAGGTTCCCTAATATATTCCTCCTTCCAACTACCAACAGAGATGCTCTTTTTCACAATACAAATAGAAAACCAATCCTGCGAGACCATCTGACCCGACGTACTAGATGGCTTGCGTCCCTAAAAGTCTGAATTTTCCCCATAATCCAACTCGTTATCACTGATGATCTTACCGAAAGAAACTTCAAATGGCGCTACTACTGCTGCCACAATCGCTACCTTCTTCACTTCCTCCTTGGCCTTACCTTTTCCTTTTGACTCTGCTGATGGTTTCCAACCAACTGTGCAGTCACCCATCATATAGTTTTTATCCCCATACTTGATGCACTGCATGTCCCTCTTCCAAGCCTGCCATATAGTATAGGTAACTGCATCTTGGCCAGGCTCTTTTTTCTTCTTGGAGGAAGTATTGGACTTGGCTTTGGATTTAGTATTAGGCTTAGTTTTTGCCTTTTGCTTCAGCTTCGAGATTCGGTCTTTGAGATTCTCGGACTTCTTCTCTGTAGTCTTAGGAGCGGGGACTGCCTCCTTTCTCGCATTAGCAGCTTGTTCTTTCTGACGGAACTGGCTCTGTGCATGTACCTCCCTTACCTTCTCATACTCCACCTGAGACCCAGTATTAGCAATTGCCTGGAAACACATTTCTGTACTAACTGGTACTTTATCGAGAATATTCTTGTCAGTGCTAACTCGAACCATATGAGCTCTGGTCTTAGGTTGAATAGCCGCGATCAAGTGCTCCCAGAGCTGTTCTCGTAGTAGTTCCACTATCAACTGATGAACCCTGACTCTAGCAATGAAATCTTTCATTGCTTCGCCCTTTTTCTAGTACTCCTTCTAAAGGGAGACCTTCGCATCACGTTGCTCATGCTGGTTCTAGTGGGCATTAATGAATTCTCACTTGAAGACATTAAATGTATCCTATTCGACCCATCCGGAATTAGCATCTGGTATTCGTTTATGCTGGTTGGCATAATACCAGGTGCTTGCTCTGCCCGTTAATAGATCTGCAACAAACAAGATCTTTTCACTATGGGTAGAATATGTTAGCGGCATACATTCGAATGTGTGGTCTACCTTCATTAAGAATTCTTTTAACTTGCTTGAAGTTCCATCGAACTGCGGAGGTAGGGGGAGGTTTCGAGGTTCTTTCTTTTCAGAAAGAACCTTAGTCTTCTTAGCTGGTGGAGGAGATGGTGGTAGTGGAGGTGGTAGTAGTGGTGGTACTAGACTGCCTACTAGACTGGTGCGAACATCGCGGATAAAACTATCCGTGCCATCTGATCGAATATGCTTTATAGTAGATTAGTTGATTGGAAGCTCTTGTAAGTCTTTGAGCTTCCTTTTATGAGTTTGAATCAGGTGGGAGAGAGCCTCGACTAATTCTCTATTTATCTCACAGCTTTGGATGCGATCATCTTATTATTGTTTGATTACTTTCTGCACCCAGTCACTTACCTTACCCACATCGGCTTTGATCGTATCAAATTCGGTTTTGGCTGCATCAATAATTGCTCCTATATCTTGAGTAAGTTTGTCGGTCAGCGATTCCCATTGTTTCTCCAACACCTCACTAATGGATACCGTTAATCACTTAACGGCATCTTCTTGCCCTGCTGTTTAGCCTTTGAAGGCTGCTACCTCCTCAGTTACTTGCTATCATAATAACTTTAGATCTTCATAGATGGCTTTTGCACCCTTAAAAACTGCTTGGTAGGCTTCTTGAGCCACTTTATATGCTTCTTGAGCTTCGACTAAGAGAGTTGCGTATATTTGAAGACCTCTGGTGAGGTCTGAGATTTCGGCTCGATGGCGTTCGAATTCGGAAGCGCCGTCTCGAATTATATGAGCCAATAATTGGTCATACTGTTCTTGACTTATTATGGAGTATATGGCTTGAGTGGGGTATGGTGGTGGACGTGATGGATATTATGAGGAGGTATTGCTACTTGCTCACCGTAATAGTCATTGAGTTGGTAGGTCTATTCGGCATAATAGACCCAGTAGGAACTCTTATAGGTATGATGTTAATTCATCAGGGGAATAGAATGGTTGTCTGGAAGATCCTATTCCTCATGAGAGGATATTTTCTATTAGCATGTCATCTTCCGTATCTGTTCCAGATTGTGGAAGGTTATGTGGGCGTTGTGTGATAGCACGGGGTATGATATCAGGTAACATTATAGATCGGTAGGGCTGGCTGAGCCCTCTTAGTGTCTGGGAATTAGATATATTGATTCGAGTATATGATGTACAAATAAGACAAAAATTACTTGTCTATAAAATAATGTCACGGGGGCCCTATTAATTCTTATAGCACTCTTGCGACTAGAAAATAGGACAGCCATACTCATGCTACCATAATGATACTTATTGCGAAATATAGAATAAAATCCTATAGTAGTAAAGTTCGATCCACCTTAATTCTTTCTGACAGATCTTATTTCGCAATACAAAATAAATCTTTTCGTCAGTCAGAAATAAAGTAAACTAGACTTAGAACTTTATAGGCTTCGTGTACTCGACGTGCTCTTGCTTTCGAATACTCTTGATGGTAGAATCAGATTCAACCGGGAACTACTCTCACTATTTATAATGCGCGGTGATGGTAGATATTTCTTGATAAAATATTTTTTGGGGGACACGCACCTACCCATCACTTTTCGGAATTTCTTCCTAAGTGTTATGCTATCCACACCTTTGTTAACGTAGTCGTAATCTGTGCTTATTGTTACAGGTTACTAGCCTGAATGTAGAGAAGATTCCCATGCCTACAGGTTACATATACTTTACTTAAGCTGACTTATTCTTTTTAAAGAATACTTAGCTGAGATAATTAATTTCTACTTCCGATATAACGCCAATCCCCGATACTATCGAATAAATACTCGAGAGTATCATAGAGTCATCTTATTTGAGCTTGCAGTAGTATTTTCTTAATCGCGTTTAGTGTCCATTGAAAATAATTTTCAATTGCTTATAACTCTATTAATAAAGACTCGTGGGTTACAAATAGATTATCATTGGATAGGCGTCAATGCGTAGAAGATCATAGAATCTTAATTCATCTCGATGCCCATATTATTCGCAGAGTTGTTATTAGTAATACATAAACGTCTTTATGGATTTAATTAACCTTACTAAAGGTCTTATAACTCTACGGGTATTACTCCGATCATAAAATAAATTGCGGAAATGGAATCAGGGCGATGAATAGACCTAGATACAACTTTGAAATATTAAATTTAGAGAACTTTATATTTCAGCCATATCTTTAGCCTTGGCTTAGGGCGCACTCCCTTATAATGTCACTGGACGCACTTTGGTCTAAAGTATGCCCTCGTGGCTTCATTATTTTATTTATTCTTACCGAGTTATTTTCCTAAAGTTCAGGGTAATAACTTCAGTTCAGGGTAACGTTAAGACTTCAGAGTAACAGCTAGTATATGTACATATAGTTAGTATATTATTCTAGGTGTAACTATTGAACCATTGATTAGATACTTATGAAACTTAAACCGTAGCTCCCTCAAGAGTCTATGTGCGTGCCATAAGGGTCTTAACCATCTATGATAGTTATATATCACTCCGAGGTTCATACCCATTTTATATACTTATCTCTTATAGATAAGTATTAGAAAAGCTTGCACTACACTGCTACGAGTATACTTAGAGTCTATATGGATATCTAGGGTCGTTCTATAGGAGCTCAAGTATCTATGATAGGGCTGGATATCACCCCGTGACAGAATCTTGGTCTTTTTAACTGGGGGAGGAGGAGATGGTGGTGGTAGAGGTAGTAGTGGTAGTAGTACCAGACTGCCTACTAGACTAGAACAGACATCATGGATGAAACTGTCAGTACCATTTGATCAGATATGCTTTGTAGTAGGTTGGTTGATTAGGAGCTCTTATAGTTCTTTAAGCTTCCACTTGTAAATTTAGATTAAGCAGGAAAGAGCCTCAACTAATTCTCTATTTATTTCACAGCTATGGATACAATTATCCTATTCCTGTTTGATTGCCTTTTGTATCTAGTTACTTACCTTACCTACATTAGCTTTGATTATATCAAATTTAGTTTTGGTTATATTAATGATTACTCCTATATCTTGAGTAAGTTTGTCGGTCAGCAATTCCTACTATTTCTCTAACACCTCACTAATGGATACTATTAATCGCTTAATAGCATCTTCTTACCCTACTATTTGGCCTTTAAGAGCTACCACCTCCTCAGTTACTTACTGTCGCAATAACTTTAGATCTTCATAGGTAGTTTTTGTACCCTCAAAAACTGCTTGATGAGCTTCTTGAGCTACTTTATATACTTCTTAAGCTTCGACTAAAAAAGTTGCCTATGCTTAAAGACTTCTAGTAAGGTCTGAGATTTCAGCTCAATGCCGTTCGAACTTGGAAGCCTCGTCTCGAATAATATAAGTCAATAATTGGTCATACTGTTCTTGACTTATTATGGGATATGTAGCTCTAATAGGGCGTGGTAGTAGATGTGTCAGATGTTGAGAGAAGGTATTGCTACCTACTCACCATAGTAGTCATTAAGCTGGTAGGTCTATTCGACATAATAAACCTAGTAGAAATCCTTGCGGGTATGATATTAATTTATCGGAAGAATAAAACTGTTATCTAGAAGATACGATTCCTCATAAGAGGATATCTTCCATTAGCATATTATCTTCCGTATCTGTACTAGATTGTAGAAGATTATATGGATATTGTATGATAGCATGGGGTGTGATATCAGATAACATTATAGATCGGTAGGGCTGGCTAGGCCCTTTTGGTATTTAGGAGTTAGATATGATGATTCGAGTATACTAGTAATAAATAAGATGAAAATTACTTATCTACAAAGTAATGTCACCTAGGCTCTATTAACCTTCATAGCACTCTTGTGACTAGAAAATAGGATGGGCATACTCAGGCTACTACAATGATACTTATTCCAAAATATAGAATAAAATCTTATAGCAGTAAAGTTTAATCCACCTTAGTTTTTCTCGACAGAACTTATTTCATAATACAAAATAAATCTTTTATCAGTTAGAAATAAAGTAAAATAGACTTAGAACTTTGTAAGCTTTATGTACTTGAGGTACTCTTACTTTCAAATACTCTTGATAGTAGAATTAGATTTAACTAAGAACTACTCTCACTATTTATAATGTGTGGTGATAGTAGATATTCTTTAATAAAATATTTTGGGAAATGCATACCTACCCATCACTCTTCGGAATTTCTTCTTAAGTATTATGCCATCTACACCTTTGTTAACGCAGTCGTAATCTGTGTTTATTGTCATAAGTTACTAGTGTGAATGTAGAGAAGATTCCTATACCTGCATATTTTATATACTTCGCTTAAGCTAACTTATTCTATTAAAGAATACTTAGCTGAGATAAATAATTTCTACTTTCTATATAATACTAATCCCTGATACTATTGGATAAATACCCAACAGTATCATAGAGTCATCTTATTTAAGCTTGTAGTAGTTTTTTCTTAATAGTGTCTAGTGTCTATTGAAAATAATTTTCAACTGCTCATAACTCTATTAATAAAGACTTGTGGGTCATAAATAGATTATTATTGGATAGGCAGTAATGCGTAGAAGATTATAGAATCTTAATTTATCTCGATGCCTATATTATTCATGGAGTTGTTATCAGTAATAGATAAACTTCCTCGTAGATTTAATAATCCTTGCTAAAGGTCTTATAAGTCTATGAGTATTACTCCGATTATAAAATGGATTACGGAAATAGAATTAGGGCGAAGAATAGGCCTAAATACAATTTCGAAATATTAAATTCAGAGAACTTTATATTTCAAGCATATCTTTAGTCTTGGCTTAAAGTGTACTCCCTTATAATGTTACCAGATATACTTTAGTCTAAAGTACGTCTTCGTGGCTTCATTATTTTATTTATTTTTACCGAGTTATTTTCCTAAAGTTCAGGGTAATAACTTCAGTTCAGGACAACTCTAAGACTTCAGAGTAACTGCTAGTATAGCTAGTATATATGCATATAGTTAGTATATTAATCTAGATAAAACTATTGAACTATTGATCAGATACTTATGAAACTTAAATCGTAGCTCCTTCAAGGGTCTATGGACATGCCATAAGGGTCTTAACTATCTATGATGCTTATATACTACTCCGAGGTTCAAACCTATTTTATAGACTTATCTTTTATAGATAAGTATTAGAAAAGCTTACACCACACTACTATGAGTATATCTAGGATCTATATAGATATCTAGAGTCGTTCTATAGGAGCTCAAGTACCTATGGTAGGGCTGAATATTACCCCGTAATACCTGATCATAGCTATTCAACCTAAAACCAGAGCCTATATAGTCCAAGTCAGTACTGACAAGAATATCCTTACTAAAGTGCCAGTAAGCATAGAGATGTACTTCTAGGCAATTACTAATGCTAGGTCTTAGATGGAATATGAGAAGATAAGGGAGACATATATGCAGAGCCAGTTTAGTCGAAAAGAACAGGCTGCCAGTATAAAGAAAGAGGTAGTTCTTGCCCTTAAGACTAATGAAAAGAAGTCTAAGAACCTTAAGAACTAAATCTCAAAGCCGAAATAGAAGGTGAAAATCAAGCTTGATGCCAAATCCAAAGCGAAGTCCAATGCTTCCTCTAAGAAGGACAAAGAGCTTAGCTAAGATACAGTTACCTATACTATGTAGTAGGTTTGGAAGAAGGACATGTAGTGCATCAAGTGTAGAGACAAAAACCATATGATGGGTAACTATATGGTTAGATAAAAACTCTCAATAGAGTCAAAAAGAAAGGGTAAAGCTAAGAAAAAAGTGAAGAAAGTAGTAACTATAGCAGGTATTAGAGCACCATTTGAAGTTTTATTTGGATGGATCATTAGTGATGATGAGTTAGATTATGGGGAGAACTCAGACTATTAGAGATATAGGCCATCTAGTACGTTAGGTTAGATAGTCTTGCAGGATTGGTTTTCTCTTTGTATCATCAAGAATGGTATCTCTATTAGTAGTTAGAAGGAGGAATATATTAGAGAACCCATAGATATTAACCCTACTTTCATTAGTTCTATTTTTCGCAATTTTTCTTTCTCTACTTTCTCTTCTTTACTAAATAAAAATACAAAAACAGAGACAAAAAGAAAAGCTGATGATAAGGTAGCTCCTCTTATCAGTGAACTCCAAAAAAGACTATGAAAGGTGGTGGTACCGGATATTTTATTAGATAGAATAAAAAATCTCTCTTTGGTAGGAAAATCAGGTGTAAGAATATTAAAGTCTAATAGGCTGAAGTTTCTTATCTCTGTTAAGTTATCTTAGATATATAGAGGAATAAAAAGGGAACTTTCTATTAATACTTTACTTAATACTGGTATAAAAGCCATGATTTTCGATTCTAATTTTATTGAACAGATGAGGTTTCCTTAGATTAAGAGAGAGAAAGGACTAAGA
Organism: Tirmania nivea; assembly: GCA_015179035.1. Lineage (NCBI taxonomy): Eukaryota > Fungi > Ascomycota > Pezizomycetes > Pezizales > Pezizaceae > Tirmania > Tirmania nivea. The sequence continues at coordinate 15,968 of WHUY01000125.1, read as the reverse complement.
TTAGAGAGTGCTGACAGCTCAATTCTCAAGAGGTCTGGTACAGTGTAGGTCTAGAATCTGCAGATGAAAGTCCGTAATACAAGATTAGGGCAAAATAAAACCCTTGACCTAGTAACTAAGGTTGCCTGCCTTGAACTAGGTCTTCTACTCATTTTGGAGATGGATTAGATTATTACTAATTATGATAAGCTATGAGTCACTACTCGTTATAGGCTTAAGCTTAAAAAGATATTAAAAATAGAAAAGGTTATTGATTTTGCTGACTTTGACGAAGTACTTGTAGAGACTCAGTATTTCAGACTTATTGAGATTAGAGAATAAGATTATCAGAAGTTCGCAAATAGAGATATTTACAAGGTTATGAAAATAATTACAAGTGAGAATCTAGAGAAATTTGCTGATTGATTGCCATCTCAGTATAGGGATTTTGAAAAATCTTTAAAAAGAAGATTGAATCCATACTCCCTTCTCATAGTCTACAAGACATGATAATCGAGTTGGAAGAAGGAAAAAGTTCGCCGTCAGGAAAGCTGTATCCCCTTTCCCTCGATAAACTAGAGCTTCTCAAAGAATATCTTGACGAGATGCTCTAAACTAGCAAGATTAGACTGAGCAAAAGTAGTGCTAACACTCCTATTTTCTTTACCAAACAACTTAATATTAACCTTCAAATAGTCATAGACTATAGAGGTCTCAATACTATTATTAAGAAAGATAAGTATCTCTTACTACTCAGAGCCACTCTCATAGAATAAGTGTTACCGGGGCCCTATTAACCCTTATAGCGCTCTTGCGACTAGAAAATAGGACGGCCGTACTTATCCTGCCGCAACGATATCTATTCCGCAATACAGAATATAATCCTATAGTAGTAAAGTTCAATTCTGCTTTAGTCTCTCTCGACGGATCTTATTTCACAATACAAAATAAATCCTATGTCAATTAGACGTAAAGTTTCACTAGACTTAGAACTTTGTAGGCTTCGTGTACTCGAGGTGCTTTTGCTTTCGAATACTCTTGATAGTAGAATTAGATTTAACTGGGAACTACTCTCACTATTTATAATGTATGGTGGTGGTAGATATTTCTTGATAAAATATTTTTGGGGGACGTGCACCTACTCGTTACTTCTTCGGAATTTCTTCCTAAATGTTATGCCATCCACACCTTTGTTAACGCAGTCGTAATCTGCACTTGTTGTCACAGGTTACTAGCCCAAACGTAGAGAAGATTCCCAAGCCTACAGGTTTCATATACTTCGCTTAAGCCGACTTATTCCATTAAAGAATGCTTAGCCGAAATAACTAATTTCTACTTCCGCTATAACGCCAATTCCCGATACTATCGAATAAATACTCGACAGTATCGTAGAGTTATCTTATTTGAGCTTACAGTAGTATTCTCTTAATAGTGTCTATTGTCTATTGAAAATAATTTTCAACTGCTCATAACTCTATTAATAAAGACTCGTGGGTCATAAATAGATTATCATTGGATAGGCGTCAATGCGTGGAAGGTCATAGAATCTTAATTCATCTCGATGCCCATATTATTCGCGGAGTTGTTATCAGTAATAGATAAATATCCTCGTGGATTTAATTGACCTTACTAAAGATCTTATAACTCCACGAGTATTACTCCGATCATAAAATGAATTGCAGAAATGGAATCAGGGCGATGAATAGGCCTAGATATAACTTTGAAATATTCAATTCGGAGAACTTTATATTTCAAGCCTATTTTTGGCCTTAGCTCAGGGCGCACTCCCTTATAATGTCACCGAACGCACTTTGGTCTAAAGTATACCCTCGTAGCTTCATTATTTTATTTATTTTTACCGAGTTACTTTCCTAAAGTTCAGGGTAATAACTTCAGTTCAGGGTAACGCCAAGACTTCAGGGTAACAGCCAGTATAGCTAGTATATGTGCATATAGTCAGCGTATTGTCCTAGGTGTAACTATTGAACCATTGATTAGATACTTATGAAACTTAAACCGTAGCTCCCTCAAGGGTCTATGGGCGTGTCATAAGGGTCTTAACCATCTATGATGGTTATATACTACTCTGAGGTTCATACCCGTTTCATATACTTATCTCTTATAGATAAGTATTAGAAAAGCTTGCACCACACTGCTATGAGTGTACCTAAAGTCCATATAGATATCTAGGGTCGTTCTATAGGAGCTCAAGTACCTATGGTAGGGCTGGATGTCACCCCGTGACAGTGCCTCTCCCCTTAAGGTTCTTTTCTGCAAGAACCTAATTAATTATGCAAATAGAATCAGTATTACTACTAATAGCTATGGATAGGGCTTGAGGACCAGTCCTCATATACAACAACTGAAACACAGTTGCGTATGTCTCATTGCACCCCTGGGATAGAAAATGGCATAAGAAATACAGGTAGAAAGCAAAAAATGTGTGAAAGATAATTCCAAAAACCTAAAGTCTAAATAGGAAAAAATGAAAAATCCTCACAAGATGACATCAGGGTCCCGTGGCTTACGAGGATTTTCTAGATGGAATTTCCGCACGATTTCAGAGCCTCCATCTTTCAAGTTCCTGTATGGTTCCTATGTGTCGTCATCAGGACCGTAACCCTTCCAGGAAACCAAATATATTACTCTTCCTTTCCGAAGCTTACTCGTCCTAACCTTCTCTATTTGGTATTCCGATTCTTCGAGATCGATGGGAGGGGGTGTTGGCGAACATCTGCCGGCAATTGTATTAAGGTGGTAGGGTTCCAACAGACTAATGTGGAAGACGGAGTGTCTTTTGCCTGTGCTCAGGGGAAGTTCTAACTCATAAGCGTAAGTACCGATAAGTCGTTTGATTCTGAACTTCCCTCGAAGCTTGTAGTCAAGCTTCTTGGTCGGACGCCTAGTCTTAATGTTCTTAGCATTGACCATAACCCAGTCTCCTACCTTGAATGTTGGTTCCTTTTCTGCCACCTTAAGATTGTAGTATTTTGACATACGGACCTGCGCTGCCTTCATATTCTCCCTCATTGCCTCTGTCATTGTATTCAGGGTTTCGACCGTCTTAGCTGCCTCAGGGTTGTTAGATTCGGTTGAGGCCTTAGTTGGGTTCTGGAAGTTGTTCTCGGGATATTGGCCATATGCTACGTAGAAGGGAGTACGTTTAGTACTAGAGTGGATAGTATTATTGTAATAGAACTCGGCAAACAGAAGTAGCTTAACCCAGTCATCCTGATCCCAACAGCAATACATCTGTAGATAATACTCTAGGATCTGGTTGACTCGTTTGGTTTGACCATCTATTTGAGGGTGTTATGCCGAGGACTTATCCAACTCAACTCTCAATAACCGCATGACTTTCATCTAAAACGAACTTATGAACACCGAGTCCCTATCCGAAACGACCCTCTTTGGCAACCCATGTAGTCTCCATACCTTCTTGACAAATATCCCAGCTAACTCCTTAGCCTTCCGGTTCTTCAAAGGAATGAAATGCGCCATCTTGGTAAATCTATCGACAATAACCCAGATTTGATTATACCCCTTAACTGGAGGTAAATCGGTAATGAAATCCATCGAAATATGTTCCCACGGCCTATAAGGGATCGGAAGAGGTACGAGCTTGCCATATTTCTTGTGTCGCGCTGTCTTGTTGCGCTGGCAAGCGTCGCATGTACGGACGTAGTCACGTACCCAATCTTCCATATTCGGCCAGTAGTAATTTCGTTTCATTAATTCGAGGGTTTTGTCACGTCCGAAGTGTTCTGCAACTTTAGCATCATGGTTCTGGAATGCCACCTTTAGCTTGAGTGAGTTGTTGTCAGGAATATACAAACGTCTTTCATAGGTCACCATATCATCTTCTAAACCGTAGTGCTCAAGACCGGGATATTCCTTGCCAAACTTCAACGCATTCCGAATCCCTAACCACTTCTCATCCATGAGGCCAGCCTCTAGGATTTCCTTCGACCAAGTTGATTCTTCTGTCTGTGAGGCCTTCACTGCCATAATTCGGCATGTTACTAGTTCCTCCTCACCCAAACCTAGTTAGAATTGACTGGGTTTGAACATTCGAATTATGTAGTCCTGCTTCTCCCCCCCTTCTTCGAGGTCAGGATCAACCTGACGGAAAAACACATCAGCCTTGCCATTCTTGTCACCTGGGCGGTAGATGATCCTAAAATTGAACTAGCTTAGTATTTCTGCCCAACGAGCCTGCCTTCGATTGAGTAACTTCGTAGAATTAAAGTACTCAAGGTTCTTGTAGTCCATATAAATAATTATCTTCTCCAGGGCACCCATCAAAAAGTGTCTTCATTTCTGAAAGCAGTTAATGATTACAACCATTTCTTTATCGTGAACGTCATAGTTAAGCTCTACAGGAATAAAACGCTTTAAGTAGTAAGCAATAGGGTGCCAATGACTATCTGGTTCCTTCTGAGATAGGATACTAGCCTTTGCTAGATCGGACGCGTCTGTCTCGATTATTTTTGGTCGTTCGGGATGATAATGACATAGTATTGGAGCAGTTGTGAACCTATATTTCAGTTCATCGAAGGCCTTTTGACACTGCTGTATCTAATTCCAAGGAACTCCATTGTGCGTTAACGTTTGAATCGGGAGAGCTAAACTATTGAAGCCTTTGATAAACCAGCGATAGAAATTAGCAAAACCAATAAACTTCTGCACCTCTTTGACGTTCCGAGGGGCTTGCCATGCGAGGATGTCCTCGACTTTTTTCTGACCCATTTGTATCCCTTTAGTGCCGACCTTAAATCCCATGAATTCTACCTCGGGGACATAGAAGATATACTTGTCAATGTTGACACAAAAGTTATTCTCCGTTAGCTTCTGCAGCACCCAACGGACAAGCTCGATATATTCCTCTTCAGTCTGAGTATATATAAGGATATCATCAATCTATACAACGATCCCTCGATCGATTCTCTCAGATAGAATATTATTAACATGTCGTTGGAAGACAGACGGAGCATTAGTTAGCCCAAAAGGCATAACTGTATACTCATACAGGCCATATCTGGTCTTGAATGCTGTCTTCCACTCGTCTCCAGCTGCTATTCTTAGTAAGTTAAACCCAAGTTTTAAGTCGAGTTTAGAGAAAACCTATGAAGTGCCAACTTGTTCCATGAGAGTGGTCATCAGTGGCAGGGGATACTTATCTTTTTTGGTAATAGCATTGAGACCTCTATAGTCTACGACTATTCGAAGCTTGCCATTAGGTTGTTTGGCAAAGAAAATAGGAGCACCAGCACTGCTTTTGCTCAGTCTAATCTTGCCGGTTCGGAGCATCTCATCAAAGTATTCCTTGAGAAGCTCCAGTTCATCAGGGGAGAGGGGATACAACTTTCCTGACGGCGGACTTTTCCCTTCTTCCAACTCGATTGTCATGTCCTGTGGACCATGAGAGGGAAGGGCAGATTGCATCTCCTTTCCAAAGATTTTTACAAAATCCCTATACTGAGATGGCAATCGATCAGCAAGTTCTTCAAGGTTCTCAGTCGCGGTTATTTTTATAACCTTGCGGACGTCCCCATTAGCAAACTTCTGATAATCCCATTCCCCTATCTCAATAAGTCCGACATACTGAGTTTCTGCAAGTACTTCGTCAAAGTCAGCGAAATCGGTAACCTCCTCGATCTCCAATACCCTTTTAAGCTCGAGCCCATAAGGAGTGGTGACTCGTAGCTTATCACAATTGGCAATGATCTAATCCATCCCCAAAATGAGTGAAAGACCTGGTTCAAGGCATGCAACCTCGGTTACCAGGTCAAGAGTTTTGTTTCGCCCTGATCTTGCATCAGGGACTTCTATCTGCAGGTTTCGAACCTGCACTGTGCTAGACCTCTTGAGAATGGAGACGTCAGCACTCTCTAATCTCAGTCTTTTCTCCCTTTTAACCCAAGGCAACATCATCTGTTCAACAAAATCAGAATCGAAAATCGTGGCTTCCGCGCCAGTGTCAACCAAAGCATTAATAGAAAGTTCCCTTTTTATTCCTCCATATATCTAAGATAACTTAACAGAGATAAGAAACTTCAGCCTGTCAGATTTCAACACCTTCGCACCTGATTTTCCTGCCAAAGAGAGATCCTTTATTCTATCCAATGAAATATCTGGCACTGCCACCTTTCATAGTCTTTTTTAGAGTTCGCCGACAAGAGGAGCCACCTCATCGTCGGCTTTTCTTTTTGTCCCTTTTTTTGTGTTTTGTAAAAAAAGAAAAGCAGAAGAAGATAAATTACGAGAAACAGAACTAATGAAAGTGGGGTCGATATCCATGGGTTCCCCAACGTGTTCCTCCTTCCAACTACTAACAGAGATGCCCTTCTTCACCACACAAATGGAAAACCAATTCTATGAGACCATTTGACCCGACATGCTAGATGGCCCGTATCCCTAACAGTCTGAATTTTCCCCATAATCCAACTTGTCATCACTGATAATCTTACCGAAAGAAACTTCAAGTGGCGCTACCACAGCAGCCACAGTTGCTACCTTCTTCACTTCCTCCTTAGCCTTACCCTTTCTTTTTGACTCGGCCGAGGGTTTCCATCCAACTGTGCAGTCACCCATTATGTAGTTTTTATCTCCACACTTGATGCATTGCATGTCCTTCTTCCGAGCCTGCTGCATAGCATAGGTAACTGTGTCTTGGCCAGGCTCTTTTTCCTTCTTGGAGGAGGTGTTGGACTTGAGCTTGGATTTGGCATCGGGCTTGGTTTTCGCCTTCTGCTTCAGCTTGGAGATTCGGTCTTTGAGGTTCTCGGACTTCTTCTCCGTAGTCTTAGGAGCAGGTGCTGCCTCCTTTTTTACACCAGCAGCCTGTTCTTTTTAATGGAACTGGCTCTATGCATGTACCTCCCTTACCTTTTCATACTCCACCTGAGACCCAGCATTTGCAATTGCCTGGAAGCACATCTCTATGCTAGCTGGCACTTTATCGAGGATGTCCTTATCAGTACTAACTCGGACCATATGAGCTCTAGTCTCGGGTTGAATAGCCGCGATCAGGTGCTCCCAGAGCTATTCTCGTGGTAGTTCCGCTACCAACTGGTGAACCCTGACTCGAGCGATGAAGTCCTTCATCGGCTCACCTTTCTTCTGGTATTCCTTTTGAAGAGAGACCTTTGCGTCCCGCTACTCATGCTGGTTTTGATGGGCATTAATGAATTCTCATCTGAATATATTAAACGTGTCCCATTCAACCCATCCGGAGTTTGTGTCTGGTGTTCGCTTATGTTGGTTGGCGTAATACCAGGTGCTGGCTCCTCCTGTAAGTAGATCTGCTACGAACAGGATTTTTTCGCTATGAGTAGAGTATGTTAGCAGCATACGTTCAAAGGTGTGATCTACCTTCATGAGGAATTTCTTGAGTTTGCTCAAAGTTCCGTCGAACTTCGGAGATAGTGGGAGGTTTCGGAGTTCTTTCTTCTCAGAAAGAACCTTAGTCTTCTTGGTTGGGGGAGGAGGAGATAGTAGTAGTGGAGGTAGTGGAACTAGACCATCCACTATACCAGTACGGATGTCTCGGATGAAGCTGTCAGTGTGGATTGATCGAGTGCGTTTGGTGGGGTTTGGTCGGTCGATTGGCTGCTCTTGGAGGTCCTTGAGCTTGTATTTATGAGTTTGAATTAGGCGGGAAAGAGCCTCAACTGATTCCCTATTGGTCTCACAACTTTGAATGCGATCATCTTGCTCTTGCTTGATCGCTTTTTGCATCCAATCGCTCACCTTCCCTACATCAGCCTTAATTGTATCGAACTCGGTTTTAGCTGTGTCGATAATCGCACCTGTATCTTGTGTGAGTTTATCAGTCAGTGATTCCCACTACTTTTCCAACACTTCACTGATGGATACAGTTAACCGTTGAACTGCATCCTGTTGTCCTTCTGTTTGGCCCTTGAGGGCAGCTACTTCCTCAGTTACCTGCTGCCGCAGTAACTTAAGGTCCTCATATGTAGCTTTTGCTCTATCAAAAACTACTTTGTGAGCCTCTTGAGACTCAACTAATAGACGTGCTTGTGCTTGTAGACCTCTAGTGAGGTCTGCTAGTTCGGCTCGTTGGCGGTCAAACTCAGTGGCTCCGTCTCGAATAATACGAGCCAGTAATTGGTCATATTGTTCTTGACTTATTGTAGGGTTTGTAGCTCTTGTGGGGCGTGGTGGTCGTTGTGGTCGTTATGAGGAGGTATTACTACCTGCTCGGCGAGTTGGTCGCTGGGTTGGTTCCCATCGACGTAATAATCCTGGCAAAAACCCTTGTGGATATGATATCAGTTCATCTGGGGAGTATTGGGGCTACTACTTAGAAGATTCTATCCCTCGAGATAGAATATCTTCCATTGGCATATCTTGGAACTCATCTTCCGTATCTGTCGCTAATTGTGGAAGATTATGTGGTCGTTGTGTGATAGTACGGGGTATGATATCTAGGAGTGTAAGAGATTGGTAGGGCTAGCGAGGCCCTCTGGGTGTCTGTGAATTAGACATATTGATTCGAAAGTATATAATGACTTAAAGTAAGACGAGAATCACTTGTCTATAAAGTAATATCACGGGGGCCCTATTAACCCTTATAGCGCTCTTGCGACTCGAAAATAGGACGGCCGTACTTATCCTGCCGCAATGATATCTATTCCATAATACAGAATATAATCCTATAGCAGTAAAGTTCAATTCCACTTTAGTCTCTCTCGACGGATCTTATTTCGCAACACAAAATAAATCCTATGTCAATTAGACGTAAAGTTTTACTAGACTTAGAACTTTGTAGGCTTCGTGTACTCGAGGTGCTCTTGCTTTCGAATACTCTTGATAGTAGAATCAGATTTAACCGGGATCTACTCTCACTATTTATAATGTGCGGTGGTGGTAGATATTTCTTGATAAAATATTTTTGGGGGATGCGCACCTACCCGTCACTTCTTCGGAATTTCTTCCTAAGTGTTATGCCGTCCACACTTTTGTTAACGCAGTCGTAATCTGCACTCGTTATCATAGGTTACTAGCCCGAACGTAGAGAAGATTCCCAAGCCTGTAGGTTTCATATACTTCGCTTAAGCCGACTTATTCTATTAAAGAATGCTTAGCCAAGATAACTAATTTCTACTTCCGATATAACGCCAATTCCCGATACTATCGAATAAATACTCGACAGTATCATAGAGTCATCTTATTTGAGCTTACAGTAGTATTCTCTTAACAGTGTCTAGTGTCCGTTAAAAATAATTTTCAACTGCTCATAACTCTATTAATAAAGACTCGTGGGTCACAAATAGATTATCATTGGATAGGTGTCAATGCGTAGAAGGTCATAGAATCTTAATTCATCTCGATACCCATATTATTCGCGGAGTTGTTATCAGTAATAGATAAACATCCTCATGGATTTAATTGACCTTACTAAAGGTCTTATAACTCCACGAGTATTACTCCGATCATAAAATGGATTGCGGAAATGGAATCAGGGCGATGAATAGGCCTAGATACAACTTTGAAATATTCAATTCGGAGAACTTTATATTTCAAGCCTATCTTTGGCCTTAGCCCAGGGCGCACTCCCTTATAATATCACCGGACGCACTTTGGTCTAAAGTATACCCTCGTAGCTTCATTATTTTATTTATTTTTACCGATTTACTTTCCTAAAGTTCAGGGTAATAACTTCAGTTCAAGGTAACGCCAAGACTTCAGGGTAACAGCCAGTATAGCTAGTATATGTGCATATAGTCAGTATATTGTTCTAGGTGTAACTATTGAACCATTGATCAAATACTTATGAAACTTAAACTGTAGCTCCCTCAAGGGTCTATGGGCGTGCCATAAGGGTCTTAACCATCTATGATGGTTATATACCACTCTGAGGTTCATACCCATTTCATATACTTATCTCTTATAGATAAGTATTAGAAAAGCTTGCACCATACTGCTATGAGTGTACCTAGAGTCCATGTAGATATCTAGGGTCGTTCTATATGAGCTCAAGTACCTATGGTAGGGCTGGATGTCACCCTGTGACAATAAGTTGGTACTTCACAAGTTTTCTCTAAACTTGACTTAAAAGTTAGATTTAACTTATTAAGAATAGTAGTTAGAGACAAGTGGAAAAAAGCATTCAAGACTAGATATGGCTTGTACGAGTATATAGTTATACCTTTTGAGCTAACTAATACTCCGTCTGTCTTCCAATAATATGTTAATAATATGCTATCTAAGAGAATCAATCAAGGGATTATTATATATATTGATAATATCCTTATATACACTCAGACTAAGGAAGAATATATTGATCTTGTCCATTGGGTATTGTAGAAGCTAACAGAGAATAATCTTTGTATCAACATTAATAAGTATATCTTCTATATTCCCGAGATAGAATTTATGGGATTTAAGGTCAGCACTAAAGGAATATAAATAGGTCAGAAGAAAGTTGAGAACATCCTCATATAGCAAACCCTTCGGAATATCAAAGAGGTGCAGAAGTTTATTAGTTTTGCTAATTTCTATTACCAGTTTATTAAAGGCTTTAGTAATTTAGCTCTTCGGATTCAAACACTCATGTATAATAGAGTTCCCTGGAATTGGACACAACAGTATTAAAAGGCCTTCAACGAGCTAAAATATAGGTTTATTACAGCTCCAATATTATGCTATTATTATCCCAAATAACCAAAGATAATCAAGATAGATACATCCAATCTAGCAAAAGCTGATATTCTATCTCAGAAGGAATCAGATAGTTGTTGGAACCTAGTTACTTACTACTTGAAGTACTTTATCCCAGTAGAGCTTAATTATGATGTCCATGATAAAAAAATGGTTATAATTGTTAATTGCTTTCAGGAATGGAGACACTTTTTGATGGGTGCCCCTGAAGAGATAATTGTGTATATAGATTACAGGAACTTTAGGTACTTTAATTCCATAAAGCTACTCAATTAAAAATAAGCTAGATGGGCGGAAATACTAAACCAGTTCAATTTTAGAATCATCTACTACCTAGGTAATAAGAATGGTAAGGCTGATATACTCTTCTGTCAGGTTGATTCTGACTTCGAAGAAGGGGAGGAGAAGTAGGACTATATGATTCAGATATTCAAACCTAGTCAATTCCAACTAGGTTAAGATAAGGAGGTATTAGTAATATACTGAATTATGGTAGTGAAGACCTTACAAATAGAAGAATCAACTCGGTCGAAGGAAATTGTAGAGGCTGGCCTTATAGATGAAAAGTGGTTAGGGATTCGAAATGCATTGAAGTTTGGTAAGGAGTATCTAGGTCTTTAGTACTATAGTTTGGAAAATGTCATAGTAACCTATAAAAGATATTTGTATATTCCCAATATTAATTCACTCAAGCTAAAGGTAGCATTTCAGAGCCATGATACTAAAGTTGTAGGAAATACTTCGGATGTGACAAAACTCTTGAATTAATGAAACGAAATTACTACTGGCCGAACATAGAAGATTGGGTATGTGACTATATCTATACATGCGATGCTTGCTAGCGTAACAAGATAGCGTGACATAAGAAATATAGCAAGCTTGTACCTCTTCTAATTCCCTATAGGCCATAGGAACATATTTCAATAGATTTTATTACTGATTTACCTCTAGTTAAGAGATATAATCAAATTTAGGTTATTATCGATAGATTTAGTAAGATGGCAAATTTCATTTCTTTGAAGAACTGAAAGGCTAAAAAGTTAGCTAGAATATTTGTAAAGGAGGTATGGAAAGTATATGAGTTGCCAAAGAGGGTTGTTTTAAATAGGGACTTGATATTCAGAAGTTCGTTCTGAATGGAAGTTGTGAGATTATTAGGAGTTGAGTTGGATAAGTCTTTAACATATTACCCTCAGATGGATAGTCAAACTAAAGGAGTCAACTAGATCCTAGAACATTATCTACAGATATATTACTATTGGGATCATAATAACTAAGTTAAGTTACTTCTATTTGCTGAGTTCTATTATAATAATACTGTCTACTCTAGTACTAAACGTACTTTCTTTTACATAGCATATGGCCAATATCCCGTAAATTACTTCCAAAACCTAACCGAGACCTCAACTGAATCTAATAACCTTAAGGCAGCTAAGACAGTCGAAACTCTGAATGTAATAAGAGAGGTAATGAGGGAGAATATGAAGGTAATACAGGTCCATATATCAAAATACTACAATCTTAAGGTGGCAAAGAAGGAACCAATATTCAAGGAAGGAGACTGAGTTATAGTAAATACTAAGAACATTAAGACTAGGCGTTCAACCAAGAAGCTTGACTACAAGCTTCGAGGAAAGTTTAGAATCAAATAACTTATTAGTACCTATGCCTATAAGTTAGAACTTCCTCCAAGTACAGGCAAAACTCACCCTGTCTTCTATATCAGTCTGTTGGAACCCTACAAGCTTAATACAATTACCAGTAGATATTAGCCAATACCCTCTCCTGTTAATCTCGAACTATCGAAATACCAGATTGAGAAGGTTAGGACTAATAAGCTTTAGAAGGGAAGAGTTATATATTTGATTTCCTGGAAGGATTGTAATCCTGATAATGATACATGGGAACCATATGAGAACTTGAAGGATAGAGGCTCCGAAATCATTCGGAAATTCCACCTGGATAATCCTCATAAGCCACGAGACCTTAATATTATCTTATAAGGATTTTTTATTTTTTCCTATTTAGGCTTTAGGTTTTTAGAATTATCTTTTATATATTTTTTATTTTCTACTTGTATCTCTTATACCATTTTCTGTCCCAGGGGTGCAATGAGATGTACAGAGCTGTGTTTCAGCTGTCGTATATGAAGACTGGTCCTCAAGCCCCATCCATAGTCATTAGTAGTAATACTGATTCTATTTGTATGATCAATTAGGTTCTTATAGACAAGAACCTTAAGAGAGGAGACACTATTACGGAGTAACATCCAGCCCTACCTTAGGTACTTGAGCTCTTATAGAATGACTCTAGATACCTATATGGACTCTAGACTCACTCAAAGCAGTATAGTACAAGTATTTCTAATACTTATCTATAAGAGATAAATATATGAAATGAGTATAAACTCTGGAGTAGTATATAACTATCATAGATAGTTAAGACCCTTATGGCACGCCCATAGACCCTTGAGGAAGCTACAGTTTAATTTCCATAAGTATTCGATCAATAGTTCAATAGTTATACCTAGAACAATATACTGACTATATGTACATATACTAGCTATACTAGCTGTTACCCTGACATCTTGGCATTACTCTGAACTGAAGTTATTACCCTGAACTTTAGGAAAATAACTCGGTTAAAATAAATAAAATAATGAAGTTACAAGAGTATACTTTAGACCAAAGTGCGTCTGGTAACATTATAAGAGAGTATACTCTAAACCAAGACTAAAGATACTATTGAAATATAAAGTTCTGCGAATTTAATATTTTAAACTTGTATCTAGGTCTATTTTTCGCCCTGATTCTATTTTCGTAATCTATTTTAAAATCGGAGTAATATTCGAGGAGTTATAAGACCTTTAGTAAGGTTAATTAAATCTATGAGGAAGTTTATCTATTACTAATAGTAACCTCATGAATAATATGGATATCGAGATGAATTAAGATTCTATGTTCTTCTACATATTGACGCCTATCTAATGATAATCTATTTGTGACCCACGAGTCTTTATTAATAGAGTTATGAGGAGTTGAAAATTATTTTCAATGGATACTATATGCTATTAAGAAAATACTACTGCAAAGTTAAATAAGATGACTCTATGATACTGTCGGGTATTTATTTGATAGTATTAGGGATTGGCATTATATCGGAAGTAAAAATTAGTTATTTTAGCTAAGTATTTGTTAATGGAATAAGTTGGGTTTAGCGAAATATATGAAACCTGCAGGTATAGGAATCTTCTCTATGTTCGGCCTAGTAATCTATAATAATAAGTACACATTATGACTGTGTTAACAAAGGTGTAGATGGCATAATACTTAGGAAGAAATTCCAAAAAGTAACGGGTAGGTATACATCCCCCAAAATATTTTATCAAAGAATATCTACTATTACTGCATATTATAAATAGTAAGAGTAGTTCTCGGTTAAATCTAATTCTACTATTAAGAGTATTCGAAAGCAAGAGCACCTCGAGTATATGAAGCCTATAAAGTTCTAAGTCTAGTTTACTTTATTCTTGACTGACAAAAGATTTATTTTGTATTGTAAAATAAGATCTATTAGAGAGGATTAAAGCAGATTGAACTTTCTACTATAAGATTTTATTCTGAGTTATGGAATAAATATTATTGCAGTAGTAAAAGTACGGCCATCCTATTCTTTAGTTGCTAGAGTACTATAAGAGTGAATAGGGCTTTTATAACAAACTGGGAGCTTGCTCCTATCTAATAAGAGATATTATTTCTTATTATTTTATTTATTTCATATTTTCTATATCTATTATTATTCTATAACTACTGAATCTAATAGTTAGTTATTCAGTGGAACTTGCTATCTCATATACACTCTCACGAATATAGCATAGCCTCAGCATAGCTCTATTTCCTATGACTCATATATTTCCTATGACTTATATATTTCCTATGACTCATGTATTTCCTATAACTTATGTATTTCTTATAACTTATATTTCCTATAACTCATATAGTACTATCCCACAGCAAGTACCGTATTCTATATATTCTGAACTGTCAGATATGTTATTGAACAAGTATACAAAGTGCATAAATTCTCTTCTAGAATCTCCTCCTTAAACTACTCAGATAGATAACAACTGACTACAGATTAGTTAGTTAAGCAAATAATGTAACTAGAGATTATACCTGTTAATTGACATTCCTAATAGAACTCCCCATCTCATAACTACCTTTCTAAGGCATTCCCTTAGTAGAACCAGTATACACATATATTTGTTCTAGTGAATATAGATTGTATAAATAGTACCGAATAACTACTATTTAGTATTATTTATTACATCCTGAATCTATCATGTAAGTAGTAGAATAGTTTTCATTAACTAGACAAGGTAAAATAAGTGGATCCTTAGATCCCAAATCATGAGTGGAAGAAGAAGAAAAAAAAAAAAAGATAGTAACAATAGAGATTTGAAAGCAATATATGTCACAACATCAATGGGCTAGCTATTGATAAGACTTCTGAGAAACAATAGGCAAAACATGACTAATACCTACCAAATGAACTTCCACCAAAATTGAAAATAGGTTAGAACTGACAAAAGAAATAAGGTTAAGGAAGATAGTACTAGGATATATTCTAGTACTCTTCGATCAGCTATTATTAGTTGAAGAGGGCATTAGTTTTTTAGTACTTTAAATAGAGTTTAAAGGCTCAAAGTAGGAGTAGAAGTATTGAGAGGTAGGCCAGGAGGAGCAATACTAGCTATAGCTAGTTTTTTGAATTTGGCTAAGATAAGGCAGTCGGTAGCCTAGTATTCAGAACCTCTATAGTATATGTAGAGTTTGTTATCCTGATGGTATTTGTGAACCTCAGTAGTCAGAGAGTCATACTTATAAGATATAGTAGAGAAGTTCATTAGACTGGAAGTAATTCTAGTTATAGTTATAGGAGAATTAGAGTAGAGGATAGAAGCTTTAGTTTATTAAGTAGAGCCTAAAGCTCTGGGTAAGTTAAAGTAAAGTATTTTGGTCCGATTGTAAAACTAGATATATAGCTAGATAAAATCATTGAATATTTTAGAAGAAGAGGCCTAGTAGAAGAGAGCAGTCTTAAGACTAGTATTAGCACTATTAGTAGAGAACAAAATCTTAGTATGGTCATCATAGTTTAAGATAGTTGTATATGTTGAGAATTCGGCATAGTAGGTGAAATAGTCTTTATCTCCTTAGCAGAGGTTATGAAGTTTATATTTAGTAGTAGTATGAGTATTGGGATTATCATATATATTTTTCAATAATATAGTAAAGTCTTTG
>WHUY01000124.1:0-82466 GCA_015179035.1 Tirmania nivea | reverse complement strand
ATCAGTTGTAGTAGGAATATAATGAGCCATCTTGGAAAGTCGATCAACTACTAGGAGTAAGGTGTCAAATCCTTTAGAGATAGGGAGTCCTGTGATAAAGTTAAGGGAAACGGATGACTATTTCCAAAAGGGGACTTGCAGGGGTTTTAGGAGGCCATAAGGGGCATAATGAGGAGGCTTAATCCGGGCACATATATCGCAGTTTCGGATGTATTGAGTGATAGTTTGGCGCATTTTTAGCCACCAGTAGTCCCGTGAAACAAGCTCATAGGTTGCCACGAGACTAGGATGTCCAGCAGTAGGGTGATTGTGACAGTTACGAAGGATTCGAGGATGAATATTTGGTGAGTTGGGAACATAGATAAGATCATTGACGAAGATAAGTCTATCGGAGATCTTGCACTTGAATAAAGGGACTATGGAGTATTTCTTGACCTTTATCTCAAGAACAAGAATAATTTCTTTAGTGAGTTTGTCAGATTTCAGGGCAGTGAGAATATCCTCATTATTTGCAACTGAGGCTATAGAAAGGGAGAATTTTTAGAGGGTATAAGGGCTTGCATTGGGCGACCACATTCATCCCCCTCTTCAGGGAGATCTTCAGATCGTCTTGTTAGTGCATTGGCTTTTGTGTTCTGGCTACCAGGCCGGAAGATAATCTTAAAGTCATATTGGGCTAATTTTTGTGCCCATCGTGCTTATCGCCATGAAAGGAGAGCTTTAGAGATGAATGTTTGTAGATTGTAGTGGTCAGTAATGATAGTGAAGGGGTATGGGAGTTGGTGAAGGTAGATATACCATTTCTCAAGGGCCAAGATAATTGCGAGGAGTTCTTTATTCCTAATTCCATAGTTACATTCAGCGGGGGATATTTTTTCAGAGATAAAGGTAATAGGGTAAAGTATGAGTTTCTCATTTTCTAGGTACTTCTAGGAGAGTATTCCGGAAGTGACGTAGTCCGAAACATCGGTTTCTACAAGGATTTCAAGGTCGGGGTCAAAATATCGGAGGATGGGGTAGAGGTAAAGGCCTTTTTGAGAAGGCTGAAAACCTCCTCACATACGGTGTCCCAAGCATAGGGGACATCCTTTCGGAGCAGGTTAAAGAGGGGTTGGTAGAGGTGCGAGTATTTATTGATGAAGCGCTGGTAGAAGTTGGCGAATCCGAGGAAACACTGAACGTCCTTCACTGATTTCAGGGTTTCCCAGTTGAGAATAGTGTTGACTTTCTCGGGGTCTATTTCTAAGCCTTGTTTGGAGATAATAAAATCAAGGAATGTGGTTTTATTGACGGAGAATTCACATTTCTCTGGTTTGATGAATAGTCCAGCCTCTTTCAGCTTTTGTAGGACTTTCCATACCTGTTCCTTGTGCTCTTTCAAGGATTTTGAGTAGATCAGGATATCGTCTATATAATAAACACAAAAGACATCAAGGTATTCTCGGAGTATGTTGTTCATAAACCTTTGGGCCGTAACTGGAGCATTAGTTAATCCGAAAGGCATAATGAGGAATTCTAAGAGTCTGTAGCGGGTTCTGAAAGCAGTCTTCCATTCGTCACCTTCCCTAATCCGGATCTGGTTGAAGCAGGCTTGGAGGTCGAGACGAGTGAAGTATTTGCAGCTACAAATTTGGTGAAGGGTTTTTTCAATTTGTAGTAGGAGGTTTCGGTCCTTGATTGTAATATCGTTAAGGGCCCAGTAATCGACACAAAGACGGAGGGAACCGTCTTTTTTCTTGACAAAGAGGATAGGAGACACTGCAAAAGAAGAACTGGCTCAGATAAAGGATTTGGAGAGATTCTCATTAATCCATTTCCTGACCTCTTTTAATTTAGTATCTGACATAGAATACATTCATCCAAATAGAGGTTTGGCTCCTTCTTGAAGTGGAATTGCATAGTCAGCATATCGGTGAGGGGGTAAAATTCGACCTTCTTTTTCAGAGAAAAAGTTCAGATAGTCATGGTGTTCAGGGGGGACAAGTTTGGTAGCTAGTTCTGGGTCATCATCATTGTCGTCTTTTGGAGATGTATAAATTGTAGCAATATATAACCAAGACTCTGGGTCTTTGATAGCTACTCGAAAGGCAGCTTGGGAGATAACCGAGATTCGGAGGGGGTTCAGGGTGTTTCTGGGAGGTTCTCGGTGGGTCGGTATTCGAGTAGGCAGGCAATGAGCATGGCAATACCCTGAAGCAAAGGTGATAGTATTGCAAGTCTAGTCGATTGAGGGATTGTGAAGTCGGAGCCATGGTTTCCCAACGATCAGGTTCCAACCGGCTAGTTTAGTGACATGAAAGGTCAGAACCTCCAGATGCTAGTCGATCATGAGTTTTAGAGTGTAAGTGTGGGTGATTTGCCCCACTAGGGAGTATTTACCATCAGCAAGTACAAGATCCTCAGGTTTCGACTTCAAGTTCAAAGGCAAGTTCATATTCAAGGCAAAGTCAAGGTCGATAAACTAGGAGCTTGCTCCCGAGTCTACTATGAAAGTAGCTGAATGGTTTTCATTAACCAGGCAAGGCAAGATAAGTAGATCCTCGGATCCCAAGTTATGAGTAACAGAAATTGTGGAAACGATTAAAGCAGAAGCAAGGCGGTGTCATCGAGTAAGTCATTAACGAGTCTTACGAGAAACAATAGGTAAAACATAACCTGTTCCTTAGAGATGAACCTCTTCTAGAGCAGAAAATGAATTCGGACTAACAAAAGAAACAAGATCAGGAGAGATAGCACCAGGAAGCATCTTAGCGCTCTTCGAACTGCCATCATTATTCGAAGAGGGCACTAGTTTTTTGGTACCTCAAAAAGGGCCTGAGGGCCGGAAGTTGCAATATCCGGTAGAGGAGTAGTACTAGCAGTAGCTAGCTTTTTGCTTTTTGCGGAGATAGGGCAATCGGTGGCCTAATAACCCGATCCTCTGCAATACATATAGAGTTTGTTATCTTGTCGGTATTTGCGGATTTCTTCCGCAAGGGGGCCACGTTTATGAGAAATGGAAAGGTCCATAGGTCCAGGAGCGATTCTAGTAGAGGTTGAAGGGGCCGGTTTTGGTGCAGAGGATTGTTGTCTGGATCCTGTGGTCTTGGGAGAGTCTCGTGAGTAGAGCAGTTTAGCATGGTTATTCAACTTAATACAAAGTCGGATGAATTCGTTAAAATCTTCAGGAGGAGAGGCTTGGTATGAGAGAGCTATCCTGAGGCTGTGATTAGCTCTGTTAGTGAAGAATGAAATTTTCCTTCAGTGGTCTAAGTTGAGAATTGCAGCATAAGTAGTAAATTTGGCATGGTAAGCAGAGCAGTCTTTGCCTCCTTGCTTAAGAGCAAGGAGCTTTCGCTCTACTGTAGCTTTTGCATTCGGATCATCATAGGTATTTTTCAATGCTATTGCAAATTCGTTATAGGTATCGAAGTCGATAGTTCCTCAGGTCCGGTCAAGGTATGGTTCGAACCAGTCTGCAGTGGAGCCGATCAAATAGAAGGCTGTATAGGCGATTTTTGCTGCATCGTTAGCATAGTGTATAGGGTCAGAGGAAAAAACTAGCGCTAGCTTGGTCATGAATCTGGTAAACTTAGACCTGGTACTGTTAAAGTTCTCTGGTTCATAGAGCTTGGAAGCACGAGAAGAGAATTGCATTTGAGTGGCCGTCTGTGGAGTCAAGCTAGGGGTGGTTACTCCATACTTAAATCCCCTATTATAGTAGATCCAATAGTATTCTACCGTTGTTGAGGTGTTAGTTGTGAGAATATTAAAGATAGTCGGTATTCCACGACCGGAGCGTATTCCAGCTCCAAAGGCTTCATGGATAGGTGAATAAAGGGATGTCGGGGTCCCCGGAGGTATAGTAGGGAAAACAGAGGGAGGTAGAGGAAGGGCATTCCGAAGGGTACCTACTAAAGTTCACCTGTTACGAATCGTTCTTAGAGAATCACCTGCGACGCAGGTCAAGTGTTTTATCTGGCACTCTAGTGAGTGGTTACACAGACGTCGCACTCGTAGGGGTATTACGTGTATGATCGAGGTAGTGGGAAACTCAGGTGAAACCTAAGTCGACAAGGAACGAAGGAGCAGGGTAGTCTGGACTATACTTAAGTAGGGGATGAACAGGATATTATTTCTAGGTACAAGGAGGAGAACAAGTTGTTGCGTGAAGAAGGAAATATATAGCAGAAATCAGCCCTTTTTATAGACAATTCGGTTTCCTTCTTGAGAGTCGTGCCACTAGCTGGCATGACTGTTAAAGTATCCCAATTCGAGTTATAATAGAAGGACGCGCAAGCAATACTTGAGAGGCATACTAATAAGGTTCCCGGAGTGTAAATTCTTCAACACTAATGAGAAGAGGCATAGGAAAATAGTGAATAAGGGTAGTGCAAGAGGATCGATTTCTTATTTGAGAGTCGTGCCAGTACTAGCACGACTCTCATAGTTCAAGGGAAGTAAGGGTATCCAACTAGACTATTCTAGTCGATTCCCTAGTTAAGCAAGTACTTAGTTTGGACTTCCGGGATGTGGTCGGTAGCCGAACTAGTCTAGAATAGGGATCAGGTGCGAGAATGATCTACACGCATCGGTTCTAGGGAATCGGGTCTTGGCTAGTGTGCTTATACTGGCAAGTATGCAGGTTGCCGATATGCGACAGGAGCTGGGGATTGATAAGGTTGGGTTTGTAATAGTAGTCCTCTCTCTGAGGACGAGCTCCTATAAGTCATGGTCGAGCTGTTTGGTTCTACTTATTTCGGTAGAGTTCAAGGTCAGGGTTTTGAGCGGTACGAAGCGTGGAACTTTTTCACAGCGCTAGGTACGTTCAAAAACAAGGCAGCGGGTTCCCAGGTAAGTTCGTCATAACTTATCCATTGGGCAAGATATTCAAGGGATTGACCTCAGAAGCGCGAGTCGACTATTTCATCGACTTCCCACTCGGGTTCATCTTCGATGATAACAGGGAGTAGGGGTGGCTGAGTTTGGCCAGGCAAGGGGTCCGTGGAGGCGAGTTCAAGGAGCGAGACATGGAAAACAGGGTAGATTTTCATCGAGGCAGGAAGATCAAGCTTATAAATATGAGACGAGATTTTCTGGATGATTCGAAACTTACTAAGTTTCTTGAAATCTAACTTAGTCAAAGGGCGTGTTGTCTTGACATGCCAGTGGAGGAGCCATACTTCATCGCTAACGTCCAGCTTAGGTGGGGGAATGTGAGACTTGTTAGCTTGTTCTGAGTAGGTTGCCTGGGCCCAGATCATTTCGGATCTGAGATGAGTATCGAGTTCTGCAAGATGGTTTGTATATTCCTTAATAATAGCAGGTGCTGGGAGTTTTACTGCAGGGTTCGAGTTGATCTGATAGTGAGAGTTCTCACCATACATAGCTTGAAAGGGCATGATGCCAAAGGTGGTAGACAAGGTATTGTTGTATGAGAATTCAGCCATGGTAATTAGTTCAGACCAGTTATCTTGTTAGTAATTACAGTAGGCTCATAAATATTATTCCACAATTGCATTGATTCTTTCAGTTTGGCTATCAGTTTGGAGGTAGAAGGTGGTAGAAACCTTTTGCTGAATACCAATAAGTGATGTGAGGGAACGAATGAATTCGGAGACAAATTGGGTACCATGGTCAGAGACGATTGAATTAGGAATTCCAGGAAGTCAGAAAATATTATCAAAGAAGAGCTTGGCAATCTGTTTGGAAGTAACATCAGTTGTAGTAGGAATATAGTGAGCCATCTTAGAAAGTTAATCAACTACTACGAGTAAGGCGTCAAATCCTTTAGAGATAGGGAGTCCTCTGATAAGGTCAAGGGAAACGGATGACCATTTCCGAAAGGGGACTTGCAGGGGTTTCAGAAGGCTGTAAGGGGCATGGCGAGCAGGCTTAATCCGGGCACATGTATCACAGTTTCGGATATATTGAGCGATAATTTGGCGCATTTTTAGCCACCAGTACTCCCGTGAAACAAGCTCATAGGTTACCGCGAGACCAAGATGTCCAGCAGCGGGGTGATCATAACAGTTGCCAAGGATTCGGAGATGAATATCTAGTGAGTTAGGAATATTGACAAGATTGTTGACGAAGATAAGTCCATTGGAGATCTTGCACTCGGATAAAGGGACCACGGAGTATTTCTTGACCTTTGTCTCAAGAGTAAGAATAATTTCTTTAGTGAGTTTATCAGATTTCAGGGCAGCGAGAATATCCTCATTATTTGCAACCGAGGCTGCAGAAAGGGAGAATTTTTCAGGGGGTATAAGGGCTTGCATTGGGCGACCGCGTTCATCCCCCTCTTTAAGGAGATCTCCAGATCATCTTGTTAGTACATCGGCTTTTGTATTCTAGCTACCGGGCTGGAAGATAATCTTAAAGTCATATTGGGCTAATTCTTGTGCCCATCGTGCTTGTCGCCGTGAAAGAAGAGCTTTGGAGGTGAATGTTTATAGATTGTGGTAGTCAGTAATGATGGTGAAGGGGCGTAGGAGTTGGTGAAGGTAGATATGCCATTTTTCAAGGGCCAAGATAATTACGAGGAGTTCTTTTTCCCCAATTCTGTAGTAACATTCAGTAGAGGACATTTTTTTAGAGATAAAGGCAACAGGGTGAAGTACGAGTTTCTCATTTTCTAGGTGCTTCTGGGAGAGTATCCCGAAAGTGATGTAGTCCAAAGCATCAGTTTCTACGAGGGTTTCAAGGTCGGGGTCAAAATATCGGAAGACGGGAGCAGAGGTAAAAGTCTTTTTGAGAAGGCTGAAAACCTCCTCACATGCGGCATCCCAAGCATAGGGGATATCCTTTCAGAGCAGGTTAAAGAGGGGTTGGCAGAGGTGCGAGTATTTGTTGATGAAGCGCCGGTAGAAGTTGGCAAATCCGAGGAAACACTGAACGTCCTTCACTGATTTCATGGTTTCCCAGTTGAGAATGGTGTTAACTTTCTCAGGGTCTATTTCTAGACCTTGTTCGGAGATAATAAAACTAAGAAATGTGGTTTTATTGACGAAAAATTCACATTTCTCTGGTTTGATAAATAGTCTAGCCTCTTTCAGCTTTTGTAAGACTTTCCGTACCTGTTCCTTATGCTCTTTCAAGGATTTTGAGTAGATCAGGATATCGTCTATATAGCAAACACAAAAGACATCAAGGTATTCTTGGAGTATGTCGTTCATAAACCTTTGGGTCGTAGCTAGGGTATTAGTTAATCCGAAAGGCATAACGAGGAATTCAAAGAGTCCGTAGCGGGTTCTGAAAGTGGTCTTCCATTCATCACCTTCCCTGATCCAGATCTAGTTGAAGCAGGCTCGGAGGTCAAGACGGGTAAAGTATTTGCAGCTACAAATTTGGTAAAGAGTTTCTTCAATTTATGGTAGGGGGTTTCGGTCCTTGATTGTAATATCATTGAGGGCCCACTAATTGACATAAAGATGGAGGGAACCATCTTTTTTCTTGACAAAGAGGATAGGAGACGCTACAGAAGAAGAGCTAGCTCGGATAAAGGATTTGGAGAGATTCTCATTAATCCATTCCCTGATCTCCTTTAATTCGGCATCTAACATAGAATACATTCGTTCAAATAGAGGTTTAGCTCCTTCTTGAAGTGGAATTGCATGGTCGACATATCGGTGAGGGGGTAAAATTCAAGCTTCTTTTTCAGAGAAAAGGTTCAGATAGTCATAGTGTTCGGGGGGGACAAGTTTGGTAGCTAGTTCTGGGTCATCATTATCGTCGTCTTCTGGAGATGCGTAAATTACAGCAATACATAACCGAGACTTTGGGTCTTTGATAGCTACTCGAAAGGCAGCTCGAGAGATAACCGAGATTCGGAGGGGGTTCAGGGTGTTTCTGGGAGGTTCTCGGTAGGTCGGTGTTCGAGTAGGCAGGTAATAAGTGTGGTAATACCCTGAGGCAAAGGCGATGGTATTGCAAGTCCAGTCGATTGAGGGATTGTAAAGTTGGAGCTATAGTTTCCCAACTATCAGGTTCCAACCGGCTAGTTTAGTGACGTGAAAGGTCAGAACCTCTAGATGCTAGTCGATCATGAGTTTTAGAGTGCAGGTGTCGGTGATTTGCCCCACTAGGGAGCATTTACTATCAGCAAATATAAGATCCTCAGATTTCGGCTTCAAGTTCAAAGGCAAGTTCATGTTCAAGGCAAAGTCAAGGTCGATAAACTAGGAGCTTGCTCCCAAGTCTACTATGCAAGTGGCTGAATAGTTTTCATTAACCAGGCAAGGCAAGATAAGTGGATCCTTGGATCCTAAATCATAAGTAATAGAAATTGTAGAAACGATTAAAGCAGAAGCAAGGTGGCATCATCGAGCAAGTCGTCGACGAGTCTTATGAGAAACAATAGGTAGAACATAACCGGTTCCTTGGAGATGAACCTTTTCTAGAGCAGAAAATGAATTCGGACTAACAAAAGAAACAAGATTAGGAGAGATGGCACCAGGAAGCATCCTGATACTCTTCGAACTACCACCGTTATTCGAAGAGGGTACTAGTTTTTTGGCACCTCAAAAAGGGCCTGGAGGCCAGAAGTTGCAATATCCGGTAGAGGAGTAGTACTAGCAGTGGCTAGCTTCTTACTTTTTGCAGAGATATAGCAATCGGTGGCCCAATGACCCGGTCCTCCATAATATATGCAGAGTTTATTATCTTGTCGGTATTTGTAGATTTCTTCTATAAGGGGGCTATATTTGCGAGAAATGGAAAGGTCCATAGGTCCAGGAGTGGTTCCAGTGGAGGTTGAAGGGGCCAGTTTTGGTACAGAGGATTGTTGTCTGGATCCTGTAGTCTTAGAAGAGTCTCATAATTGGAGCAGTTTGGCACGGTTATCCAACTTAATACAAAGTTGGACGAATTCATCAAAATCTTTAAGAGGAGAGGCTTGGTAAGAGAGAGCTGTCCTGAGGCTATAATTAGCTCCGTTAGTGAAGAATGAAATTTTCGTTCGGTGGTCTAGGTTGAGAATTGCAGCATAAGTGGCAAATTCGGCATGGTAAGCGGAGCAGTCTTTGCCTCCTTGCTTAAGAGCAAGGAGCTTTCGCTCTGCTGTAGCTTTTGCATCCGGATTGTCATAGGCATTTTTCAATACTGTTACAAATTCGTTATAGGTATCGAAGTCGATAGTTCCTTGGGTCCGGTCGAGGTGTAGTTCGAACTAGTCTGCAGCGGAGCCTGTCAAGTAGGAGGCTGCGTAGGCGATTTTTGCTGCATTGTTCGTATAGCATATAGGGTCGAAGGAAAAGACTAGTACTATCTTGGTCATGAATCTAGTGAACTTAGACCTGGTACTGTCAAAGTTCTCTGGTTCATAGAGCTTGGGAGTACGAGAAGAGGATTGCGTTGGAGTGGCTATCTATAGAGTCAAGCTAGGGGTGGTTACTCCATACTCGTATCCCCTATTATAGTAGGCCCAATAGCATTTTGCCATTGTTGAGGTGTTAGTTGTAGGAATATTGAAGATAGTTGGTATTCCACGACCGGAGCGTATTTCAGCTCCAAAGGCTTCATGGATGGGTGAATAAAGGGATGTCAGGGTCTCCAGAGGTATAGTAGGGAAAATAGAGGGAGGTGGAGGAGGAGTATTCCGAAGGGTACCTACTAGAGTTCACCATTCATCATCTTCGGAAGGTAGAGCTGTCTGAGTAGAAAATGCTATAGTGTGTAGTGGAGACTATAGGTCACGCAACAAAGTGTTACGAATCGTTCTCGGAGAATTACCTGCGATACGGGTAAAGTGTTTTATCTGGCACTCTAGTAAGCGGTTACACAGGCGTCGCACTCGTAGGGGTATTACGTGTGTAATCGAGGTAGTGGGAGACTCGGGCGAAACCTGAGTCGACAAGGAATGGAGGAGTGGGGTAGTCTGGACTACACTCAAGTAGGGGGTGAATGGGATATTATTTCTAGGTACAAGGAGGAGAACAAGTTGTTGCGTGAAGAAGGAAATACATAGCAGAAATCAGCCCTTTTTATAGACAATTCAATTTCCTTCTTGAGAGTCGTGCCACTGGCTGGCACGACTATCAAAATATCCCAATTCGAGTCATAACAGAAGGACGCACAAGCAATACTCGAGAGGTGCACTAATAAGGTTCCTGGAGTGCAAATTCTTCAACACTAATGAGAAGGGGCATAGGAAAACAGTGAATAAGGGTAGTGCAAGAGGATCGATTTCTTATTTGAGAGTCGTACCAGTACTGGCACGATTTTCGTGGTTCAAGGGAAGTGAGGGTATCCAACTAGACTATTCTAGTCGATTCCCTAGTTAAGCAAGTACTTAGTTTAGACTTCTGGGATGCGGTCGGTAGCCGAACTAGTCCAGAATAGGGATCGGGTGCGAGAATGATCGATGAGCATCGGTTCCAGGGAATCAGGTCTTGGCTAGTGTACTTATGCCGGCAAGTATGCAGGTTGCCGATATGCAACAGGGGCCGGAGATTGACAAGGTCAGGTTTGTAACATCGCTATTCGTCATCTTCGGAAGGTAGAGCTGTCTGAGTGGAAGATGCCATGGTATGTAGTGGAGACTATAGGTCACGCAACAAAGTGTTACGAATCGTTTTCGGAGAATCACCTGCGATGCAGGTGAAGTGTTTTATCCGGCACTCTAGTAAGCAGTTATACAGGCGTTGCACTCATAGGGGTATCACGTGTGTAATCGAGGTAGCGGGAGACTCAGGCAAAACCTGAGTCATCAAGGAACGGAGGAGCGGGGTAGTCTAGACTACACTCAAGTAGGGGGTGAACGGGATATCATTTCTAGGTACAAGGAGGAGAACAAGTTATTGCGTGAAGAAGGAAATACATAGCAGAAATCAGCCCTTTTTATAGACAATTCGGTTTCCTTCTTGAGAGTCATGCCACTAGCTGGCATGACTGTCAAAGTATCCTAATTCGAGTTATAACGGAAGGACGCGCAAGCAATACTCGAGAGGCACACTAATAAGGTTCCCGAAGTACAAATTTTTCAACACTAATGAGAAAGGGCATAGGAAAACAGTGAATAAGGGTAGTGTAAGAGGATCGATTTCTTATTTGAGAGTCGTGCCAGTACTGGCACGACTCTCGTGAATCAAGGGAAGTGAGGGTATCCAACTAGACTATTCTAGTTGATTCCCTAGTTAAGCGAGTACTTAGTTTGGACTTTCGGGATGTGGTCGGTAGCCGAACTAGTCCAGAACAGGGATCGGGTATGAGAATGATCAACAAGTGTCGGTTCCAGGGAATTGGGTCTTGGCTAGTGTACTTATGCCGGCAAGTATATAGGTTGTTGATATGCAACAGGGGCAGGGGATTGATAAGGTCAGGTTTGTAATATATATAAAAGATCACTTCAGTAAATACTCCTTTTTCTATACCTTACCTAATAAGATAGTAGAGAATATTGCTAAGTGTATTGCCAAATAGCTAGGCTATTTTAGCATTCCTAAAATATTATAATGTAATAATAGGACAGAGTTTAAAGGGATTTTGTTAATACTATTATGGAAATATAGTATTATAATTATCAATAGTAGGCCAAGGCATCCACAGACTTAGGGACTAATTAAGTAAGTGAATGCAGTAATGAAAGTAAAAATATATTATTGGCTAAAAGATCATATTGGCCAGGGTTGGAGTGATATACTGTTAGATATTGTTCTTAGTATGAATAGGTAAAGTCGTATATCATTAGGTAGCAAGATGGCATATGAGATCTTCTTTAATTAGAAGCCCTAATAGGAAGAACAAGTTATAGTATATATTAATTTAGAGATTAACCAGATTGAGGATAAGATTGTTGGGGATGAGATTGATAGGGATAAGATTAAGAATAAGGTTCTGGCTATTATACCCTTAGCTATATTACTCTCGCCAGCCTTGCTTCTACTAATATCACCTCCGTTAGCCTTACTCCCACCAATATCACCTCCACTAATATTACTTCCATTAACATTACCTCCACTAATATTACTTCCGCCAATATCACCTCTACTAATATCACTTCCACTAATATTATCTCTGCCAATCTTGCCTCCACTAACCCTATCCCCACCAATATCACTCTTACTAGCCTTGCTCCCATTAATATCATCTTCACTAATATCACCCCCTCTAACCTTGCCCCCACCAATATCACCTCTGCCAGCTTTACCCCTACTAATATTATCCCTATCAATCTTGCTCCTACTAATATCATCTCTGCTAATATTACCTCTGGCAGCCTTGCCTCTGCTAATATTACTTCTATCAGCTTTACTCTCACTAATATCATCTCTACCAATATCACCTCTGTCAGCCTTGCCCTCACCAATATTACCCCTGCCAGCCTTACCCTTACTAATATTACCCTTACCAATATTACCCCCACTAATATCATATCTAACTATATCAGCTCCACTAATATTACAACAAGCTATAATACTAGAAGTTCTTCTGTCCTATCCTTATATGCATATATCAACTTGCCAGACTAAATGCTGCAAATACTTTAAGTCTAGCAGTAAGTATACTAATTATTGCTATAAGCATAAGGATAATAATTAAGCTAGAGCATATCTTACTTTAGCTGCTTCAGAGGTGTATAATATCAAGTCAATAATTCTATATGTTTCAAGTTTGCTTTCTATTTCTGTATTATTCTCCCCTTCTATTAGTTTATCAGTTATTTCTTTACCTGTATTAGAATCAGATTTTCTTTTAACTAATACCAGATTAATACGTAGACTTTATTCTTCTTAGTTGGATAAGTCTAAGGATTCTACTATGGATAATGTGTTGGATACTATTATCCTACAAAGGCCTACCTAGTTTTTTATTTTTTTTAATTGTCTTTTGTTGCATGAGTTTTTTATTTTTATTTTTCATTTTTACTTGTCATATTCAATTGTTGGTGTGGTGATAATTTTACTCATTTTTTGGGTTTGTTTATTTGTTGGCGTGGTCATTTGTTTTTGTATGCTAGTGTAGTCATTTGTTTTATATGCTAGCATGGTTATTTGTTTTATATGTAATATGGATTGTGATGGTTGTTTTGAATACAGTGTACATTGAACATATCATGATATTGATGCATACGACGGTGAATATTAGCGTAATCTTGTTGAATAGTATAGAGTCTTAGTGCAGTTGGTGTATGGAATGTTCCAACTGCTAAGTCGTCAGATTTGCCAATGGAATGGTTAGATTTGCTAATGGAACGATCGATTGGCAAATTTAAAAATTGGTGAATAGAACAGAACAGTTATAGTATTCTGTTATAGAGCTGGAGTTTTATATTACAAATAGAGTAGTCAATTGGTATAATATCTTAGTTATTTAGCCCAGAATGGATAGGTCATTAGCTTCCCTCCAATGGAGGCCTGTTACATGAAATAAATGAACAGAATAGTTGAGCATGGTACCCATAGCTGAGGGCGCTCCTATAATGAAGTATAGTAAATGCCTATAGTATTGCCAAATGTCTATATACATATTAGCTTATCATATCCGACACACACAAACAACTGTACTGCAATGAACTGAACCGGCGTGCACCTCCCATATCGCTGGCCAACCCTAGCTAATGTGTGACATATTCCTCAACCAAACATGACGCTGCCTGCTACTAACCTACACCAGAAACGATAGTCCCAAAGACTACCCCCTTGACTTCCCTTGCTCCTGACAATCACGGGCCAATCCTGTGAGAGAGGTTAGCCTGATCGGAGGCATGGCAGTGTTGACCATCAGCAAAAAAGAATTGACGTCCGGACGCTAGTACTACACTGACGCAGGCTTCCGTCCTATGCGTCACATGCATCCTGATGTATATCAAAGACAAACTTTATCCTGACGTAGTTCGGTTGCATAACCTCGGTCCCGACGTAGTTTGGGTTCATATACTACTCCATCATGATCTAGTCTTATTCTATAATCTCTATCCTAGTGTGCCTCGCTCTACAATAGTATCCGACGCAATTTTAGTACGTTTAGACTTGAGGCCTTGGCATTTCGCCCTCTGTTTTATACTCCTACTGTCAATCACTTATGCTAGCTATTCTGCTACTACTCTCTCTCCTCATTGCTTAGGTATTCCACCCTCTCGCTGTCTTCTATGCTTGCTAATAGTTATAGTAGGTGTCGCTCGTAGTACTATTCAACTCCAGTTCCACTCTCCTACTATTCAGCTCGCCTATTGTCAAACTCCCTTCTTTTTAAGCTGTTGCACTCGCCGGCTGTCAAACTCCCTTCCTGTTCAGCTGTTCAACTCGCTTGCTATTCAACCGTTCAACCCGCTTGCTCTGTTCAGCTGTCCAGTTCACCAGGTGTTCAACTATTAATCCACCTTCTATTCAGCCTTTTACTCCGTTTCCTGTTCAACCGTCTTGCTATTTGTTTCGCTTGCTATTGCTATTCTATATTAAGAATGTAAGAATAGTATATAAATAATAATAATAATATCGATTGCAATTGTATGCAGGATTAATATTAGACGTGTCTCTTGAAGAAGTATGTCAGACTAGTGGTAATATTATAGATGTTAGGTTGTTGATCTATAGCGTCAGGAAGTTCATCACGTCCGTCAGGGCGAGAAGGGTATACGTTTGACTTCCCAGATATATAAGGTATGTGATACATCCAGGAATATGTAATTGTAAGCAATCCGTTCGAAAATGTGTAGGTTATATATAATGTGTTCTAATACACTAGTTGCGTCCAGACGTAAATCTTTTTAACCCCTAAGCGTCCTGATTTGTATCCCAGACGCAAATTAGATCTCTGTTGATATAGTATATATTCTATCTACTGGGAAAGATCGATAGAAAATATTGGAAATAAGCTAGAAGAAGATAGAGAGGTAATTCATACTATAATAAATTTCCTATTCTAGACTATGTTAATTAGAAATATACCTTATTTTGAATTAAAATTTGTCATTTAAATATAGTCTGGTTGGCACAAGCCTCTCATATGGTGCCAACCAGACTAATTTAAATATATAAATAAGTTGAGTAGGTTATAATCTTTAGCTAGAGTATAGGTTGTCTAGCTTTAGGCATAGCATGATTGTAGATTTCCTCAACCTCGGCAAGGGCGCTCCACCTAGGAGGCGTCGAAAGGCAGCTGAAGGACCTCCTTCACACGCGGGCACGCCACCGGAGGGAGACAGCGATCGGCTGGATCCGCAGCCACATAGGCATCCCGG
Organism: Tirmania nivea; assembly: GCA_015179035.1. NCBI lineage: Eukaryota > Fungi > Ascomycota > Pezizomycetes > Pezizales > Pezizaceae > Tirmania > Tirmania nivea. The sequence continues at coordinate 67,306 of WHUY01000124.1, read as the reverse complement.
GCAACGAGAAGGCAGACAAGAGGGCAGCCTATGAGTCGGCCCTAGGCCACATTGCCAGGAGCCAACAGGTAGACACGGCAGCGGGTATCAGGGCAGCAGCCAAAGCCAGGCGGAGGGACATGCGAGTGGAACCAGGATTCGAAGTCAACAGGTGCCTATGGAACAGACACGCCCTGCCGGCCTACACCTGGCTGCGCACCAACCAGGACCCTCAGAACTACTGGCTCCATTTCGTCCGCAAGGTCGACTGGCCGGCCTGCCCCAACTGCGACCACCCTGCGGAAGACGGCTACCACATCACCTTCGACTGCCCCAAGCATCACCAGCAGCCCCAGGAATTTATCGGGAATGCCAGGACGTGGGAGGATTTAGACACACTAATTTGGAGAAAGGAGGAGGGAGAAGAGGAGGAGTGGGACGCGGTGGAGGCATACTTCGCCTACCTCTACCGGACGCTGAGGGAGGGCACATATTTGATTTTTCGTTGCTTTCCTTTATTTTATTCGCTATCTTTGTTTCGATACTGTACGTAGTATGCGCAAGGCGTCAGATTAACTTGACTGTCCCTTGAATCCACCCGGGTTTCCGGTGTGGCTCGTCCGTCATACGACCCTTAGGGTTGTGCACACGACTACTGAGTTCAAAAAAAAAAATGATTGTAGATTTTCTTTTAGAGCTAGTAGCTTAAGTATTTAGCTGCCTTTTTTTTACTGTAGTTAGTAGGTTTGATAAAAGAGTAATATATATACCTATTATATATACATAGACTTTGTAATATAGTCAATAACTAATAGATCCTAATTTAATTAGTATTTAGTCTATAATACTATAGTAAAAGAGTATATACCTATACTTTTAACTTTTATTTTGTCTTAAGTAGATATATTAGTACTAATAATTCTAATATATATTTCTAAAGTAAACTCCATACCTTTATAGCTATTTTAATTAATAATACTTTTTTAAAATATTTTGAATTTCTTAATCAAAGGAAAAAGAAAGTTATCTAAGTTAATAAATATAATTCGACTAGAGATAGAACTTAAAAACATAAAATTCTTATCTTTAGTTTGAATTTCAGGGTAAAGATTAAAGTTTTGAAGAATCAATAGCCAAGTTGAAAAGGCACTGTGACTTTGAAAGATTGATATACTACCTATTGAACAGAGAAATATAAGATCTATGAGTTGACTAAATAGTTTAAATTTTTTTGAGCTCGATAAAGGGTTCTTCAGAGCAAAAGTCAGAGGATTCCCCAGTACATTGGAAGTAGAATCGGACTTTGTATAGGTATCTATATCAATATTAGAATCCAGTTAGTATATAGATCTTGAGAAGTGCAGGAGCCGCTGAAAGTAAGGGTAAGGTAGTTCATGGGGGGTATTACATAGTAAATAATTGAGTTACTTGTAGTATGGTATATTGTAAGAGAAGTCGGAAAATCACTGGAAGGTATAAAAATGTAGTGAGTGGGCAGCCATCCTTGTTGTAAGGACTAGATTGACATTTGAGGCATGTTGTTGTGGCTAGTAGCTCGGGAGTAGTATAGCAGACACAAGAGTTAATGCAACAGTCATAAGGTTCAAATAGACAGCTCCAGTGTCTGCCTTGGTGGTGTCTGTAAGCTTGCTTGTTCGCACTACACGAGGATCTATAATTTCAGTGTCCAGGTATCTTCGTTGTGTCGAGATCCTGGCTGTATTATCCTTTGCATGCGTGGGGCTGGTGACTCTTGTCTCCCTTGATGTCGCTGCTATCGGAGGGGGTGTGGTCTGGGAGCTGGAGGCTTGCCTGACCTCTGGTGTCACTACTGTCAGGGGAGCTGAGGTCTAAGTTTCGGAATGTGTCATTGTTTGATCGGAAGTCTATATCCCCATTACTGAAACCCTGGTTAGTGTTCCCGGAGGTGATGGCATCTGAATTGCCGCTTCTATTTCTGCTGGGAGTGGATAGTGTTTGAGTCTTTACTTCCATCATCTTGGAGAGTTTGGGCTGGTATTTCTCCCTAAAGTATCAGTTCTGTGCTTCCTGGTATGCCTTCGCAAGTGCAATGGACTTTTCTGTCCCCGGACCACAAACAGAGTGTATAGGATGACCCAAGAGATTACACATCGAATGGATACGAAAAACCCATGCTTGGGCGCATATTAGGGGCGACGACAGGTATCTGTCTAACAAATTGCGGAGGGTGGCGAGGGTAAGGAGTGTTGAGCGCTCAACACTATATCTAACTCATCTGGTGGTGGTGTCGATACCTCATGTGCTGGCTGTTGGATTATGTCTACCGCCTGCACTGGTGGTGCCTCTGGTTGTCCGGTAGCCATGCTTGTGTCACTATCAAATCCATTGCAATCGTCTTGATTTTTGTCGCTTTGACTGGACTTGCTGGTCAGACCGTGACTGGGCTGTGGGTGTTCGGTGACTGGGACTCGGGACTTGCGTGGATCCATCTTAATGGTGTTGACCTTTCTTGTTCCCTTGCTCGGCATGCCGTCGGTGGCGCCATGGTGTGGGAATTATCTTCCTTGTCAGTGGATGTTCGTGGCTTGGCTGCGTGTCTAGTTGCGTCCGGTGGCGTGGTTGTGTGGGAATTATCTTTCGTGTCAGTGGATTCCGAGGCTGCGCCCGGGGTTGCCCGAGGTGTAGGTGCTCTCAACACTGTCGTGGACCAATGCCCGTTCGACGTGGGATTGTGTGAGAGAGGAGAGAAGAAGAGCTCAAAAGACTTCAAACGAGGGGGAAATGTTCGCGATGGTTGTTTCCCCAAGGTCTGGGTAGATATTCCTGTTGTAGGCAGCGAGGGCTATCTCGTGGTGCTGTCCGCTTGTCTGTAGCTGCTCTGGTTGTTGAGTTCCGACCTTTTGCTGGGTATGTCAAAGTGGTTGCCGTGCAATCAGGCAGCGGCCTGCGCTGGTCATGATGGGAACATGTCATGGTGTGTCCAGCCTGGAGATAGCCTTGTACCCAGGGTTATTAATCGCTCACCTGAACTCGTACGTGCTTATTAACCTAAAGTTGCTGCGAATGACTGGTCTAACGGGCTGGTAGTATGTTGGCGCCGGAATGTCATTGTATGGTATCGAATGTGCTGTGTAAGGTGGCTTGTTCCGCCCATTATACAATTTCATGCCTCTGCTCGAGTTGCTCGAGCCCCAGATTGAATTGTCTGCGTTGAAGTCTCCCAGGATTCACGATCTTTGGCAGGTGTATCCAGGCAGGTGTATCCAGGATGCCCCTGAGTAGTTCTTCGGGAGATTCGCCTCCGTTGAAGTCTACTCTTGAAACCATCGTGAGTGAGGGCAATCGAAATGTAGTGGTGCCGCCTAGTTTGTTTGATTTGCCCCTCATTTTGCTATGGTTGGTGGCTGCATATCCTCCTACTTGTGTGTTATTGTGGGTGTGACTCGTTGCCTCTCTCCCCCGTGCTCTTACCCAGACCTGGCAAAACGCTGTCTCTGCTTGGTTAGCTATGCCTAACAAAGCCAGTTCTTCACCCAGTGAGCCCTGGCAGGTAGCGCTCTTACCTTGGCCTAGCAAAATTGCTGTCTCATTCTCCGAGTCACTGGAGAGAGGCGGTGAGGAAGCGTAGTTTCTGGTTGTTTGCTGGTTACCGGTATCCTTCTTGCTTTCGTAGGTTTGTCTTTGTTCTGATGGTGGCCGAAAGCTTGGCTGTCTGCGGGCTAACATAGAAAAAGAATCCCGACGTCGGCTGCAAGTAGGTAGCCGGTAGCCGGTATACAAAGTACTGGGTAGATGTAGTACACCACAGAACTAGTCTGGTTGCACTACCCCTCCTCTACGAGGGGTAGTGCAACCAGACTACGAGGGGTAGTGCAACCAGACTACGAGGGGTAGTGCAATCAGACTACCACAGAACCTGCTGCACCCGTATTCGACTGGGCGTGGCTTCCTACACGAATGCAGATTCTCTACGAATGCCACCGACAGAACCGTGCAGGACGGGCACACTTGGTCGGTCTCACCAACCAAGGATTTCCGAAGTTAGTTGACAGTATTGCAACCGTGTGGTGCTGCTCTTTGTGGCTCTCCAGCCTGCTGCACTCCGGCCGAGCAAGTTGTAGCAACAACTCTAGTGTCAGGTGATGCAACAGTAGGTAATGATTTATTGGCGCTAGGTTTACCGGCAAAATGAGACCTGATTCAAATGTCCCCATCTGTAGTTTAGTCTGGTTGGCACAATACCCTCCGTACCTATAGTTATAGATTACAATTATGTCGAGGCACCCTTCCTGACAGTGGTGTGTGGGGAAGCGCTCTCAAGTGTGTTGATCAAGCACCAGCACATGCAGTGGTTTCGTGGTGTAGTTGGTTATCACTTCTGTCTAACACACAGGCGGTCCCCGGTTCGAACCCGGGCGAAATCATCTTTTGGTCACTGAGCGTTTCTTGTGTTCTTTTTTTTTGAGCTTGACATACCAAGTACGGCAGCAGTAAGTACGGTACCATGTATGGTAATTCTACCTGCTTTTAAACTGAGACACAGTGGTGTTCTCGTGCCCAGACCGATTTATATTATTACCACACCAATAAATCGGTCTGGGCATGAGAACAACGCATTGCCGATGAAGCGCTCAGAGCAATTATTGTGTTCGAGAATTGCATTTCCCCCTTGTAATTCTCTCCTTCTTATATATGTTCTGGTCCGTTCCGGGATCCAGGCCCAGGCCATTGCGGAATTAAAATTTTGGTCAAAGGTTTTCAATACCACGTGACTTCTATAATACCACAACGGTTCTACAATACTACAGCGACACTCCAATATAGCACGTAGTAAATACAAAATAGTAGTGTATCCAATATTACAGTTACTTTATAACAAGTTACTTAATTAAACAAGAATAAAGAGATAGAGCATAAGTAACTAAATAATATAGGGGTATAAAAAATTGCTTCGCTTGCTCAATCCTCTACTTAATCAATCCATTAATTGCTGAACCTTCCTGTTGAAGAAGGAATTACACAATGCTTGGTGGTTGTAGCAACAATTCACAATAGTCTAGCTACTTACGCATAGGTTGGACTCCTCATAACTAAGTTCTATTTGTCTCTTTATTTGGTGTTTAATCACTTACACTATTAATCTGCTTGGAGTGCGCATATAATGTGTGAATGTATATGCTATTCTAGAACGGCCCAGCCAGGCCATTGCGGAATTAAAACTTTGGTCAAAGGTTTTCAATATCGCAGCAATAGGGTATAAGTTCTACAATACCACAGCGACAACTCTAATACCATATGTAGTAAATACCTAATAGAAGTATATCCAATATTAAAGTTATGTTATAACTAGTTACCTAATAAAATGAAGAACAAAGGGCAAGTAACTTAACAACATAAAAGGGATAAGCGCAAGTGATTAAATATCAGATAATATGAGGAGTCTGATATGTGCATGAGTAGGTTTGTGGAATATGTCGCTGGAGTCAATGCTAGTTTGATGTGAGTTTGAAGGTGTAATACAAATATATTAAGGATTTAATAAACTGATTTTGATGTTGTTATCCCTTTGTTCTTGGTTTAATTAAATACGCTGCTATAAAATAACCCCAATATTGGAATTTGGCATTTACTATATGCAGTATAAGAGTGTCGCTGTAGTATTGTAGAACTATTGTTGGAGTGCGCATATATTCATTCTGCAACGGCCCGGTCCATACCGGTATGGCCTGGAATCCCGGAACGGACCAGAACATATATATACAAGAAGAGATTTACCATTTTTTTTTTTTTTTTTTTTTTTTTAAACTCAGTACTCGTGTGCGCAACCTTAAGGGTCGCATGAAGAGCCAGCCGGAACCCCGACTGGATTCAAGCGCACAAGCGCACCATCCACTACCAAGGCCCATTTGGGGCTAGTCTCAGGAATCCTTCACTGACTAACTAAACACGGGGAAACCTCCCTTGAGGACCAAACCCGTGCTCCTTGGCTGGCTAATGCGTTCACCAAGATGGCTCCCAACTACACCACCTACTCCCCCATATGATTTGCCGTATTTGGGTATCGTGTTTGTGACGGGTGAATTTCAATCATCACCCTGTATTCATGCTCTATACACTTGTATTACCGGGATACTCTCCGATGGCTCAACTTCAAGCTCATATCCAACCCTCCCTTGGCCTCCCAATGAGAGGCTCACATGGAAATGTATCAGAGACAATAAGTGAAGTGGTGAACTTGAATATTCTATCACTGCCGTCAAATCCAAGTGATAGCCTTGGCCAGATTCCGAATTTCAGCAAGTTGGACTTGCCAGTGAGGACGGTGGATGCAGGAGGTGGTGAATTCAATTGAAAAAGTATGAGGTTCCTACAATATAAATATTCCCCCAGCAGAGAATCTCTAGATCCAAGACAGAATTGAAAGCTGCACAGTCTCCCTAGCGCAAATCGTGGGATATCGAATACAAGAGTATTCTAGATATTTAAAACAAATCCCGTTACAGCGTCTAAGCCCTATATATACCTGAACCCAGCAGTATGTAAGAAACAACTAGTTAGTTAATCACTGCAAATGACGATAGATAAATCGGCAGTAATGACTGGGTTTTCGGACTTGAGAGCAGGCTTTTACTTGGACTCTGGGAGCTTTGACTGGTCTTTGATACTATTACTAGTTGTGATCATGACCAAAACAAACAAAGTAAAAAGGATAAACATTATGAATATGAATGGGTGCGGTTTGATAGGATAGAGGAGAACTACTGCAGACTGTATAAACCGCTCAGGCAGAACAATGGGTTTCCTTCATAAAAATACTACAGGAAACCGACCAGTAGATCAGCCCCCATGTTTGTATCCAGATCTACAGGGCCGACACTCTATGAAAGCAGAAGACCAGACACCCTTCTTACCCTGCCAACCTGACTCCAACTGAGAAATATGGCCGAATAAGCTATCCTATCGGCAGAGTGATGCGGACTTTTCTACTACCCCGCATGTTGTGGTCCTAATACAGCCTCTTCCAGAAGAGGTAAAGGAGGTCTGTAGGGGTTAGGATTAGTTAACATTTCACTGTGAAGTCCGCCGTTGCCTGGATGCTTGTGGAATGGGCATGCATTTACTCACGTGTATTATGGTGATTATTATTAGATTGTACACGTCTGGCGCCGGTCTGGGTTGTTTTCTTCAAAAACGAAGTGGCATTTCATGTCTAGCGTGTTTGAGATGACTGGGACGTTGAGTGAGTGGAGGCATGGGTGGGGACTCCGCAGCAGTTATGCACATATTTGATCTCGTGTGGCTAGGTTACGGAGTTGAAGGCAAATGAAACTAGTCCAGTGGCTTCTACTAGAGTGTACTTAAGTACGTCTCTTTTACTACCCGCTATTCCATATACATCAGTTCGACAGTACTTTTTGAAGGCTTTTCAAACAGTTGGGGAGGTCGGCCAAACTCCATTTATATACTAATGATCCGATTGGCTGCTCTCTCCTTATTTATAACCCATCACACTCCCTAGCCACCACCCCGTCCAACCCTATCACGACCCCGTCCAACCCCACCACCCTGCGCAACCCCACCCATCGCCAAGAACTTATCAACCACATCAACGATAATGCGCTCGGGGCGTTTCTGAGGATCCTGGAAGTTCTGCCCACTTTCCACCGATGCCCCTGAACTGTCGCTGGCTGCCCTGCTCCTGACTTTACCCTTCTTCATCAACTGACGGGCTGCATGAATAGCAATCTCTGTAGCCAACTGTTCTTGAATCCTCCCTTCCAGCGCTCCATCAGGTGTACCTAATTCAGGAAACCCCCACGGGTAGTAGATCTTGCTGTGAGTGCCTCTTGTCTTGAAGTTTTTCTTGGTTTCTTTGGCAAACTCGCAAAGAAATAGATGACAGCAGAGGCACGAGAGCTTGCTTACTCCGATATAGTTAAATGGGGGCACTATGGAGGAATTCTGGTGATAGTATTGAACAAGTGCAACCTCACAGTGGACAGGGTAACGTTTAGGTTTAGGTCGCTTTGGCCTGTATCTCAACCACGCGTGTTTAGCTGACTCGGCAACAAAGGACTGATCTGTAGGATCGACATTGGCACTCTCAAGAAGGTCGTTAAGTACAGCTTCCCATGCAGCTTCGTTCGTGGGAAGGTTGGGAGCCTTGCTGGACTCTGCAAGCACCTGTATGCGGGTCTTCATGCTCAATCTCATGCGAAGACGTGGAGAGTGTGCCCAGTTCATGAGGGTCACAAAGTAACCATAAATCGAGAGTACCTTCTCAAGGTAATGCATTAGCGGAAAGGTATTTCGAGGTGAGAACTTTTCGACATATCGGAAAACATCATGCTCATGGGCTGCTTGAAGAACGGCAAAATGTCCCCATGCAGTCGACAATTCTACACACACGATGTTGAGGGCTTCAGGCTTCAGCTCCCTGGGTTCCTTGCCCAAGACGTCGTAAATGCAGCTAATGCAGTCAGCGATCAGCAAGAGATTTTCAAAGAATTGCGTTTCCTTCTTGTGCTCGTCCTCCTCTTCCTTCTTGTGCTCGTCCTCCTCTTCCTTCTTGTACTCGCCCTCCTCTTCCTCTAGCCTAGCAATGTTTTGTTTAGACTGCATATGTCTAGCGAGCTCGAATGTGAGAGCAATGAAGTCAGTCCACCGTTTCACAATACGCCTGTGCAACTTTGCCGCCGAGTGTTTCACAATTATTGCATTCAACTCCATCGCACACTGCGTGATGCGATGGCCCTCGGAATAGCTCACTTTGGGTGGCGAGTTATCCTTCCATTTCTTCCATTTCGCCGGGTCACCATCTTTCTTTCTCTCTTCCGCATACAAGTCGCCCAACTGCTTCACCTTCCTTAATACATTCTCCAAGTGCTGCTTTGCATTTCGCAACGAGTCGTTTTTGTTGTGATTGCCGGCGATGAGAATGTCGAGAATGCTGTCCTTGTGGTTGAATTGTAACCCTATCGCGAAGACCTCCCCCGTGGCTTGCGACACGCAGATGCTGGCTAGAGCATCCATTACAACGACACCACGTCCCGGGCTGCCACCACCAGCGATGAAACCGTTAGCGAGCTCCTTAGGCTGTGTTGGCATCCGTCGGTCGGCTTCCGTCGCGGTCGGTAAAGGATTTGCATAATTTATGGTAGCTGCAGCGGCTGCGATGTATTGCATCAAACGGGTACAGGTGTGCTCCTGGGTAGGGAACTGTTTTGTGACGTCCATTGTTATGGTTGGGGTTGGAAGCTGGCGGTCGGGTTATGGCTAGAGTTCCCCAGTGTCGCGTCGCCAAGCCCGAAAGAACATCGCTGCTGCCGTATTGTATCATTGGGGTGGCAGGAAACTTGGCGTATGCTGATCCACTTGGCTGGAGTGATAAGTCAACGAAGCTGAGTCATGCATTTCTTTTCTTTTTTTGGAACTCATTAATCGGTGTGCGCAACCTTAAGGGTCGCATACGAGCACTCGGAATCCCGAGTGGATTCAAGATACGTACAAGAAAGTCTGCCTGACCGGCAAAGAGAGAAATGGACTCTATGGTTCCGCAAAAAAAAGAACAAGAGTAACCGCTCGCAAGTATGGCTATCGGCGATCTCAATTACGCAGGAAAAACATCTAACATATGCACCCGCCCATATCCCCAACAGACGGGACACCTCCCATTTTCTCCTTCGCATAGTGATGTGTCTGTACTAGTGGTTGATCTGGTAGGTGATGCGGCTCTTTGTTTCCCTTTCCCGTTCCTCTTCCACTCAACTACTAGTCGGACGGCTCCAATCATATCTTGTGGTGCGGAAAACCTCTTTCCCATCCGTAGTCTGCCTACATCCTCCACTGATCTTGTATAATAACCAGAGAGGATGCCACATCCTCTGGTTTATGTTGTTCCAATAGCATCACTTCCACGCCTTTGTTGTCTTCCTCAATCCATCTTCTCATTTGCCCTGGCTGTTGGTTGGAGCACCATGCGTGTCTACAGCTTGTGCTCTAGTCGAGGGTGGTGGGGGGATCGGGAGTGCTGACGTTGGTGATGCAAGGGATGGTGCCTCTGTCCTAGACTTGGATGACTACGAATGTGTCTGCATGTGCGGGGCTTTTGGAGGTGTTAGGTGTATTGGTGGTGTTAGGTGTATTGGTGGTGCTTGTTGGTGTACTGCTTGTCTCTTTTACGGTGTCGCTGCCGCCGAAGAAGCTGTATTCCGGTACCTATTGTCGTCCGCTCGGAAGTTCTGTGTCCCTACCGTTAGTGGTCCTGTTGAGTAGTTGGGGGTGGTGGAGTCTGAATTGTTGCTTCCATGTTTGCCAGAGGTTCTGGAAAGAGTTGGTCCTAGTGTCTCATTGCTTTACCTCGGAACAACAGGCCACCCTAACCCCCTATATCCACCAAATGGGCCTTGGTAGTGGTGGATATAGGGGGTTAGGGTGGCCTGTTGTTCCGTAGGCAGTGTGGAGGGAAACTAGAACCTCGCTATGGTCATGCCTTATGCGAGTAATGAATTAAAAAAAATTGCTATACCTCGTTCGCGGAGGAGTCACAGAGTTTGTGTAACTTTGAAGCGTAATAAAACCACTCTTCGGCAGTAGTGGTAGGGGTCTCACGTATCAGTAACTGGAGGGTGGACTTTACCCTCTCTAGCAGCGATAACGCTGGTTGCGGTGTTAAACTCCGAAAAGTTTACTTATACCTTACATATGACGATATCCAAACATCATCACCATCATCACCATCAACCATTACCGTAGGTCACCGTCATTTCGCCAAGCACAATAATTACAAATACATACCTCCCTCAAGACGGAAAATTGGGGCTGCTGATCATGAAGTCATACTGTCATGATTTCATCATGATCCTCGTACGAGTACCTCTTTGGAAGCTAGTAAAAGTATACCCCCGTCTGCGTCCGCGTCCAGGTTTAATTTCAAGTTACGGTATAGTAGTAGAAGAAGAAGGAGCAGGAAATGATTTATATTCCCCATAGCCTGAGGGTTCGTGCTAGATCTTCGTTCCTTCTAGGCGGTATCGGTACGAGATATAGCATATTGTCTTCTCGAACATTCAGCACAATTGCATTTCGGGTTTATCAGCACCACCAGCATAAAGGCTGCAACGTTCCTCGGTCTTCACCTTTCTCACAACTAGAACTCCGTCAACACTTACAACTACAAACCCGCAAAATGTCCACTTCTCAAGAGCACCCCCTCTCCGCCACCAACCTTTTCACTCTCCCCAACTTCACCGCTCTTGTCACCGGTGGCGGTACCGGTATCGGTCTCATGATCACCCAAGCCCTCAACGTCAACGGCGCCAAAGTATACATCACCGGTCGGCGCCAGGAAGCCCTCGACACCGTCGTGCGGGAGTATAGTCGCAAGGGATCCCCACATGCGGGAGAGATTGTAGGAATATCATGCGATGTTACGAAGAAGGAGCAATTGCAGAGTTTAGCCGAGGAGATTGGAAAGAGGGAGCAAGAGGGGGGGTTGCATTTGGTTGTGTGTAACGCGGGAGTGGCGGTTGAGGCGGGAACGACGAAGCTGGAAGGAGAGGTGAAGGTCGATTTTAAGGATCCCCAGAGTTTGGCAGCGTATATGTTGAGAGCAGAGTCGGAGAAGTGGACGGGTGAGTCTCTTTCTTGTTCCTTTGCTTTATTATCTGAAAGGGATAGATAATGGGTTTTATTTATTATGGGGGATATAGAAACCTTCACAGTCAACGTCACCTCACAATACCTCACCTCCGCCACCTTCCTCCCACTTCTTGGCCGCGCTCTCACCTCTTCCACCTCCTCACCTAAAAAGTACTCCCCAAGCATAGTCATCGTATCGTCCATCTCCGGGGTGACCAAATCCTCCAGCAGAGGCCAATTCGCCTATTCCGCAAGCAAGGCCGCCTCTTTGCAACTCACGCAGAACCTCGCCACGACCCTCAAGGACGCGGGTATCCGGGTGAATTGTATTGCCCCAGGACTGTTCCCTAGCGAGATGACTACGGGAGGGAGTGATGAGAAGAATAAGAGTAAGATTGAGAGGAGTATTCCATGTCCGGCGGGGAGAGCCGGGAGTGATGAGGATATGGCGGGGGCAATATTGTATTTAGTGGGCAGGGGTGGCGAGTATTTGAATGGGCAGGTGTTGTATCCGGATGGGGGGATGGTGTTGACGAGTCCGGCGAGGGAGTAGATGTGGAGAGAGGGAATAAAAGGGAGGTGACGTGGGAAAAATAAACGAATATGGGATTAAAGGGCAAGGATCAGCTCACGGGGTACAGTACATAACATAACCTGTCAAGCAAAAACAAAACGTTGAATAATTGGTTACTATAAAAAATAAAAATAATTATCACCCACTCCCAGTACATCGAACACCCAGTCTCCTAAAGTCCCCACTCCCTGAGTATTCTGACCCCTCATACCCCTTGCAGTCTTCCCGGGGCACCCTTCTCTTACCCCACGCCAAATTTCTCTCCAGGGCCAAGTGCCCTCCAACGCAGCAAACGATGTACCACCACGTCGTATCTCCCCCTACACACACAAACGACCAACAGCATCCAGCACCGTCTCGCCAGCAATTCAATCATTGCATGTCGGTTCTCAGCTTCCGTCAACATCAACCAGGACAAACCTCTCCAGCACAATTTTTTTTCCCGCATTTACGATTTTTCTCTGTAACCTCCTCTTGCAAAACACAAGACGTCATTATTGCCCTCTCTCCGCCGACTTGTCACATCATTCAAGCTAGGCCTTCTCCAGAGGCCGCTCACTTTTTAGAAGAAATCTGGGTGGCGCCACCTTGCAATAGCTCCGCTGCAATTACCACCCCACGACCCACATCTTCCGGATTCGCATGCCTTCCCCAATCCACGTCGCTGATTTATCAAGTATAGAAATGAACTGTATAGTTTCTCATAACGCAGGTTTTCTCGCCGGAAGAATTCAGACGTATTCATCTTATCAATGGCACAAATATTTGTCTCTCCCCGAGCTCCTCTTCCTCCTCCCGGAAGGTAACGCCTTTCGCATATGAGAAGCAGCTGGATCTTTTACACTCAGACTACACCACCACAATAACGCATCTATCCGTAGTTTGTCTTCGACGTCGGTCGATCTCAAACCAGGCAAAGCCTCGTTGATGATGCTCGAGAGTGGCTCAGTAGGGACTGGGAGAGTGGCTCAGTAGGGACTGGAGGACAAAATTCACTTACCGTATTATTCTGCGTCGACGAGGGGGGCACTCACTGATGCTGACACCGATGGTGACTCATCCTCAGCTTGCGACTCCGAATCGGACAACGAGAAATTCGGCGAAGCTCGTCGCTTGTCACTTCGCGGGTGGGGCTGCTCAATAGTCTTTTCTCGAGGTAGTTATAGCCAAACCTCATTATAAGTATATGAACAACCACCAGCATTTAGTTCTGTAGTGCTTATATTTTCCGCTAGCATGTCACCACCTCACCTTCGATCCGACCCGAATTGCAAAGTACTCTCAGCATTCAAAAAATAGTATTTCGCTGCACATACTGGCATTTGCTATCCTATTATAACCTTTCATTCCTTTCCTCTAGTATTCGGTGCCTTAACTTCACGTTTTCACTACCCTGCTTTTGCGTTGCCATCACCTGCTGACGCATAAGAATTCACCAAGAAGATCGTCGTCAGATTCTATCTATAGTGGAATTGATTAACGCAGACGCGAGATGTAGAGGGCGAAATAACACCCACCTTGAAAATTAACACCCGCTCGCTTTACAAAGGTAACCAACGAAATTTAGCTAGTGACAAAGATTGGATTAGTAATTGGATTAGTACATGCAGAAGCTGGAACTTCCAGCTCGTCATCTAAAACATAATCCCCATCCCCTTGATTTTCTTGAGGTACGTACTCATCAAGTCTTCATCAATGAGCTCATCATCATGAAGCTCAAATTCTACAGTACCAACTCCAGTATGCCCATCTGACCTTAAATTGCAGTCAAGTCCATAAGTACTAGAAGCGTTCTCATGTTGCTCAAGTATCCAATCTCCTTCAGACCTAAAGTAAGCAATTGCTTGTAGCTTAAACTCTCGAGTATAGGACTTTCGCATTTTTCTCGGTAGTGCAGTTCTAGAAGACTCTTGAGTGGGTGGCGAATTGTGGTATCTTTCTGACACTCATCGTAAGTATTGGTAATTCTTCTGGAAGAGAAATTCCTACTCACCGACTTCATCCACTGTGTACAATCCAGTGCCGACTGCATCAATTGAGGCTGGTGTTGATCTATTCACATACATACGACATGCAGCACGGTCTGTGTTGTGAGACGGGTGTTATGTATTTTCAAAGGGTGGGTGTTATTTTCCAATTACTTCGGTACTTGGGAGTGGGGGCGGAGGCTGCGGAACGAGGAGGCCTTGGAAACCGGGAGGCTAGGTGGATTCCTTCCTCTTCAAAGGTATTGCTTCTCCTTTTACCTCACGGAATCGTCATTCTTTCATCGTCCGGTATTTCATTACTTTCCCACAACCTAAATAATTCACTAAACTTTCCAGTAATAGCACATAAAAAAACAAAAAAGAAAAGGAAGTTACAAGCTCAGAACAATACTAAATTGAACATGTCTCTAACGCCTCAATCCCTGCATTGCAAAAAGCGGTGGTATTTATGTTAGCTTCCCGTCCTCTTCCTCTTTTCGCATGAATGAACTTTTAATATCGACTTCTCCATTGGCTGGGCTTAGCATGTATCTCAGCATACATTTGGCCACGAGAATTCTATGACGGGATCGGGTATGTACCCCTATCGTATACATTTGTAATGACAGATACTATATGATAAGGCTAAGTATTCAACACAATAGTCAAACTCCAATTAAAAGCCGGGGATACTAATTGCGAGCCAAGAATACCGTACACCTTCGGTTGCATGACCTTTCCGTAGGGCTTGTGCAGCCAGACTTACCTACTATAATGCGGAAAGGCAGAGATGGAAAACGGGGATTCCTGGGGAGCTTCGCTGTAGCGAATTAAATATAGAAGTAACAGGAGGGAGAGATGAGCCACGATGTTGTTCTCGTGCCTAGACTGATTTAATTGGTATAGTGCTTAAATCGTACCATGTGCGTATTTAATAGATACAAGCGACCAGAACAGGTTTTTCTAACTTACTAGGTAGGTAAAGTGTATTTAGTTTTCAAGTTCAAGTTTTGAACAGAGGAATACTTACAAAAGAAGTAATTATTTATTTTGTCATGGCCTTGGGCCCTACCCGAGCACAGAAAAAAAAAAAATTAAAAAAAGAGCAAAAATCTACAGCACCAAGGATTCCCGCATGGTCACCCACTGCAGTACTAGCCTGGCGATCTGAAGCTTAGATATGGCAGAGCGGACGGGATGCCTCGTTTTCTTCAGTCTATGGTCGTAGATGTTAAAAGTATCAACACTGTGATACATAACCCGATCGTGGCAGTGCTTACATACAGTGCCATTCAGAAAGTATCCGGGATGCATAAAAGAGGCAGCGCTTAGATGCAGCTCGGCGCGGCTCTTCTGCATGAGGGCTACATATGGGCAATATAGCCGACAAGTAAGACACCACAGAAGCCTTATCCAATGGAGCGTATTGTAAGCAAAAGTGGGGTAAGTATGTTGCGAAGTCTATGTTCTGTTGTTCAAACCGACAGCTTTACAGCACAATGTCAGATAATATCACTTCAGATGTTCAGCGGAAGGGTCGCGAAATGTCGGACTTGGAAAAAGGAAGAATTCTCGCATATCACGATTGCCGCGTCGTCTTTATCAAAAGTACCCGGATATTTTACAAACTCCAGGTGGACCAGAAGCAGTAAAGCGGAGGTATGTAGAAACCTTACCTATATTATTATAGTAGCTAATATTTACTACTCCCAGATTAGCAGCCTGTTTAGAGGATATTTGGAATGAAATTCCGGCATCAGTTTTTAAGTCTCTATACCAATCTATGCCTCGTAGGGTCGCAGCTGTTATCAAGGCAAATGGATGGTATACTAAATATTAGTAGTAGAGGAGGCAAGTTCGGATTGTCTTTTGTATATACGAGTAGCTGAATTCAATGTGAACGCGGGCATATGATAGCAATCTTTTCCATATGTAGGATAGCCGCGGCCAGCTTGCATACAGCCAAGCCTAGCCGCGCTCTGTTTTATGCATCCCGGATACGTTCTGAATGGCACTGTATATCCAACACCTCCTTTCCTTGTTTGCTTCGCTAATACAATTTCAGGAATTTCCTAGTGCTTTTATTACCAGAGAAACGCTAAGCACGAGAGACAATACTTGCCCTTTCGTGTTGTTTTGTAGTTATGTAGCATAGAAATCTACGAAAAGTTCGCCAGACAAAAGTTTTGTCCCCCAGTAGCGTATATGATATACGCGTTTCCCCTATACAAGTTGTACTCGTGCCTAACAGGGGTTCCCCTTAGCGCCTTCGTTTTCACTCCGCCGCCAGCACTCGCTCTCTGCGAGTGCCAGACAGCCAAACAACAGTTGCAGCCAAACCACAGAAAAAAAAACCTGAGATGCAGTTTGATAACCCCCAATGAATTTTGTTCATTCAGTACTAATATATCTCGATAGTGCACTTTCTAGACCACCTACCCTAAGTGTCCGCCAGTCGATATCACATTGTGGTGGGGTGTGGGTGAAGTTGTCGGTCGGCCATCACTGGCTATGAGAAGGACTTTACCTCTACAATTCTACATTATCTCAACAACTACTGGACCAATTTGAATAATTCTTGCACTATTGGAATCACCTGTTTCGGCTCTATTGAATGGTATACTACCTGCTTACACTCTCTGTGTTGTTGTTGTTGCTGGATAGACTCTCTTTACTTTGCGATTGCTATGGTTGGAATACCACAACGTCAAGAGGCTGTAGAAGATGTGTGGTATGAGGAGGAAGACAGAGTGGAATAATGTTATGCTCATCGCAGTAATCAATAAATTCCGCTGTACAGTGTGAACCATACCCATCTAAGATTAATAGGCGATAAGCACCTAGTCGTCTTCGTGCAGAGAATTTATCGAAATGTTGCAACCACAGAAGTGTTAAGTGGTCATTAGAATATCCAGATTCCGAAACAGCTAAGAGAAAATCATCTGGAAGATCTGTATGTGTAAACTAACGTTCTTGATGGATAACTCCTGGAACAATGATCATTGGCGGAAGTGTAGAACCATCAGCTGAAATTGTTTCACAGAATAAGATCTCGATTAACTAGTCGAACTTCCAATTGTCATAGGTTTTGCACGATCAAGCTCTCTTGTAACAATCCATTGATTCTTGACAATACCAATTCGGAATCCTGTTTCGTCATAGCTGTATTGATCTTGTGGTTCAATACCCTTTTCCATACATATTCTTTGATAGTCTTCAAGAAATTCTGTAATGGTCTCTGGTATTTGTGCATTTTTCCGTGCAGCCTCAAGAGATACTTGCTTACGAGTACCGTACTGTGGATATCGCTTTAAAAACCGCCGGACCCAATGTTCTCCTACTACCGGTGGTGGATCATTGTCGCTGGTGTGATTCCGTCTTAAAATAGAATTTGCGCACTCAGCAATCATAGGAAGGCGAGCAGAAAGTCCCATTTTATCAAGGCGATCAATATACTTGCAAATTGCAAGCTCTTCTGCTTCAGCAAGCTTTCTGTTGTGTGGTAGTCGTTCATTTAGTGATGGAATTCCGTTATAGCGGTCACGAAGCCTTCTCTCCAGTACAAAAAATTCTCGCGCTACAGCAGCAATATTTGGACTTTCTAAGGTGGAGAAATGCTCAATAGCCTGCTGTATCCGAGCCTCAACAATTTTGTATGGCTCTATAACCTTGCAAGGTGTGGAGGTTGTCGACATGGTGAACTTCTGCCGGAGGTTGAAAATTCTGTGGTTTGGCTGCAACTGTGGTTTGGCTGTCTGGCACTCGCAGAGAGCGAGTGCTGGCGGCGGAGTGAAAACGAAGGCGCTAAGGGGAACCCCTGTTAGGCACGAGTATACTTAGTGTGTTCGCCAGGCTTTTGTCTGACCATGAGTACTCACTGTGGTAATAGGACCCGATTCATGTCTGACAAAGTGCTAAAAGTTAAAAATCTACAACACCAGGGATTCCCGCGGGAACTCACATCGCAGTAAATTGGCACTAAACCTGCTAGCGTAGTCACTACTTTCTTAGGCCTAGCATGTTGCAATTATCTGTGGTCGCGGAGCCCCTTGGGTGCCGTATGGAACTAGGTTGGAATCCATTCCAATATGGAATTTTGGGTATGGACGCAAAGTCCTCTTGGGCATGATTTGTCTCCGTAGGGGCATCGCATCCCGTGTGGACATAATTCCTCCCCGTTAGGGCATCTCAGCCCGTGCGGATATAGCTTCTCTCCATAGGGATATACTGGTAACCCACACGGGTTGGGATGGCCCCCCCAGGGGCAAGGCGCCCATACGGACAGGTCCCTAGCCCGTGCGGGTTCTGGGTTAACGAAATAAGATTATCAGATAGAGTAGTCTGGTTGGCACACATGATAGAGTCTACCTAGGCAGCACAAAAAGGGACATCCCCAATTGACATTCCACTTTCAGTAGTTTGTCCATGATTGCTTTTTTAGTCTGGTTGGCACTACCTCTGCACAGCCAACCAGACTATTGCTTTTTGGGTGCATGAGGGGCTCGAGTCCCGATTTGGCCCCTGCCTGTTTAGGTACCAGCTAGTCTCGGCACCCGACCCTCGAAGCTGTAACATATGATTAGACTATGGTAAGGATTCTGGTGAGGCACTGTCATCCGGGAGAGTAAGCAATTTTGCCATAGAAATTTTGTATATGAAAGTACTATCGCGCCGAAGAGTATATTTGCTTGAAACAGAAGTCTGGTTGGGCTTGGTGGATCGCTGGGTTTCCCTATGAGGTTCTCGCTCTGGTCTTAGGATCATCATCATTTTATCATAGTCTTCATACTTTCAGTTTTTCCTCACGACGGACAGTGAGTGAGTTTATACTGGGTGTGACTGTCTGCTTCAGTTTACAAGGGGTGATCCTCCTTGCTCTTCTGTCTATAGTCTTCTTCTTGAATACAGAGGGCTCCTCTCTATTCTTCTTCAGTGGCGGTCCTAGAAAGACCGGTTACTCTATCCCTCTCGGAATAGCTGGATCTTCACTGCGGTGAGATCTCGGAGTCTTGAGAGTCTACGGAGAGCTATCGGTTCTACTGTGTTCACTGTGGTGACATTTGGCTACGACTGCTGCGGTGGTCTTCTCCTGTGATTCGTTTTTCATTATCGGTTCTACTGAGTGTCTTTGTTACAATCAGTTCTTCTGTGTTTCTTCATTGACGATTTGCCTTCGTTTCCTTATTTTGTGTCTGAAAAGTTATTGGGACTCCTGTGGTATCCCGAACTTACTGTGATTTCGTTGATTTGCCTGCTTCTCAGAACTTGCAGTACCTGTTTTCTCCTATTCTTAATCACATATCTGCTTTCGCTTCTCCACCTTGTTTCTCTTGGTCGGATCTTATCCATAGGGGTGACGAACTGGGATTCGAGTGGTTCTAAGTCTAGCGGAGAAACAGACAAAACAGCTGGAATAGCTCATCGATCCGAATTCGAAATGTCTTCAATCTTTCAACTACTATTCAGACCTCAACGGTTCAGTGGAGAAGGAGATACAGTATGCGTTGAAGATTTTGTGGACATCTTAAGGTTCTCTTTTATGGGTTTGGACCCGGCTATGGAAGAAAGAGCAAAAGTGTTGACCCTCCAAAGTTATCTGGACCGAAAAGCCAAACAGTACTGGATGACTCTGAAGGTGGGGAAAAAGGTAGTCTGGTTGGAAAAAGGCTACATTCGAGATTGCTGCTGGCGTCCTGACGCAACGATTCACCCGTCCGGTAGATGACCTTGATGAATGGGGAGAAAAATCACAAGCAATCCGGGATTTGAATAATCTGTCACAAGGAGCTCTTACATGTGAGAAATATATAGAAAGAGCAAATAGGATATCTGCTACCTTGGGGACTGAGTATTCTTCGGTATTAGCTACTAAGTTTGTGGATGGACTTGTAGACGACTTTGTCAAACTCCTAATCAATTCCCAGTTTGAAGCGGATTATACCTTCCCAGAAGTCATCAGAGTGTATGCAAAAGCTACCAGATTCAACCGACGAAAGGAGGAAGTCGCCCAACAACGGGAGAAAAAGAAAGAAGTAGTTAAAACTGAAATGGAGTTGATGATGGAAACTTTTTGTTTCGATTTCGTTTTGATCTCTGGAACCAGAGAATGGAGATGGATTGATGGTGGTGTTCTTATTTTGCCTTTCTCTAATTTGTTGCGGGGGTGAGTGATATCGCGCGCTTCTTAGATTTTTCCTCTTATGTTTCCCCTGTGCCGGAGCTTGGTGAATCATGACGAGGAAAACGGGGGTGCGCCGAAGAGTATATTTGCTTGAAACGGAAGTCTGGTCGGGCTTGGCGGGTCGCTGGGTTTCCCTATGAGG
The DNA here is from genome assembly GCA_015179035.1 of Tirmania nivea. Lineage (NCBI taxonomy): Eukaryota > Fungi > Ascomycota > Pezizomycetes > Pezizales > Pezizaceae > Tirmania > Tirmania nivea. The sequence continues at coordinate 46,841 of WHUY01000124.1, read as the reverse complement.
TTCTCGCTCTTGTCCTGAGCATCATCATCGTTTTATCATAGTCTTCATACTTTCAGTTTTTCCTCACGACGGACAGTGAGTGAGTTTATACTGGGTGTGACTGTCTGCTTCAGTTTACAAGGGGTGATCCTTCTGTCTATAGTCTTCTTCTCGAATACAGAGTGCTCCTCTTTATTCTGCTTCAGTACCCTAATTCGCAGGGGCTCGTAGTCAGAAGGAAAGAGAGGACAGAACTGACGGATTAGGAAATGGAGACTAGATAGAGAATGCTTGGCATGACGACATTATGAGGGACGGAGGAACTTAGACTTAGCCACTTATCACGGAATAGTATACTCGAGCTTCACAAGGTGGAACTTCTTTGGATCCCCATCCCCAGTACCTACCTATTGATTTTTAGCGCACGCCCGCATTAGCTGAAATAGCCTCGTACCCTCTATACAGTACGGACAGTCTCGCTCGCACCTGAATTAGTAGTCTAGCTGGCACTGCATTGCACCAAAGAAGTAAGTACTTCCTTGATATCAAGTTGCTATGACTTTCAAAAACTGGCAATTCCCTCGCTCCTATCTTTCTGACCATGATGTCCAAATCCACTATCGTCTCTATACCCTCCCCATTCTTCTCCAAAAGCGTTTGCTGAATTTTTTTTTTTTTTTTTTTTTTTAAAAAACTCATTACTCCTATGCGGACCCTACGTGGGTCCATGAGGAGCCACCCGGAAGCCCGGGTGGATTCAGGACCAGGCAAGTTAATTGCCGGGTCCATCGCTAGATACAGCTAACAACTATAACAAAAGAGAATCGTGACTCGGGGTCTCCCATGCTGTCACTAACCGGCAATGCCAGATAGACCCGAGGGTCCTGACGAGAGCCCCGTTCAGATAGGTACACATAGAACAAAAGGGATTCGTGAAACACCGCCCCCCCCCCCCCCCCCCCCTCATTCTCTAACCTCTCTACCGCCACATGCTGTATACCTCTTCGAAGAAGGCCTCCATGGCCTCGTATGTTTCCTCCCCTTCCTTGATCCATACCTGGTTATCTAGCTCCTCCCAGGTCCTTCTTTCCCCCAGAAGGAGGGTCCTTTGTCTATGTAGGCGTGGGCACTCCCAGACAATATGGTGGGCGTTCTCTAAAGGGTGTCCGCATGTGCATTCGGTGGTGTCGGATTTGCCGATATGGTGGAGCCAGCTCTTTTGAGGGCCTCGATCACATCGCATCCACGTATATGCAGAGAGTTCTTTTCTAAGCGTTTGCTGAAGCATACGTATGCTAACACGATGCGAAACATAAGAAGAAAGGGTATGTATAGTATATCCTATAATATTAAGATGGGCATGTTGAGTTTATACAGAGAGCCACACATCGTCAGCGTCCAACAATTCACTTGACCAATGAATATTCTCCAACCGACTCAGAACACCATACCACTGCCCTTTGTCAGAACGGATCTACCTTCAGAGTGGAGGCTAGCTTTTCGAGAGTACATATTGAAGATTTTGTAACTTATAAATCAGAATGGTTCTTATGGTGTCATATCTTGCACAACAAACCATGCGTTGATAGTCCTATTTGGATTCCCCGACTTGAAAGATATCATACTCTTTGAGCCTGCCCCCTACAATATACCGATCCTGTTACGTTGTGATAAGATCGAAAGGGGAGCCCACCTCACACCCACAACCCCAATGCTCTCCAGTGGATGGCAGTCCCGTCCGGTGGTTCCAGTGGAAAAGCTTTGCTTAAAGATGTTCTCTATTGGTCAGAAAGGCACGTCAATCCAAAGCAAGATCATATCTGAGAGCACTACTAATACTCTTTATCTCACAGATTCTCTTCAGGAAGGGAGCTCATTTGGAGGATTGTTTAGGGAGAATGGAGGAAGTGATCAGCCTTTCGGAATCACTGCCGCTCATTGTTTGGAGAATCCTATACCGGAAGTGACAGCAGTCACTATGCCCTCTACTTTGGAAATCAATGCGAGATTTCAATCTATCCTTAGGTATACAACACTGTCGATAGAGGAAGTCCACCAGAAGGCATCGAAAGAGAAAGAAGCACGTTCGTTGTTTGAACAGTACACTTATTCACCATCTTCACTCGTGCTATCATTCAAATCTCCAGATATAGGTATCGAGACAGTTGGGGTCTTGTATGGAATGGAGATTGGGACGGTCTATAAGTCTATGGACTTAATGAAGACAGGAATCCTAAAGAGACACGATGAAGCTTTAGTCTGTGCGGGGTATCCCTTCTTTGGTCTGAATGAAGAATGTTTGACAAGATTAGACTTCTGTATATTTCGGTGCAATAAAAACTTGTGAGTACGAAGGGCCATATTAATTATTCGCCTTCATCACTAAGATTCTTCTTACAGGGTTGAAGGAAACATCTTTCATGAGGAGCATGACTACGATACTGAAGGGGAAGCTGTGAGAGGAGATGGTCTGTTATATCCTGGAGCAAAGGTTGTGAAGACTGGAAGGACTACTGGCACCACGAACGGTATCATCGTCTCGACCGATCTAGTTGTATGGGAGGGAGGGCTTGGAAGCCATGAGGTGTGCATCATGGGGGATGATGACATTCCTTATTTTGCTCTAAAAGGGGACAGCGGGGCGGTAGTGATGGTCAAAAATGAAGATATGAGCCTATCGGCTGCTGGTTTGCTGCATGGTATTAATAGATTGAAGGATCTTGCACTTGCCACACCTCTCCAAATAATCATGGAGGAAGTTAACATGAAGTGGATGTAATATATTCTTGCAGTCTCATTTGCTTGCAACGGGAAGGAGATGGGAGGAACAATAAATTGCACCGGATTATACCCCAGACACATATCAATCCTGGCACCAGGAATTGGGTTGCCGCTGTTGTTGCTTTTCGACAAGGATTAAATCACTTTGTGTAATAAGTTTTGTGCAAAGTTGCCTTTTACCCAAGGGGATACTATTAGCAGGCTTATATAACTACCGTCGGTAAGGGAGTCAAGAGGTCAAAATGCTTGGAATTCTATTTTATCAATATAGATCTCGACTACGCAGTTTCTCTGGGAGTGTCAAATTGAAATTCTTCAAGAGAGCTAGCAATTCCTGATACTCGGAGACACTGCTTTGTGCATGCTGTGGAGGAAAAGGTGTTTGAAGTAACATATCAATGGTAGTGCCTAATGTCGTGGATGTGTTGAGGCCATGTATATTGATAATATTAAGGTTAAGGCAAGAGAAAATAAATGTAATCGATCTTTGAGCGGACGCATATACTTTCCTCACACCCGAAAAGACACTCGCCAGAAAACCAAACCCGCAGATAACCTATACCTTCTCTCAAACCTTCTGTTTATATGATAGTCCCCAAGCGTTGACGAATTTCCTCCCCTAGGTCCTGGGAATCTCTCCCCTTCCCCTATCCCCACCCGAATATTCTCCTCCCGCACCACTCTCTCCTCTCATTCCCCCCGAGATTCCCTCTTCTTTCCCTGGAATGTCATGTCTAAGGCAAGGGGCACAAGCCTGTGATAACCAACCTGCTCCTCTTGAACTACCCGCGGGTGCGAATGACTTTGTATTTGTTGTCTACCCGGGCTATGATGGCACTACAATCTCAAGGACGATATTCAAACTTCCTAGCTATGACTTATTTTTTGACACCTTGTAGTCATAGTGCCTAGGGGGTTCAACACGGTATCGGGGATTGTGAGTTCATCCAGGCTCGATCAACTGCTCGACCAGGACGTGAACCGCAACTGGGGGCCAGTTGTCAGCTGGCATCAGCTCTGGATGAAATCCTTCGGTCTACGTCCACGACTGCCACCGTGAGGACAACGGCCAACACTATGGCAGGTATAGTCGACTAATGATGGGGATGCCGTTGGTGATGTTGCTTTATGCAGGTGGTCCCAAGCTTGGGTTGGTTTCACTCCAGCCAGTATATATCTGTACATGTGCTAATACATGTGGTTAGGAGAGGAGCATACATGTTGTTCCAGCATGGCAGGACCGACCTGTTGGCCAGCTATGAGGCTTGGCATTAGGTATTAGCGCCATGATCCCTGTATTTACATCACGATCATCACGACAATACATATATGCAGCCCTCAGTTTATCCTGCCTGAGGTTATGCTAGCCTGGTTTTTCTTCTCTTAATCATCTCGTGATATGGTGGTACCGGTAGTGGTTGAGGGAAACATTGTGATACTCACGACAATATTCATATGGAAAATTCGCCAAAAAAATAATCAAATGTCAACAGTCCCAGACGTCGTTGCAGGTTTCCATACTGGCCTCATATCCTATATCTTTATCTCTTTTCATACTGGCCTTATCCATATTTTATCTTTTCTCATACCGGGCGCTAGCCTCTTGTTGGTAATGTTGTTCTGCATGTGAGGGGAAACTTCGAGCCAGGCAGAATCTGGATCCACTCAGTTTTTTATCTATACATCATTAGGACTCGAACATTCATTCTGGAATAAATTTATCTTGCTCGATATTGTGTTGTAACCCAATCGTGTTACCCTTGTGGACTAAACCCCTGTCGCACACAGCGCTAGCAATCTCTTTTGCTGCCCGTGTAATACCGTACCTCCTCGAATTACTCTGGATCTCCCAGGGGAGACCCTGCCAGACGCCAGTCACACTCACGCCTAACAGGGGTTCCCCTTGGCGCCTTCGTTCTCACTCCGCCACCAGCACTCGCTCTCCAGAGAGCCAAACCACAGTTGCAGCCAAACCACAGAATTTTCAACGTTCACACCTGAGATGCAGTTTGATAACCCCCCCCTGAATTTTGTTCACTCAGTACTAATATATCTCGATAGTGCACCTTCTAGACCACCTACCCTAAGTGTCCGCCAGTCGATATCACATTGTGGTGGGGTGTGGGTGCAGTTGTCGGTCGGCCATCGCTGGCTATGAGAAGGACTTTACCTCTACAATTCTACATTATCTCAACAACTACTGGACCAATTTGAATAATTCTTGCACTATTGGAATCACCTGTTTCTGCTCTATTAAATGGTACTACTTGCTTACACTCTCTGTGTTGTTGCTGGATAGACTCCTCCGCTCCCAATTGCTCCGCTCCCGAACTACAACTTCATACAACTGTTCATTATTTCAACTCTACGCTCTGCTGCTTTTTCCGCTCGTTCTATTTCCTCCAATTGGCGCAATGTTTCTGCCTTCTCCTTTTCAGCCTTCGCTTTCTCTCTGCCATACTTCTGATTTCAATGCATAATGCCTTCCGTAACCGTTGCCGCTTTGTTTCCTCTGCTTTAAGAAGCTGTGTAAGAGCCCTTTGGGTAGATAAGATTTGTTGTGCTTCAATTAATGTCTGCTTTTCTTTTACCATTGCTCGAGCTTTAGAAGCATACAATACACTACCTTTTTGCAATGAACGCTTGCTAGCTGTCTGCCGTGCCTGTCTTGCTTTCTCTGCAGCGGTGGTTTTATGCAGATCTTCAACTGCCTGTACCATCATGAGCTTGTGCAATGCTACCCTTAGTAAAGGCTCGCATATGTCTTTGCAAGGTCGGTGAAAGGTTGTTCTGTTCCATATACTGTAGCAGTTGATCGCTTTTGCGCTTAAGGCTTCTGACAGTTTCTGGAGTTATAGGCGAGCTGCTTAGTATCGGTGGAGGAGTTGATGGTGGAGGAGTTGATGGTGGAGGAGTTGATGGTGGAGGAGTTGATGGTGGAGGAGTTGATGGTAGAGGAGTTGATGGTGGAGGAGTTGATGGTAGAGGAGTTGATGGTGGAGGAGTTGATAGTGGAGGAGTTGATGGTGGAGGAGTTGATGGTTCAAACTCATCGCTAAAGTTGCTATCTATTTCAGCATTATTATGTGGGGCTTGTTGGACTTCTAGTAAACGATCGAGGACTATCTTCAGATTATAGGGGATCATGCCAGTCTTGCGGAATGCTGTACGAATAGTGGATGGCTTGAAAGGCTTGTGTTCGGAAGGAATTAATAGTGGAAAGGAACTCCATCTTATTAAAGTCAGAACAACCTTTGCGAGTAGCAGCATCAACAGCTTCCGCATGGAAGTGTTTATATGGTTGGAATACCACAACATCAAGAGGCTGTAGAAGATGTGTGGTATGAGGAGGAAGACAGAGTAGAATAATGTTATGCTCCTTACAGTAATCAATAAATTCCACTGTACAGTGTGAACCATACCCATCCAAGATTAATAGGGTGATAAGTACCTAGTCGTCTTCGTGCAGAGAATTTATCAACATGTTGCAACCACAGAAGTCTTAAGCGGTCATTAGAATATCCAGATTCCGAAACAGCTAAGAGAAAATCATCTGGAAGATCTGTATGTGTAAACTAACGTTCTTGATGAATAACTCCTGGAACAATGATCATTGGTGGAAGTGTAGAACCATCAGCTGAAATTGTTTCACAGACAGTAATAAGATCTCGATTGGTCGTTGTCATAGGTTTTGCACGATCAAGCTCTCTTGTAACAATCCATTGATTCTTGCCAATACCAATTCGGAATCCTGTTTTGTCATAGTTGTATTGATCTTGTAGTTCAATACCCTTTTCCATACATACTAAGTATTCTTTGATAGTCTTCAAGAAATTCTGTAATGGTCTCTGGTATTTGTGCATTTTTCCGTGTAGCCTCAAGAGATACTTGCTTATGAGTGCAGTACTCTGGATATCGCTTTAAAAGCCACCGGACCCAATGTTCTCCGACTACCGGTGGTGGATCATTGTCACTGGTATGATTCCGTCTTAAAACAGAATTTGCGCACTCAGCAATCATAGGAAGGCGAGCAGAAAGTCCCATTTTATCAAGGCGATCAATATACTTGGAAACTGCAAGCTCTTCTGCTTCAGTAAGCTTTTTGTTGTGTGGTGGTCGTTGATTTAGTGATGGAATTCCGTTATAGCGGTCACGAAGCCTTCTCTCTGGTACAAAAAATTCTCGCGCCACAGCAGCAATATTTGGACTTTCTAAGGTGGAGAGATGCTCAATAGCCTGCTGTATCCGAGCCTCAACATTTTTATATGGCTCTATAACCTTGCGAGGTGTGGGGGTTGTCGACATTGTGAACTTCTGCGTGAACGTTGAAAATTCTGTGGTTTGGCTGTCTGGCACTCGCAGAGAGCGAGTGCTGGTGGCGGAGTGAGAACGAAGGCGCCAAGGGGAACCCCTGTTAGGCACGAGTATGGTAGATATGAATCTGGGACTTAGCTACAAATAAGTTAACATTAACAACCAAAGCTTGCGAAATACCTAGCCAAGACCCTCCTGAGATATAAAGCAGAAAATAGAAGAATAAAGCAGAGAAAAAAAAAAAAAAAAAAAACAAGTACCTTTAAAGAGCGATATAAAGTAAGAAATATAATAAAGTAGAGAAAAAAAAAGCATAAAAAAACAAGTACCTTTAAAGAGCGATATAAAGTAAGAAATACAATAAAGTAGAGAAAAAAAGAAAAACAAAACAAAAAACAATATAAAACAAAGAAAATTAATATATTTAAAAAGAGATATAAAGCAAGAAATACAAAACAAATATAAAGCAGAGAAAAAGAAAAAAAAAACTAGTATTATTAAAAAGAGATATAATATAAGAAAAAAAAGCAAGAAAAGCAAAAAAAAATAAGAAAAGCAAAAGCAAGATATATCAATTCGCTTTTTTTTCTTTTTTTTCCTTTTTTTCCAACAATATTGTACTAATTACACTCAATTGCCTATCAAAACCTTTCGTAAGGTTATCATTTAGCTTAGTTTCTACCTCTGCTATCTCCTTTTTAAGGTCTTGATGGAATTGCCATAATATTGTAAACTATAAAATATCAATTAACAACTAATAAGTGTATACCAACCTAAGGCATTACTTACGCCTGTAAAGCCATATAGAACCATATACCCTTGTAGCATCCGAGTGTTTGAGAATATCTCTGCTTTATCTGACAGCCAATGATGATATGCCTGGGCGTTCTATGCCTACATATATGTTAAGATATTACATATAAGTCACTCTTCATTGTATTGCACTTACCTGAGCATTGTTTTGTCTTCTCGAAGTTCTCCTACGACGGAGGCCGTTGAGAAGGCGATTTAGCATTTCAGATGCAGCGGTCATAATCGAGATTGACGGAGAGTAGACTGGATCACAATGGGATCAAAGCAGTGGGATCAGATGGGATCTGAAGCAACCAGACTAATCTGAAGCGGTCGGCTCGAGACTCAGAGGGATCTGAAGCGGTTGGCTCGAGACTCAGATAGGATCTGATAGGATGAGAATGAGAAGAAGTAAAAGTGTGGGAGGATTGGGGGTTTATATATGGCTTTTGCCTCTGCCAAGCATTACGCCAAGCCCGACTGGAATGGGATTCACATGCCATGACGGGTTGCTTGCCACTTCCATCACCAAGTCGTTCGCTTGAACCCGCCAAGCCCTCATCAACCAACCAACCATTTCAATGCCGTACCCTCTCCTCCACGACCCCTCCACCCCCGTAGGCACCTACATATACGATCCGACCCCCGTAGGCCCCTACAGTGCCAATGCTAACCTTGCGGCAATCTCCTCGACCAACTCTCTACACATATTAACGCCACCATGCTCCAACTAATCACCACGATCCCCAGCATTCACCCCAACGGCATTGGCGGATCATTTGGCTTCGGTGTTGGTATGGTAAGCCTTCCTTATCAGCCTCTGAGGAAAGCGAGGTGAGGAGACTTATGCTGTCCGAAAGCAGAGATGTCAGGAAGTTCTCAATTACAAGGCATTATACCGAAAGCCACAATGATGATGTTACGAAGGCAAGTACCTCCCTATTTTCGGCTAATTCACACTTCGCTAAAGCTACCACCAGCTTCAATTCGACCCCTTATCCGCTTCCCTCCTCCTCTCCGGCTCCACTGATGGTCTAATTAACATCTACGACCTGAACTAAACTAAAAAATCCAGTAAAGACGCTGACGATGATGACGCGTTTTCTCAACTATGGATCCTCGATTCACCGCACAGGATTCTTACGATCGGCATTAGCCCCGGCAGAGCCGGCGTATATGGACACTATGCCTTGTCCCATGATGAATTTCTTACTATATACCCAATACATGATCATAACGCCGTCGTTTATCTCGATAACCATTCTAGAGCAGGAAGCGGAAGAAAAGGAGAGGAGTTTCTGGGGGGACGCTGGACCATACTAAGATAACCCCAGACTAGATTACCCCATGGAAAACGGTTTCTAGGATGGACCTAAGGGATGTCTAAGACGTCGTCAGTCCACAATTGGCTGTCAACGACAATCCTACTTGGTATCGTCAGCAACAATCCCCACACTTTGGGAGCATATTCGCGAATAATAAATCACTTCACTGATAGACATAGGGCGTGTGCAATAGTTTGAGAATTCAACTTCTAGGTAAAAAAATGGGTTTTCTTTGCTCCGATACTCACAGGATTTCTGAGAATTTGGTGAGACACTGGTGGCATTCACCCCTTGTAGATGCACGTAGGTCGGGGTTAGGCAGCAGACAGGGGAATAACTTCTAACATGTATCTGTAAGGTTTTGCTACTTTACCTTGCATGTCTTTACAGAATGGCAGTCGACCTCTCAGTTCTATTATGCAAGGAGAGAAACATGGCTGTCACTCGGTCTTCCTGCACTATTTATCCATCCTTCTGGATATCCTGTGGCGATATGCGATGCTTAGGTTAAAGTGAATTACTGTTTGTTACAGGCAGTCGCACAAGGCCATTCGATCAGCGGGTGGATACATTTGTTCTCATACTTATAAATAGGCTTCATTGGTGTAAGCGGTTGACGGATCATAATACGGAGGAGTATGGGTGGTGGGACAATAAAGCCGGGTGGGTGTGACAATCGGTCCAACTTGGTGTACAATATTCTCAACACCAGTCTTTAGATGGAAATCCAGTTGCGAGTGGCTTGCCGCAATGATATTACGCCCTTCCTATTTACTTCAGTGAGGTGTATAAGTAGGGGGCGGTGCACCTCGGGGATCCTCCGTTGTGTATTCCAGGTGAGGTCCCAAGAGGAGGTACAGAGAAGGAAGTCACAAGGGAACGATTCACGATGGTTCGCATTACCAACGTATACGCGATTTGCGCGTTCGCTGCAATTGGTGGGTTCTTCATGAGTAGGGTCCCACAACATTTGATTATTACTGACAATTTGACAACAGGTGGTGCTTTGTTTGGTTTCGATATCAATTCTATGTCTGGGGTGTTGGGCACCAATGCATACAAGAACTATTTCAACCACCCAGTTGGGTCATGGGTATGGCCACTGCTCTGATATAATACCGATCAAGAAGATAGCCTGACTCGTATCAAGCAAGGAGGTATTACCGCTGCTATACCAGCAGGGTCCTTGCTAGGTTCCCTCGCTTCCTCGTGTTATTGAGCCTTTTAATCTATTCTCTTTATTTTGGGATGATGGAATTCTTGCTAGTATTTGCTTTTCTACAAATATGTATGCTGCGCAATATTATGCAAAGCTTCCTATTGGTATCGGTACCAGTAGTACTGATGACTTTGAGCCTCGCTCCTGGAATCCGTTACTGCCTGGTGAACTGCAAGTTTGGCTTGGGATTTTAATTTTAATTGGGGGTAGTGGAAAGGATATCCGGAAGAAAAAGATGTCAATGAAGCGCTTTCAGCAGATTCGGAGGTTTTTCCATATTTCGATTCCAATTGACAACTGAGAACTGGTGTCGGAAAGTTGAGCCTCTTTCTTCCTCTTTCATGAAAGTTAGACTATCATCTGCACCGACAACACCGTGCAGGACGAGCCCACTTGGTCGAACTCGACAACCAGAGGGTTTCCGACGTCGGAATTTACAGCAATCGACGGAGAAGGAGAATCTGAGCAAGAATATCTGATTTTTGCCAGAAATACCTGAGAACTACAAAATCCCCCAGGAGGTCAAGTTTTCATCGCTGTTGGACTTGACAGGGCGACTTCGGTCAAGGATTTTTTCACCTGCAGCCAGGCCCCTCGCTATCGGTTGCATTTGAGGTTCTAATTTGAAGGGTACTGAGCGGCACGTCGCAACGCCAGCTATCAGAGTAGCAGATCTAAGGGCAGCGACAATGCCAAAGTCGGGAAAGGGCAAAGGCCAGAAGGGCGGATCACAACGCCAGCTAGGAACACCGGTCTATCGAATGCCCCACCGAAACACAAGACATCGGAGCCTGAACAAAGGTAACTTGCAACCCCATCGGCAACCCCATGCAAGGCTCCAGTACAATTGTCTTTGAGGAAGTTGGCGGAAATAAGAGATGAAAAGGAAAGAGAAAGAAAGGAGCGGTTGGAGAGGAAGAAATCTAAGTTTGGCTCAGATGATGAGTTTTTTGAAGAGATGTCGAATACTGATGAAGGTAGTGAGGAGGAACCCACATATGGTCCATGGGTAGCTAAGGGAAACCCACCTGGATATTTGGATTCTGATGATGAGAGAGAATTGAAGGAGGCAGGAAGAGTAGCGGCGAGAGAGAAAAGAGATTCAATACCGGACTGGCAGTGGAGAGAGTTTGGAGATTTTTTTATCTACCATATTGGGGCCTTCCTGGAAATTGGCATTCCATTAGCTCCACTTGAAAATGTATAATATCTGGGTATAGTACTGCTAGTACTAACCAACAACTCCACTCAATTTCCTATTCCTTTAGTCTATTCAATCGTTTCATGTTAATTTTTCACTCGCATCTTGTAGCTAGTCCTAGTATCTGTCAGTTGTCGAGATCAAATAGATTGAGCAGTTGTCGGCCATATGCATACCAAGTTTATATTGCCGGGGGTTGTCTAAAAATCGACCCCTGCGGACCGGCCATGGGATAATCCAGTGATAGTCTCGGTCGAGCTTGGCAACGTGACCAGGGCAGTTACGTTATAGCGATCTGTCACGTGCCCGAGATGTACGGCTGTCTTCTCTTACTACTGACGCACTAAAAATTAGACTAACTTTAAATGGGAGTTTGGAGGAAGGCTTGGGTCTGTGCCAACCAGACTAGCTTGGGTCATGGTCCATCTCTATGTAGGGTTCTCATTCTCCTCCTCTTGTGTTCCTCAACCAATACAATGAACATATACCTCCTTCACATCATACAGATTCCCCACAAGATCAGAAGATCAGTGGGTCGAGCTTCATTCTGTGTGTGTGATCATTTCCATAGTCTTTCACCACCCCAATTGCGTCAGTATGCCTCCTGCAGTAGACCCAGATAGCTCTAATACCGTCGGCAATCCCGAGCACCCCAACATCCCTCCCGACTGTAACGAACCTAATCCTGAGCTTAAACAGTTGCGAGCTGTGTACATTGAACAGGAAAGGGGGCAGAGGGGAATACCCACACTGACAGGGGTGAAAGATTGTTCGCAGGCTGCGCCATCACTGATTTTGACAGACCTGCCGGAGAGGTATGATTGAACCCAGTCAACCAGATAAGGGTGAAAACCACACTCAATCATGATTTCGCCAAGCCGACCGTGAAGGGCCTTATCGAAGGCACCCATCACATTAAGGAAGAGGGCGGTGGAGAAAAGCCCTTGGTAGGCAGCTTTTGTGACTTTTTCTATCCCTCAGCAACCCCAATGACCTAAGCCTCCTCTCCTGGGGCGACTCACTGTCATCACGCTCCAGCTCCCTAATCCCCCGCCCACTCCTCGAACCGGACGACCCCTTCTCCGGAGATAAAGGCCGATGGCAGGCAAAGATTGGCTCGCTCATGGAAGAAGGATGGAGGATTTGTTACACGGATGGCACCGGCCGCGACAACCAACACGCCTCCGCCTTTTACAGCGAGGACCGCCGCAATAACCCGAGCTTAGAAGGACATTCCTACCTCGGGGGGGAAGCCACAGTAGCTGACGCCGAACGACAGGCCATCTCCCTTTCCCTAGCAGCACACAGAGAATCCAGCATGGTCTTCATACTTTCCGATAGCCAATCTGCAATCTCCTCAGCCTTAAACATCTCGCAAGGAGGGGCCCCCATAAGCACCATAGAAACCGACATCATGAACCTCCTAGCCGAACGACACCTGAACAACCTAGATACCGAGATAGCATGGGCCCGCGCCCACATCGGCATCGAAGGCAACGAGAAAGCGGACAAACTCGCGGACTTCGGCTCCGCCCTCGGGCAAGTCTCCCTTTCACAACCTGTCATCACTGAGGGAGGCATCAGGCAGCTTTCGAAAGCCTCCCGAAGCCAACACAGGACGGTTCGCAGCTTCGGCATCAGGAGATCCGCATGGAATCGCCAGTCCCTCTCCGCATACACATGGCTTCGCACGGATAGAGGACCGCAAGGCAGCTGGTTACATCACATCAAGGTGATCGACACACCAGCCTGCCCATCTTGCCTACATCCAATTCAGGACGGTCGACACGTAACTTTCCACTGCCCAGAATACACAAGACAACGCACCATCCTAGGAGACATCAGAGACTGGGAGGACCTAGACCACCCGATATGGATAGAAGAGGAGGACGGGGATAGATGGGACGCAGTCGAGGAATTTTTCGCATATTTGCATCGACGCCTTCGATAGGCCTTTAGTTATTCATTTATTGTTTTACGGTCATATTTGTTCTACTCGTCTTCTCTCTCCTTCGAGATTTTATTTTTTATTTTGCGATTCGCTTTCTATTTTTGCGGTTCTAGGGGTGTCTTCAGTCAGGTCCCTCGGGTTCATTGGTCTCTGACCGTCAATGACAGCATGGGAGCGCTCCCTTTTATTGCACTTAGCGGCGGTCCAGGCAGATTAACTTGCCTGGCCCTGAACCCACTCGGGCTTCCGGTGGCTCATCATGGTCCCCTTAATGGGACCGAATATGAGTAATAAGTTTATTAAAAAAAAAGAGTTATCCTATGGAAACAGGGATGACAACAGAATCTTTACCCTGATTCATGAACCGATTATGGACGCCACGACCGAACGATCCAAGGTAATGGGTTATTGGCTGGCGGCAATAGGAGGGATCCTAGATGAGGGGTGGAGGGTGTGCTATACCGATGGTACAGGTCGCAAGGACGGAACAGCCAGCGCAGTATTCTCGGAGGACCACAAGGGGTCTGAGGATGCAACCTACGGCGGTTACCTAGGAGATTATGCAACAGTCGCGGACGGAGAGCTACACGCCATACGGCTCGCACTCGAGACCGAAGATTCAGACATGCTAGCCATCCTATCAGATTCCCAAGCAGCTATCCAATCGATCGTGAACATGAGCCGGGGAGCCCCCCCCAGGTCGAGCATCGAAGTAGACATCAAGAATTTCCTGTGCGACACACTCAAGGATATTAAGATAGCATGTGTTCGAGGCCACATAGGAATAGAAGGCAACGAAAAGGCAGACCAACACGCAACATTCGAATCCGCCTTAGGTTATGTCCGGGGGTCAACACGCACGACAACAGAAGGCGGACTGCGGACAGCCTCCAAAGCGATACGGAAAGAGGCAAGAACAAGGGCAGGGTTCGGCAAGAGAAGAGTGGAATGGAGCCGACAAGCACTATCCGCATACACTTGGCTACGCACCAACCGGGGCCCTCAGAGGAGTTGGCTACACAAAATCGGCAAAGCGGACACGACGGAATGCAGGTGCGGGGCATCTGTGGAAAGCGGGGATCACATCACCTTCCAGTGCCCCCGTTTTCGACGAGAAAGGAACACACTGCTACAGGATAGAACATGCTGGGAGGCATTGGACAGACCACTCTGGTTGAAAGATGGGGAAGAGACATACGAGGCGACAGAGGCGTTCTTCGCCTTCTTGTACAAAGAGATCGGGTGAGGCGGGAGGGGGAGGTGGTAGAGAGAGTGAGGAGTGATGATCGGGGGGAGGCAGAGAGGGAGGGGAGGTGATCGATTTGAGAAGATCGGGGTTTCAGTCAGGGCCCTTGAGCCTATCTGGCATTGCCGGTTAGTGACAGCATGGGAACCCCGAGTCACGATTTTCATTTGTAATATTTGTATTTAGCGGCGGGCCTGGCAGATTAACTTGCCTGGTCCTGAATCCACCCGGGCTTCCGGTTGGCTCTTCATGGCCCTCTTAACAGGGCCGCATAAGAGTAATGAATTTTTAAAAAAAAAAAAAAAAATGTGACTTTTTCTAGTAACAGATGGACTGCATCGGGTGGCCCTTCATACTGCCGAACTGGAGAGGGGACAGGCATTGGTTGGAGAACTCTGTTAGCCGGTTGAGCACGACCATACATCGCCGGGATTAGGACCACCACCGGGATGTGGCTCAATATATTACTAGATACATTTTGAGCTAGATCTAGTTACACGAGAGGGCGGAGGAGATAGGACTGAAGGAATATGAAGGAAAGACCTCCGAGAGCGCATTTTGAGGGGTGTAGGGGGGGTACGAGGGGTCGTACGCCTTCGTAATAGAGGTAATGGGGTAGAAACAGTAATAACAGACAACGTAGAATTAGATGACAAAGATGAACTTGAATCAGAATTCCACCCATCCAAATCATCATCAGGAACCTCAATAACCACTGGTAATTGGATTGAAACCCGCTTGGCTTTCGTAGAGCGACCTACAGCTGATGGAGCAGCTGCTTGTTTGGCCCGTCTTTTCTCCGCAGCCTGAGCTCGCTTTAGATCTGCTGCATCTCGCTCCTTATATAACCTAGCGAGTGTTTTACCATCAATTACCTCACCATAACCCTTCCCAATATGCCTCTTATCCTTAGGAGCTGCCAACTGTGCTGTCTCCTGCCATTTGCTAAATGTAATTCGCTCTAAATCCCTATCCTTATCTGCCGTGATCCCAAAGCGCTCCAACCGTTCTATCATATCCAAAAGCTCTTCTCTGTCAACAGGAGCATCTCCTTTCAACATAAGCTTGGCCTTTCGAGTGTGGCGGAGGAGGTCGCTCGAGTTCTTTGGAGTTGCCATGGTTGTAGGGGGATGAGGCGATGATGATTCTGAGACATGTCCGTGCGGAAGTTTACTAAGAATATGTCGAGCATTAAATGGAATTAAACCAGCCCCACGCCATCCTGCTGCAATATTTTCTTTGGTATATGTTGCTTGTCGAGCCTCAACAAGTAAAGGAAGGAAATTCCCCTTCCAAATTGTGAAAAATGAGAATCGAGTTGTTCGATCCACTGCTTTGCCATATGCCTTTTGAAGTGGCGAAAATAGACCAACATCCAAAGGCTGAAGTAGATGAGTACTATGGGGTGGTAAACAGTAGGGTTTGATATTAACTTCATCACAATACTTAACGAACTCGAGAGTAATATGTGAATCATGTCCATCAATAATAAGAAGGCGGTAAGGGGATGTTGCGGTAACTTGTGGCTTCGTTACTAGATCAAAATGCTTAAGCCATTCCATCCCTAGCTTGCGGTTCGTCCATCCTTTAGGTGAGGTTGCAAATAAGTAGTTTGCCGCTTCTGAATCCTCATCCAAATGCTGAAACCAACCCATATATCGCTTGGCTCCCTTATAAATAACCAAAGGAGGTAATACTGTGCCATTCCCACAAATAGTCTCAATAACCGTTATTAGCTCCCTATTGCCATCCTGCGCAAGCTTTCCTGTCATTCCTCTTCCTCGCCGTCCACAAATAACCTTACATCGATCAGACTTGCCCATCATAAACCCCTTCTCATCCATATTAAACCACATATCCTCCGGAATATCGAATTTTCGGATAAGTGAACCTAACCGCCGAAAGTGATCGATTAGAATCTTTGGATCGCTAGCCTTAATCCTCTTTTTATCGAATGCAGATGAGAACTTTGTAACAAGGTCTGGATGCCGATTGAGGAATCTAGTAATCCAATTCTTTCCTATAACTTGGTCTAAGTTCTCGGGTTCATTCCGCAAAAAATTAACCGCTTCTCGAACATGCTCAATTCGTGGCGGAAAGCCCGCAAGCTCCAACCGATATATCCAGCGCACAATAGCTCGTTCCTCTGCTGCTGTCACTAGCTGCTGGCGCTCGTGTCCAGCTACTCTGCCTTGTCCTCCATGAAAACGTCTTCGTAAGGTAGTATATGCAATACTATTGATTTCGGCTGCCTTGCGGATCGATGGGTAGAGCCCAGATTGCAGTCCCTTTAGCGCACGAGTGATGGATGACTCCTTTTGGTCCTCTGTCTTGAGCTTTCTCGGCTTTACTCGACCCATTTCGCACGCTTGGAGCACCTAGAGGCTTTGAAAATATTTAGCTAATAATCACCATTCATCGGCAGATCATACCTACCAGTGCCTGATTCCCCGTTATATTCCGGTCTTTGGGTAGTTAATCCTGAGGGCGAGGTGGTATGGAAGTATGGGCTTTGGCGTTGCCCCGCTTGCCCCGCATTTGTACGTCGCAGACCCCTGTCGCTACCCCTGTCGCTAGCGCGTGGGGGCTGAGCCACATCCCGGTGGTGGTCCTAATCCCGGCGATGTATGGGACATGTTCTATAATCTTAAGAGAGTGTGATATCATCGTATAAGCTTTGGGGATGGAGTAGTCTGGCTTGTCTGGTTTGGGTATTACCACCGCCAGGACTTTTTTGAGAAGGGAAGGGAGGGTTCGGCGTCTGAGGGACTAGTCCGCCATTGCTGTGAGTATGTCTGGTCGGATAAGGTGAAGTGTTTTCCAGCCCGAAGTGGGGAAGGTATCGTCTCCAGGTGCGGTGGATGGTGGTATGGCTTGAATTGCATTCTCAACTTCCTTCTCGAGTACTGCTATGAAACCAGTCATGTTCATCGAGGGGATGTGAGGGCTGGATGGTGGGGGAGGGGGAAAGAGGCGCTGCCTGAGGATTGCTGCTTTGTCTTCGAAGGTGGTAGGGCCATTGATGGTTACTATGCTTGCAGCGGGTTTGGGGAATGCTTTGCGGACGGTATTCCAGAGGGATGGGGGGTCGGTGTTTTCGCAAACCTCATTCCAGTGTTTTGCTGTCGCTTTCTTGATCGCCCGTAGGTACGCATTTCGAGCTGCATTGTAGTTGTTCTTCGAGGTGCGGCGACCAGCTCTGAATTCCCTGAATAGGTGGTTCTTATTTCGGCGCATTTCGGCAAGGTTAGTATTCCACCATGGGCCCGGGCAGGGCCATTTGGAGAGAGTAGGAGTGCACTTCCTCAGGCAGGAGGTGACGGTGTGGTAGAGGTGGTTGAAGTCTTCTTCGTACTAGGGGTAATCACGTCAAAAGTTTTTTCAAGTTTGTTCATGCACAAGATTTTGGTGCAAGCCACAAGCTAACCCGAGTTAGAGGGGCTAGTGCCAGTGGCATGTGTTCATACGGATGCGGAGGATGTCGGCATGTAAAGGATATGTTCGTACGGATGCGGTGGAATGGATACTGGATGTGCCCGGATTTGGATGAGTGGTCGGTCATGTTATTGCTTGTCACGTTGTCGCTCGAACACTCATGTATTTAATGAGGCCTTGAACGCCTGTATAGATCGATATGGAATCATAGGATTCATATGAATACATCTCTTCTTCTCACACATTCGTCCGTTACATACCCACACAGCCGTGTGTGGGATTCTACACAATGTATATGCCTGCTCCTTTCCTTGGCCCCTGAGCGAGAAAAAGCTGCCTTTTTTTCGAGCTCCTTGCTGGCGTTGTTTGGGTATGTTGTTGGGTTGTTGCTTCGCGGCGGGCGGCTGCGGCGATGCCACACGAAAAATCCATCGCCAACGTCACAACCTTAGGATCCTCCAGTCATTCATTTCAACTCAGAGACCCATTCTCATTTCAGCATCTACCCCGGTCTTGGGCTAGTTATATAATACATTTTCCGGAGAAGCCGTCCAGAGATTACTTTACCCAACTCAAGCTATAGAACTTCAGGCCGGTCAGCCCTCAACTTGTACTTCCGACAACTATCCACACAGCACCAACTACGATTTCAGGATGACTTCAGTGTCTGCATCGCATTCTTCCTGTTGGTAGCCCTACTGGCGACAGTGGTCCTTGCGCAGGATAAGAAAGCGACTACGACTGCGAGTGCTGCATTGACAACTACAGCTGCACAAGAGACATCGATTTCCGACCCCCCAAAGGGGACAACTACTTCTGAGGCCCCGAAGGAAACAAGTACTTCTGAGGCAAAGGCAACAAGTACCTCCTTAACGACAACAGAGACAACTCCGACTGGGAAGCCGCCTGCATTGACTACTAGTACTACTAGCACGACTGAGAGTTTTCCAGCGATCACTGATTCATCTGGGTCAACTCTCCCACCAAAGCCTAAACTCAGCACTGTGGTGGAGTATGCGAAACCTACCGTTCCTTCAACTTCCGGAGCACCGTTTATGCAGAAATCGTCATTTCCCGAAGGAACTTTCTTATTGCAGTCAGTAGGAGCGGCGCTTGGATTCTTGCTGTTTTCGGTTTTTGCTTGGAGGATCATTGTTGCCTGGTCGCTACATCGGTCTGTCAAACGTGCTGCAGAGCAAGCAAATGTGGTGGACTCTAAAGCCATGCTCCGCCCCCCACAGGGTGGAAACTCTGGTGGGTTTATGCAGCAGGTGCTGGGTCTTCGGTGTCACTTGGTGACCTTACTAGGGGTGCTGCCGGAGCGAAACAGACTCCTAACAGCAGTTTGTTTTTCTCTCCAACCGCTGGTGTTAGTGCAGCTGGGGATCGTAGAAGTATGTACCTACCTGCTGGATATTACCCCACAGGGAATGGCAGTGGGTCACTTGGGCCAAATGCTAGTCAGACGCATTTCCACACACAATCGATTTCGTCAAGATATGGATCTTATGACAGGAGAGGGTTGGGCCCTTCGCCTCCTGGTTCGCCACTGATCTCGCCGTCGATGCCACCTTCTAGGGGAGGGAACGGCTCTCCAATGTTGCCGACACTGAGGGGGAGCGAGAGTAAGTCCAGCTTGTCAATACCACCAGTACCGGGGCAGAGGGCACCTAGTGTCTATTTGGAGGATTTGTTTGAGAATCATCAGCAACAGCCGGGAGGGCAGTACTAGATGCCGAAGCGGATAGTTTTGTTTTCCGGGGTGGGGAGCATTCTGCGATTGATATTTCTTGGTGATGGGTTTTCACCCGAGAAAAGGGATTGGGGATGTAAATGCGAGTTTTTTTCTTTTTCCTTGTGAATATGCGGCGCTCCTGGCATTTCTTTTTGCTTTTACGAACTCTGGCTTGCTTTATTCTAGTTTATTTGAGCGGACTATTCTTACTTGTGGAGGCTCGGTTGACCTTCTTTTCCCTTCTGGTCTTGTCTGTTTAGGGCAGGATACCATGATTCGACATTTTTTCTTGCAGCCGGTTGGGCTTATTATATACCGTGTTTGTTTGTGGTAGGCTGCTAGCATTATCTGACGGGGTTAGAAGATTAATCGAAAAATGAATACTCTCTAGTATGCATTCGTCTGATGCTGTTTCACCCCAATTGGCGGTTAAGGATTACCGGTATCGGGAGAATCTCGTGTCCCATACATAACTTGCACACTTGCACACTTTATTATATTACTGTTATATATTGGGATGCTATGTACTAGCCGGTAAAGCTATCAACTATCTGCACAGCATTCCACAAGACTGGCATGATCCCACATAATCCGAAGATCGTTTACCACAAGCCCAAGAAGCCCAACAAGCCCCTCAGGATGATACTGAAATAGATAGCAACTTCAGTGATAACTTCGAACCAGCAACTCCTCCTCCATCAACTCCTCTACTGATACTAAGCAGCTCGCCTATAACTCCAGAAACCATTAAAAGCCTTAAGCACAAAGGTGATCAGCTGCTACAGTATATGCAACAAAACACTCTTTCACCGACCCTGCAAAGACACATGCGAGCTTTTACAAAAGGAAGCATTGCACAAGCTCATGAGGGTGCACAAGCAGTTGAAGATCTTCAAAAAACTACTGCTGCGGAGAAAGCAAGACAGGCATGGCAGACAGGTAGCAAGCGCCCATTGCAAAAAGGCGGTGTCTTGTATGCTTCTAAAGCTCGAGCAATGGTGAAAGAGAAGAAGGTATCAAGTGAAGCACAACAAATCTTGCACACTCAAAAGGCTCTTACACAGCTTCTCAAAGCAGAGGAAACAAAGCGGGAAGGTTACGGAAAGCATTGTACAAGGAAATTAGGAAGCATGGCACAGAGAGAGCAAAAGCTAAGAAGGAGATGAAAAAAACATTGCGCCAATTGGAGGAAATAGAACGAGCAGAAAAAGAAGCAGACCGTAGAGTTGAAATAATCTAGACCCGGTCGGAGTGCGTGGGAGTGTAGGTTAGCAATAGTAGATTAAGGATCCAACAGTAACAGTATGGAGAGGATAACTATGGAGTACCATTCAACAGAGCAGAAACAGGTGATTCCAATGGTGCAAGAATTATTCAAATCGGTCAAGTGGTTGTTGAGATAATGTGGAGTTATAGTGGTAAAGTCGGAAATTTGGCCGTTGAGCTGCAATGCCCGTAGAGGTGTCGGAGTGAGAATGAAGGAATTGTTAGGCACGAGTAGGTATTGCATATACAAGATTCTCAAATGGAAAAGACTTTTGTTCTAACACCAATGAGGATCCAACAGGTGGATGTCAGTATATATAGAGAGAAATGAATTGCGTCAAGAAAGCGTAGACGTAGTGGAATGTTATAGTTGGCTTTAGATTCTCCAGTCTGCGTCGGAGTGTCACGCACTTCTGACGCACCTTACGCAGATATTTTTTTTGCTGATGCACTTAAGAGCTTTTCTCCTGTTTATTGTACACATAGATAGCAATAGTTCGCTCTCTCATTTTCTCGACCTCTTTTTCATCGCTCAATTCCAGGCTGGTTTGCTTGCTCGATTCTAGCCTGGTTTGCTTTCTCGATTCTAGACTGGTTTGCTTTCTCGATTCTAGGCTGATTTACTCACTCATTTTCTCGCTCATTTGCACACTCATTTGCAGGCAAATATGGACGTGGATATCCAGGCCAATAAAGGCCCTGATTTGCAGGCAAATATGGACGCGGATATCCAGGCTAGTATTGACCCCCCAATTGGAGGCACAGCTAGACTCAGATATCCAGGCTAATATGGACCCCAAATTGCTGGCTGATATGGACGCAGATATCCAGGCTAGTATTGATACCGAATTGCTGGCTGATATGGACAGGCAAATAAGGACCCCGAATTGCTGGCTCATATGGACGTGGATATCCAGGCTAATGAAGACCCCCCAATTGCAGGCTCATATGAACGCGGATATCCAGGCTATTTTGCTCACTAATAATGGACTCATTTGGACAGTAATTTTGAGGCGAATCTGAATGGACATTTGGAAGCTGTTTTACATAGTGAATTTGGGCGCCGCGATCCTTTTGTGTGTTTAGCTAGCTATAGATTATATCATGAGAATAAAAGAATTGTTTGAAATGCATGAAATGCGAGTGCTATCGAAAAATAGCTGTGTTCAGAACGTAACAGAATGTGTATCTGTGCCACAAGGTTGAGTTTTGCTATAGAGCGTCAGGTGCGTCTGACGCACCTGACGCTGATTAAATGTTTGCTGATATTTGAGCGATGCAGAGGAAGTGCAGAGGATACGGGGCCTAGGAGGCAAATGACAGTATGACTGCAATTTGAATTTCCTGAGGCCTGTCGGTGATAACTAGAGGAGCTGTAGAGACTGGTGGTTCAAGGAGGAGGGAATGACTGTACAATATATAGTTTTTGATCCTGAGGGCCAGGCTGAAAAACAAATGATCTGTCATATCCTAGGACATGTCGAGATAAACTAAGCCGTTCAAAGTTGGTATAGGGTTCGAGAATATAGCCGCTGCAGAGTACTACGTCGGGACCGCATACTGAGTATATAAAAAAATAAAAGGCTGTAGAGTACTAGTGTGGTGTGCTAAAAAAGGAGTAGCACTATTCCTAAAATGGTAGTTTGCGAGACCAGAAATGGTAGGAGCCAAATCAAGACTCACTAGTGTGACTCCCCAAAAAGGCAATCAAGCAATGCCAGGGAAAATAATTGCAGATTGCCTGTTTAGTACTGCGATGGAAGACTTTATCGCATGATTACTCACCGTAGTACTAGCCTGACGATATGAAGCTTAGATATAGCAGAGCAGATGGGATGCCTCATTTTCTTCAGTCTATGGTTGTAGATGTTGGAATATCAACATTATGACACATAACCCGATCATGGCATTGCTTACATATAATTGCATAAGGGGTTGTCAACTTCGAAAAACCTCGCAAAGAATCCACTGTCGACCATTTCTGGCACTTTTTAGCTGTTCGTGATAAATTGAAACAGGACATGGTGCAGTCCAATGGAAAATATATAGATCAATTACATGAATGTAATTCGGTTAGTTCACTCGCCTAGTAATAATGCTGTAAGCTGCAAGAGTGCTGCTATTCGCTCTCAGCATATACCAACTTCATTGCCTATTGCTTGCACACTATGCAGTATCGTTTGCTAAATTCTAGAATATACTACATAAGCGTTCATACAGACAGGTAAAGAAGTTCAATATTCTCTTATGGTTCCCCGAGAGTATATATAGTGTGCAGTATAATGATGTACTTCAACTAATTTCGACAATTCAACCTCTTCAGATTTACAAGTCCTAGCTGCCTGTTCTAGACTCGTGCGAGATTGCTGAATTGATTGAAGTATTAAAGAACATAACGTGGAGCACAGACAGGCATCCCCGGCAAGATGAGAAACTAAAAAGATAACCAAGATCTACAACACCAAGGATTCCCGCGTGGTCACCCACCGCAGTACTAGCCTGGCGATCTGAAGCTTAGATATGGCAGAGCGGACGGGATGCCTCGTTTTCTTCAGTCTATGGTCGTAGATATCCGATTTTGAATAAATTGTAATATATTGAATACCACTGTATATTCTGTACTGCTACACTCAGTCTCATATTTGCGTGGATGAAACCATACCGCCCAAAACTTGATCACAAGTAGCTTTCTCTCATGTACGTAGATACAGGGCAGGGAGCAGCCTGGTGGTTGGATAATCCCGTCAGACTTAACCTTGGGGATGCGCTGCCTCGTCATAAGCGCTCCAAGCACTCGCGGGGTTGCGTTTTGGAGGTTGTATTCGACAGTAGGCCTGGGAATACAAGCGGATTGTGAGATCATCCCAAATGTGTCCCCACCATCTCTATGGCGAAAAATAGGATCGCATGGTAGGCGACACCTCCCGCCTTCGATTTTCTTACCGTCGGCTGGTCTGTGTGCGTAGTGTTGGTGGTAGGTGCGGGGGTTGCGATCAGTTACAATGCAATTTTTGTGTTCTCTGCTGACGACTTCCTTCAGGTATAGATGTGTGAAGCTGTAAAATGTGTATTGTGCGGGAATACACAATTCATTTCGTATTCTCAAGAATATACTTCTGGACATTTTATAAGCTTAATAATTATAGTTTCCATTGTATTACACGCAAATACGTAATCAGTCAAATTCAACAATTTAGCAGTACTAACTTCCCGCAACCTAATTTTATAAGCATTCTGGGATAAAATAGGCATATCACACAAGTACCGTATATTGCACAACACGTGCTGGATCATGGTTGCACCCACTACAAATACACCCGAGCTTTTTGGTACGGTAAGTACCTTAGGAACTTAACCTCAACACTTCCCCTTCCTTTGCGTCTGTCGAGACTACTTCCTTTGCTTCATATAAGTACACTTTACATCGTGGCTATCTATTATATCGGCTTCATCAGTACATATACACATTCTTCTAGCTACATAGCACCCACTTCGACGGCTCCATCTACGTATACCCTATTAACCTGCAATCACGATTACCACCCATATACGATATGTCGCTCTAGGCGTGTGCATACAAGTTCCACCGAAAGTCTCTCGAACTATTACTATCACATCCAAAGCCTTTCACATCCCCCCAACGTCTCACACATCGGCTGGAGAGTCTCAAAATGGACCCTACACCACTCCCAACGATCGAGCCATTCATTCCCGCGGAACATGCTGTTCCCCAAGAGACCATCAATGATGGTCTGTTGTTTCTTCGTGAGACCTTAGCATCCATCAAACAAGATGGAGCTTACGGAACAATTATTTTATATGCAGCCAACCCAGCAGAAAAGCCAGTGCCAACAATAATGTTCGGGTTTCCAATCCCTCCCAAAAACCTTCCAGCAGTTCGACACCCCCCCTTACCAATTCTATTACTCCAAGATGGTGTGTCACCCTCGGGACTCACAAGCCTACACCCATCATGGGTGAATGAAAGTGTGATGCACAACAAGATCCAAATTAGCAATAACTCGCTGGGCTTGCAAAACAATGTTGAGGGGGGAGGAAGCTTCGGGGGCTGGTTGAAGGATGGGCCCGGGAGGATTTATGGTCTAACCTGCTACCACAACCTGCCTGGATTCAAACAGGGGGACGAAATTGTGAGCCCCAGCACTCTCGAAGTGACAGCAAAACTCCAGGTGACCATTGACGGGACTACATATTCAGCACATCCAAGAAAGAGGCTCTCCCCATGCCTCACTAAGACAGTTGAATCTTTGCTCGCACAGTACTCTCTTCATGAGAATCCCAGTGGAGTACCACTTGCTGATGGAAGAGTCGTGACGCTGTCTGGGCCACCTCTCGGAAGGGTGATAGATGGAAGGCTACATAATAATGCGCTGTTCCTCGAACGTCACAACCTACGCCTCCCACCCTATGCAAAGTTTGCGGTCCTTCCGCAGGCAAAATCATACCTAGATTTTGCGATTTTCCAAGTCTCTCCTGAACGGTGAGGTTGATATAATTTATGGGGAGAATTAGATATGCTAATACATGGTGAGTATCTAGGCACGGCGGAAACTGGGTGAGCCTGAGTGGAGTAGCCATAGATGGACCAGTAACAGCAGTAGGTGATTTTCGACCAGGCGACATTGTCACAAAAATCGGGCGAACTACCGCCAAAACTGTGGGCAGCGAGGGCAGTTAGGACTGGAGATACGCACATTAGGAACGAGCTGGAGACACGTACCAAAGGGAAGACCGACTGGCATGATGGCCACAACCTCCCCGGTCTCAACCTCACAGTTCACTGGACCCATCCACAGGGCCTTCTTCCTGACAGGAGCCAGCCCCGAGGAACTCTCATTTGGAGACCGAGACGACCACCGCACCCTCCCTCTCACCAGCATCGACATCCTCCCGACCGACAGCAAACGCTCCCAGCACAAGAAGGAATGGTACACAGAACTCTCCCGCCTCAAGGAGGATGGCTGGTCACTCACTTTCACCGACGGGACCGGAGGGAAAAACGGGGAGGTAGCAGCAGCGGCGGTGACTCACGAGTCGGAACACGGATCCTTCTTGGGAGCTCTGGCCACGGTAGCGGACGGGGAAGAGAAGGGAATCTCGCTCGCTCTCCGCTCGTCGGGGGCTGAAAAACTCTTGATCTTGGCGGACTCTATAGCAAGCAAGCACGCGCTGTCAAACCTGAGCAGGCGCGCGCCTCCTAGGTCTGGCATCGAAAGGGAGATCAAGGGCCTCCTCCACAAACGAGCACACCGGGAGACAGCCATCGGTTGGGTCAGGAGCCACATAGGAATCCCGGGTAACGAAAAGGCAGACAAGAAGGCAGCCTACGAGTCAGCTCTAGGCCGTATCGCAGGGAGCCAGCAGGTAGCTACCGCAGCGGGTATCAGGGCCGCGGCCAAAGCAAGGCGGAAGGACATGCGTTCAGAACCCGGGTTTGGAGCCAACAGGTGCCTATGGTACAGGCACGCCCTGTCCGCCTACACCTGGCTGCGCACCAACCGGGCCCACAGAACTACTGGCTCCACCTCATCCGCAAGGTCGACTCCCCAGCCTGCCCCAACTGCGATCACCCCTCGGAGGACGGCTACCATATCACCTTCGACTGCCCCCACCACCATCAGCAACGCCAGGAGTTCATCGGAGATGCGAGGACATGGGAAGATTTGGACACACCAATCTGGAAGAAAGAAGAGGGGGAGGAGGAGGAGTGGGACGCGGTAGAGGCATACTTCGCCTACCTCTACCGCCCCCTTGCTGGACGCTAAGGCGCAGGCAGGGAGGCTTCAGGAGGGGGGCGAGGCTCCCCGCTCACTTGTCGGATGTTGCGCATATTTTGTTTCTCTCTCCTTTGCGTCCTCTTGCTATTTGTACATAGTTCGCGCAGGGCGTCAGACTAACTTGACCGTCCCTTGAATCCACCCGGGTTTCCCGGTGGCTCGTCATACGACCCTTAAAGGTTGTGCATACGAGTACTGAGTTAAAAAAAAAAAAAAAAAAATACCGCCAAAACTGACGGGAAAGTCAATGGTGTCGGGATCGTGATTTGGCATGGGGGTGAGGAGACAAGCGAGATTATGATCCTAGCCAGTGGGGCTAGGGTGGGAGAACAATTTGCCGACCTAGGGGACAGTGGTTCAATGGTGTTCCGTAGCAATGCTGATGACGGGTACGAGGCACTGGGAATGGTTGTGGCAAAGAATATTTCCGTCTTTCCAGCCTGGGTTGCTGCAACTCCATATTGGGTGCTCATAGAAGAGGCGGGAAACATTTTAGAGGAAGAATTATATCTTGGGGAGAGTGGGGATGGTGGGGATTGTGACATTGGAGAGGGCGATGGACCTGAAAACCAATCAACCCGGTAGGCCGCAATGGACACGCCGACATCAACTTCTAGGAACCGAGTGCTCACAAGAACTCGACAACCAGAACGCCCCCGCTGTCGGCGGCAAGCTTAGATCAATCCTTGCGTGAACACCAACGCAACGATCAGATCCATTCTACTAATTGATCAAAAATACAGAATCCCCCCGAGGGTCAAGTTCTCAACTCGCCGCTCGGAAAAAGGGGCGATTACCTGCCTGTGTCTCACCTAAGTGGCAACCGCCCCAATCTACATTGGTCCGGTCCCGCCACGCTAGCTTCACAGGTTCTAGGTCAGGATATCACAGGCTCTGGCCCGCTGCTACGGCAACCACCAGACCCCGGCTAAGTTTTTCTCTCGCATCCATCCAACTCCCTAACTCTCACTTGTCCGAAACTTGTATTGAGTTCGAACTTGAGTCCAGTTTGGATAGATTACCGAGATGGCACCGCCCCCGAAGGATGTCTTGTTCGGCCCCATTAAGGATTGGGGCAAGGGGTACAGCAAAGCATTGCTGGAATTTGATGGAGAAGGAGGAGTAAAGATAAGAAGACAATATGTCTTGGAGAATGTTGCAAACTGGATCACAGTTCTGGAGTTCTGAGAAAAGGGTCAGGAAGTACTTTTAAAGGCGTCCACTTATACTGATAGGCGCCAGAAAGAATGGAGGGGTGAGGGGGGTGAAGGGGACTAGGATCTGCATGCATCCTAGATTGAGAAGGAGTATAGGGCAGAGGAGGAGACTTTAAGAGTAGTAGATGGACCCTCAGCTGAAAAAGCTATAGAAATCCTTAATAAAGTAGTAGTTATTCAGGATAGTATAGTGAACAGGGAGCTAGATAGTTTCGACTTCAAATATAATAGAGCTGAGAAGGAGGACAAGATTTTGGACAGCATTACAGTAAGACCAAAGAGACTGGACAGTAGGATGGTAGAAGCTATGATATATGAATGGGTTTTCTCTACTCCAAAATCAAAACTGAGGAGGATGGAGCCAGATACAGTAAAAGAACAGCTCGAAAGGTTAGAAACAAAGATAGAAGATACTGAGGAGAAAGATAGTAAGGTACAAAAAGTAAAGAGTATAAATAGTATAAAGAAAAGGAAGAATTTAAAGACAAGGAGTTTAAAGAAAGAAAAAAAGAAGGTTTTAGGGCAAGTCGTAATAAGGCAGCTAAAAGAGGAACTCAAGGTAGGATTGGTAGTACTAGCCGTTCCAAGACCATTTCAAGAGGTAAAGAGTAACTTGTTTGTAGTAGCTCCTATAATAATTGGGCTAGAAGACAGCTAGATGGAATGGGCCGAAGACTTATCGAGCTCAGATAAAGAGGTAGAAAGGCTAGATAAGATCAAGTATGCAGTACGAAAGCTTATATAGGAGGAGGCAAAAGAGCTTATGGAAAGACTGATAGAGGGACAAGAGGCAATAGTGGATGGCGATGAAGAGATGAAGGAAGAAGAAGTTATAGTAGAAGTAAAGGGGGATTCGATAATATCAGATAAATCGAGGACAGAACTAGAAGTAGCTCAAGTTATTAGAAGGAATACAATCACCATAAAAGAGGTAGGAGAGCTAAAGTATGAATAAAGACTATAAAGATTTAAGAGGGATACCAATATAATAAAGAGCATAATCAGAATAATGGGTGACTTTGTGGAAGGAGGGTAATGTGCAGACAGGGATAGTTAGGAGAAGGGTAGTTAGAAACGACTGAGTAGGGAGGTTATTAGAGATAGTAACCTAGAAAAGATAGAAGCAGTATTAGTAGTAGAACACTACTAGAGATTAGCATCAGAAGTTGAAATGGGGCTGCTTAAGGGTTTAGAAAGGGAGCTAAGGGAGATGAAGGAACAACTAGCCATATTGGTAGTTTTGATAGGAGCAGGAATGGTTAAAGAATAAAGAAAAGTTAATAGGCTTCTAAATATAATAAAGGGCAAAGTAGAGAAGGAGAAAAGAAAAGGGAAAGAGATGAAGAAGATCGAAATAAGGAAAAGAGAGGTAGATACTGAAAGGAAAAGAGAGAAGAAAGTACAAAAAGAGGTTAAAGAGATCACAGTGAAAGCCAAATCAGTATTGGATAGCTAGTAGAAAGCTTAAGATACCTATGAAGAGATACTAGAAGAGCTGAGATCGAAAGATAAGTCAAGTCTAAACGATGAGGAGCTGATTGAGCTTGTTCAAAAAATGAAAGATATAAAAGAAATAATGATAAAGATTAAGAAAAAGATAAGCAAACCAGTAGAAAGAAAGGTTAGAAGAAAGTGACAAGTAGTAAGAGGCCAAATCTTTAAGTTGATGAAGGGAATTATAGCCTATATGAAAGATATAGATATAAAAGATAAGGTAGAGCTAGAAGCAGTAGTAGGAAAGATAAATAAGCTACTGAGGGAAAGTGCCTTGATAGAAGGTAGAAAGGCCTAGATAGTAACAGTAAAGGTAAAGATAGATAAATTCAAAGATGAATCTATTTAGATAGTCAGTAGCATAGCTTTAGACAAAGAGGTAGTTAAAGTAGCTGAAGAGGTAAGAAAGCTCTTATTAATAGTCTTCGGAGGTAAAGGGGATATTCTAAATATATGGGCTAAAGAAGATAAATCAGTAAAGACGATCACTCTAGCTATACCAATAATAGCAGCAAGAGGAAGGGACGCATTAATAAAGAAGCTGAAGGAAGAGAATAAGGATCTGAAGGGGGGCAAGAAGATACCTAAGGTCTAGAGTGGGACTAAAGCAATAGAGTTTATATTTGATGTGGTTAATGCAGCAAAGGTATTTAAGATAGTTAAAGATGGACTAATATAGGATGGGAGAAGACGAAAAGTTGCTATGTTCGAATAAAATAGAATAGAGTAGGCAGAAAGTAGGATAGTAGTAGCACTGGTAGGTCTAAGAGGTTGGAAAGTAATATCAAATCTACAAAGACCCAAGTACTAAGGACAAACTCAATATGGACACCAAGGCCAAACCTAATATGGATACTATGAACAAACCTAATATAGATATCAGAGACAAACTCAATATAGATATAAGGGATAAACCCAATATAGATACTCGAAAAAAACTCAATAC
This sequence comes from Tirmania nivea, assembly GCA_015179035.1. Lineage (NCBI taxonomy): Eukaryota > Fungi > Ascomycota > Pezizomycetes > Pezizales > Pezizaceae > Tirmania > Tirmania nivea. The sequence goes on along the minus strand of WHUY01000124.1, from coordinate 16,142 downwards.
AAATACTAGGGAAAAACCCAATATGGATACCAGGGATAAGCATAATACAGATACTAAAGACAAACCTAATATAGATACCAAGGCCAAGCATAACAAAGACTGAGTGAGGTGCAATATCATAACTATGGGGGACAAGGGCATATTAGGTGGAATTATATTTCAACTAGTAAGGCTGCCCTAAGTAAAATTATAGAAAAAAGAAAAGAAGTTAGAAAAAGCAAGGAAAAAGAAAAGAAAAAGATAGATAAGGATGGGTTTAAGATGATCAAATATAAGAAGGATGGCTTAAAGAGAGTAGAAGAGGTAGGTATAAAACTAGACTAGACACCAGTGACTAAGAAAGTATAATTCAGCCTAAACGGGCAAAGCCCAAACTAAGAAAGCCTGAACTAAGAAAGCCCGAATAGGAAAAGTGAGGATTGGTCAGCATATAAAGGCCCTCCCAAGGGGCCAGCTTATAAGTAAAGTTATCAAAGTAGTATACCAGAATATAAGGGGAAGTCATATAAATACTCATATATTTTTAGAATGGTATAGGGAAGAAGAGATAGATATTATATTTGTGAGGGAAGTATTCATTGATAAGAAAGGAAAAGGAACTCAGAGCCATCTATCATTTATATTGGGCTTCGAAGTTAAGAAAAGTAAGAAAATTATAGCTTATTGGAGAAAAAGGTAGGATGGGAAGGTTAAAGCAGTAGCCAAAAAAACTAATCTAGTAGTTTTGGAAGTAGAAGGGAAGAAGCTAGGTAGGATTTATGCAGATAGAAAAGTCTATAATAAGAACTGGGAAGTCTGGCTAGGAAGAATCAGATCTTTGCTAAGACTAGAAAACAGAGTAGTAGGCGATTTAAATGCTAATAGTGAGCTCTGAGATAGTAGAAATAGAGAAGATAGCAGGGGTAAGACCATAGTAGATTAGATAGTCAGTAATGGCTTTGGAATCGTTGATGGAGGAGGGTCCTAAACATAGGAAAGAGAAAGGGAAGGTAAATTTGAAAGAAGTAGGATTAACCTATTCTTAAGCAAGGGGGAAAAGAGATGGGGAGAAGTCAATAGTATTAAAGTAAACTTAGATCACTGGGCTATAGCAGTGAAAATGGATTAGAAAGAAGGCAAGAAGAATATAGTTAAGGAAGTAGTAAACTGGAAAATATTAGAGTAGTTAGTAGAAGAAGTAGTAGAAGACAAGAAAGAAAATACATAGGGTAAAAGGCTAGAGGGGCAAACACTATATGAAAAACATAAAACCTTTCGAAGATAAGTCTCAAAAAAGATAAGGATCATAGAAAGGTCGAACAAGTAGTAGGATAAGGAACTTACAGAGCAGTTCAAAGTAATAAGATAGAGCAGGAGAGAGAAATTGAGAGATAGACTAACACAAAATATAAGAACCAAGAGGTAGAAAGCAGAGAAGGAATAACTGAAAAAGATAGTAAGAGAAAAGAAGAAAGAATATTGGCAGAGGTTCTGTAAAGAGAATGGTGAGAAAGATCTATAGGAAGTGGTCAAGTGGGTGAGAGACCTATAGCACTTGCACTAATAGATGAAGAGCTTATATGATATAGGGGGTAGAAAGCTTAGTGATGATAAAAAAAAAGTAGAAGACTTGATAGCTGATCATTTTAGCTGGAGGAATAAAGGTAAAGCCATAGAAAGAGAAGAAGAAGTAGTAGCAGAAGAGCTAGTTAGGGCAGAAAGATTAGGGGAAGTGTAGAAAGAGGAAGTTAAGAAGGTACTCTAAGGGATAAGCAACAATCTTGTAGCCAGCCTGGATGGGATTAGCTATTATTTTATCAAGGTAATCCTGAAGACTAAGTTGGGAAAAGAGGTGATTAGGGAAGTGGTGGATAACTTAGCCAAAGAGAAAATACCAAAAGAATAGTAATTCAGTAAAGTAGTCATGATCCCGAAGCTAAGAAAGGATCATGAGAAAATAAAAGAGTAGAGGCTAATCAATTTAATAAATTGTATTAGTAAACTAAGAGAGAAGGTAGTAGTAGATAGGCTACAAATATCAGGTCTACTACATAAATACCAATTTGGGTCAGTAAAGAGATAATTAACTACAAAGGTAGTATTAAAAATGGTAATGAGAGCCTAAAGATATACGGCGAAAGAAGAAGTAGTAGGCTAGGTATTTTAGGATGTGAAGGGAGGTTTTTAGATTGTGAAGGAGAAAGATATTATTAAAGAATTAGAAAAGTCAGAGGAGGTAGATAGATAGATTACTTAGATTAGAAAGTTCTTTCGAGCTAAAAAGTTTAAGCTAGAATAGGATAGAGAAGTTAGAGGTAGAGGTAAGATGAACTTAGGCTCACCACAAGGATTACTACTCTTACTGGAAATTTTTTTGATCTAGATAGTACTTATTATCTAGAAAATGGAGATGGAATTAGCTAAAAAGCTAGGAGAGGAAGTTGATAGAGAACTCCTATTATACATAGATAACCTATACCTAAACATCTATATATAAGATAGTGATTAGGTTAATATGGACGAACTACTGAATATAGTAGATGAGGTAGTAAATAGCATGGTGGAGGAAAGTCATCTATCTCTGGAAGATAGTAAGGATAAGAGGATGGTTCTAAAGAATAAGAAAAGGCGAAGGAACAAGGATATAAAGTGGGTTAAGTAGATCAGAGTAATTATAGATGAGAACTTCTCATTCAAGATGTACTAGAAAAGCAGAATTAAGAAGACTAGAAAGATATTAGGAGAATTCAATAGTTTAGGCAACTAGAGCTGGAGTATGAGCAGCAACAGTTAGAGAGTCGCTTATATAGAGATAATCAGGGTTGTGGTATTATAGGGCTCAAAACTAGATTAGAGGAGCCCAAGGGATTAGGAAGAGGAATTTGAAAAGTTGCAGTATCAGGCTCTGAAGAAGTGTATTAATATGACACATAGATTGAGAAAGGAGCTGGTAAGCCAGATAGCTGGAGTAGAAAGCTCAAGAATGGTATTAGATATAGTACAAGCAAGGTTAATAGGCAAAATAATGAGGGATCCTAAGGCATTGGGAGATCTATAGCTAGAGAAAGAAGGAAAAAATATTGAAGAGAGAAGAGTATAGAACTACTTCAGAAGACCTTATCTGGATGAGAATAGCTTCACCTTAGTAATGACGGTGATTAGAAGCAAAGCAGACATGTTGAAGTATGAAGACAATAAAGAGTTGAGTGTGGGAGGTAATGTTCTATTTATAGATATTCTTGTAGTGAATATGGGCCTGACTATAGAATCAACAGTAGATAGATGGGTTAGGAAGATTAAAGAAGGAAGGGAGGATTTAGTAGCTATATATACTAATAGCAGTATGAGTGAAGAAAAGAAGGTAAGGGGTGGTTGGAGCTCTGAAAAGGGGATATTGCAGGGGTACACAGGCCTAGGCATAGTGTGCACAGTGTGGGACAGAGAAATAGCTGGCATAAGCAAAGCCCTTGAGATAGCAAACCTAGATTGGAAAGTCCTCATTCTGATAGATTCGCAGGCTACGGTCGTCGCATTGAAGAAAGCAGGTAGAAGGGGAAAAGTAAGGATAGGAGAGTTGAGGAGGGCAGTTGTGGAGATTAGGGAGAGGTAGGAAGTAATAGGAGCAGAGGCTGTCCGCATTGACTAGGTGAAAGTACATATAGGTATCCCCGGTAATAAAAGAGTGGATGAGCTGGTAAAAGCAAGAGTGGAGGAGCTTTACCCCTTAGACTTGGTAATTATGGAGGGGGGCTTAAAGCAGCAATGGAGGAGGTAGAAGGAAGCTGAAAGGAAGGTAGCTAGTACCGGAAGTAGTAGAGTAGTTAGGTAGGAAAGAAAAGTAAGAGTCAAGTACGTCCACTGCAAGACCGAGAAAGGGAACCTCCAATCCTGGCAAGCAAAGCTAGATGATACGATCGATCCATTTTGCTGTACTTGTGGTAGACATGTGGAAATAGGAAGGCATGTAGCCTTAGTCTGTCTACGTAGAGAGGAGATTGGGAGGAGTTAGAGTAATTGGGAGGAGATAGACGAGTGGAAGAAGTAGGTGAAGAAGGTTAAGGATAGGGGGGGTGAATATGTGGTAGACTTGGTGGAGACATTCTTCTCCAATCTTGATCTAACCTCAGTAGGGAAGGATATGATTAGGGGAGGGCCGGGAGAGGCGTGGTAGAGGAGGGTATTTTATACTCGGAGAAGGGCCAGTAGGGGTGTGGCAGGGGAAGAGGGGTTATTCTAGTAGCATTGATTTCTTTGGCTCAGAAAGGTAGGGAGTTCATATAATCTGTTGTTCTATGAATGTATTGAATCTTTTAAAGCGAGGGAACGTGGCCGTCTCATAGCCTTAGGCTGCATAGACATACAAACTCCAAAAAAAAAAAAAAAAAGGCCGCAATGGAGTATAGATGTGTGGGTTGCGGGTATAATGAAGATATCTCTAAAAACTAGGTATTCAGAGGGCTACCAGGTAATTACAAGTATTTATCTAGATATATTGGCATGAATTCATGAAATTAGTCATGAAATTGAAACCTTAGTCTGCTCTTGTCCCTAAGGAGAGTCTGGTACCTTACAACTCCGGTTTTTCACTTTCTTTTCGCTCCAAGTATATGTAACGCTATCAAATTGAGACTAGAGGTATGCAATGACCTGGTAAGTTTTATAAAGAGCAGGTACTGATAGCGTTTTATAAAAGGCTTTGAAGTTTTTTTCTCTTAATATATATAGTTTCTTTAGAATGTTGGTTTCATCATTCTTAAGAAATTGAAGTAGTTGCTGGTATTGCTCAAGAGGCTGCAGAGGATATAAAGGCCAAGGAGGATCAAAATATTAAATAACTAGCTGCCAGTGATATAGTCTAAAAGTACAAAATGGCTAAAGTATATATGATAGGTGATTAATAATAATGACTTTATATATAGCTCTATATCTATAAGTCAAAAATTCTGAATACCCATTGCATGCTACGGTAGGAGACTTTCTCGCGGCAAAGTACTAACTTGTCAATCTGAAGCTTAAATATGGCAGAGTAGATGGGGTGCGTCATCTTCTTCAGTCTATAGTCATAGATTCATAGATGCCTTTGAATAAATAGGACTCTTAATAAACCACTAATAACGGCCAGAGAGAGATTCGCGACCCTGGCTAACTAGAATAGACCGTATGTAGTCTACACAACAATATCCTAAAAAACATGAAGCTTTAAAGCTCATAGTCTTATGCTATTGATATTCCTATTTTTTATTAATAATAAATCATTGATACTATCTAGTATATGATAAGAGAATGCATCCTTGAGTGATAGGCCTAATTCAATCCCAGAGCCATCCTAGCCCCTTAAATTTCATACATGAATCCCCTCTCCAATCTACAGAGATATATTAGTAACTTTCAACTAAAAGTTTGGTATCTCACCTAATTCCAGTAAGTGAATCCACAATTGTTGAAATCTTGAAATCTTGAAATCTTGATGCTAGGAAGGCGATAAGCGAGTTTAGGAGGTAGCGAGGAGGTTTGGAATAAGAATCTATGGGAATTGAGGGAGCGGTTACCTATACCTCTATACGTACTTGGCTTTATAAATAACTATCAACTTGAATTAGATTTAAAAAAATATTCTTCATAGTATAGTATACTGTCATGATGTATCAATTGAATAGTATTATAGTTGTAATCGAAAGTCTGCTATACACCAGTGGTGTACTGCATTCTCTGCTCCTCATCAATACCTACCTCGATGGAGAGATTCAGGCCAACCTCTTCTAACCAATCTATATTATATTAGAGGAGGTTGAGCTTATCATGATCATGAAATTCCTAAAGATTATTGCAGTGATATCCAACCTGGTTCATGTGGCCTCCTCTTATACCCCTCTCATATATATTGCTTACTTTAAGTAGTCTAGTTGGCTAACATTTAAGATAGAGGTAAGTCATGGAAAATTCAAAGCCTAAAGCGCGAGGAATATATGTAAGGTTTCTTAGTCTGGCGTTTGCAGCTAGATGCTAACTAGGCTAGTTAGATGTCTACTCTTCTTCTCCTTCTTCTTTTTCTTCTTCTTCTTCTTCTTCTTTATAAGTATCAGATATACAGAATACTGAGATCTATTCTGTTGAGATCTATTCTGAGTGCAGTTCTTTTTATCTTCTCTAGTTCCTAGTTCCATCTTACTAAGTCATCTTTTTTTTCTCTTTACTTCCCTGCTTCCATCTCCCATACCATCCTACCCTATCATAACCTATTTGCTAAATCAAACATGCAGACCTAGGCTTAGTTCTGAACCACCAACCCAGAAAGTTCATAGACTAAAGTATTGTTAGTAGAGCTTGACGATGTAGACAACCTTAGGGAGGTGATGCAAAGAAAAATGCCTCATATGCTAGAAGGTTATGATCCTACTTAACTCACTATCATGGTCAAATACAGTGATCAAGACTCTAAAGATACCATGCTGCTCGGTCCTTAGAAAGACTTTAAGAAAGTGCTCAAGTGATTTGGAAGATAGAATTCCTTACTTATATGTACTACCTCTTATACTAATAAGATTTGGTTCTTCCTCTTCCTTCCATTTGGTGAGTGACACTTATATCGTTTTTAATTGCAGACTCTATAGCTAACTATCGCTAATGACTTTAGGATCTTATAAGAGTATCAAGAAAACATATGGGAACACAGCTAGTTCTCAATATACTCCACTAACCTTTTACAAGGTTAAAGTACTACCCGCCAAAAAGCAACGCTCTTCTTTCTGGTGCTGGATGTCCTTGGGAATATTAGCATCTGGAAAATTGGAGAGAACTGATCGGAAAAGTACTTGAAGTTTAGCATAGAGCCTTTGAAATCTAATATTTCAACAAAAATAATGCACCATTGTATCTGATGCTTAGTGGTGCTGGAACTGAGAAATCCAGGAGCGGGAAAGAATTCTATGATACATTGATAGAATTCGTCAAATCACAGAAGGTGAATGATAGGTTGGAGAAGGCAAAAGTATTTCACATTGCCTTAGAGAATGGTAAAACTCCCCTTAGACCGGAGATTATGAAAAGAGTTAAGTCCATCATAAGTGCCTGAATACTTGCACAAGTGTTGGAATGTCCTCTCAATAAAGTACTATACTATCCCAATCTACTAGCGCTGGATACATTGTGCTGACAGCTTACTATAAATGAAGGTATAGTCTATGAGGATTTTACTGCTGTTATAGTTGTTGATAGCCTAGGATCTCTTCTATCATCTTCTGAAGATATGAAGAATAAAAGCTCTTCCTTAAGCTTCCAGGAGTAGTTAGAGGGTGATTGGGATGATTTTCCTTTATTTTTGCGTTTTGTTCAGGTATGAATATCTTTTATGAGGGGTATTTAGTTATGCATATGTAGATATAAGGGTAGGGAGCGGTCCAGTAGTACAATTTGGTAGCAAAAGAAACTGAACGGCCTTATATAAGTTATATACATGTCTTACATTTAGTATACATATTTTAGGCTTGGCCGCACACAGATATAGTATATAGTATTGGAGCTACATAGATCCAGCGTAAAATGCATACATAGAACAAGAAATGTTATGGATCTAGTACTTAGTATACCAACTCTCTGCCTTAATAACAGCCGCTACAGGGTGAGGCATTGAGCTGTAGAGACTCTCTAATATCTTATGAGTTTCACACTCAATATAGCACTTGATGAAGCCATATATGGCACCTTTTGATCAACCCATATAGTCTGCAATTTGTTAGTAACTCTATCCTTATTTATAGGCAAAAACAATCTTTCCTTTCTCAAAGCCAGAGAGCTATTTTTGCTTGTTCAGTACTTACAGAGGAGGAGTATCTAGGGGAGGAATATTTGTAGAGGAGGCATCTATAGAGGGTTCCAGGGAATTTGAAGGACAAGGTTGGGCCATATCAGCATGACTTAATACTAACAAAATAGTAGAGGATATAGATATTCGGAATGGACGGTCAGGAGATCATAAGTAATAGAACATAGCTCCTGACCATATAGTAAGACATTCACCAAAGACGTAATAGGTGCCATTTAATGCATTGAATATAAATCAAGTATACTGCATGCTCAGGCCTTTTATATAGGGTTCAGTTTTTTTTACCACCTAGCTGTAGGACAATCCCATCAGGCTTAACCTGAGGGGATGCACTGCCTCGTCATAAGTAAGAGCTTCAATATGAGTACTGATTTACTAAAAAAAAAAAAAAAAGCTCTCCCTTCTATTCTGCCCTGACCACTTGTGCAGACCTCACATTGTAGGGTGCATTCATCATCTCTTTATGTACTGCTATAATAACCAGATCCCTAAGAAAGTATGTAGCTAATACAAATCAGCGTCGAGTCTTTTTAGAGCTTATCTCGGCCAAAATCAGGATGTTTTACCTCTATCTTATATACTTATTACTAATACTATCCTACCGAGTAGTACTTTCTTAGTTGTGAATTAATATAATATTTTCACTCTTACCATATTTGTGGGGAGGGAGTTTTTGGGACTTACTCATAAAGAGCCTTTCAAGTCCTTTCCCAGACTACAATTATTTTTAGTACCCTAAACGTACTATGTCTACTTTCATAAAAAAGTAAGTTACACAAGACTCAAAATCTCCCTCCATTAGATATCACAAGCGGTAACTAGGTTTGTTTAAGAAAGCATTGGAGCTTAGATACTTCTGTCATGCCGATATATATTTACTGGTTCGCAGAGATAGGAAGTGCTATATATACAAATCCGTAGAGGCAACATCATATCCACCTCTACTAGAAAGTTTGGTTAGTTCTTTGGCTTGAGATAAGGTGTCCTTATATTAATATTCACTAGAAAGCCCACGTTACATAAGTTAGTCTGAAGGATTATGAACTAGGAGTACTATTAGTTAGGAAAGATTATAAAAGGTCTTTATATTGAGTTATAAATCATATAAATATATTAAAGCTACCAACTTTTGAGTAGCTAGGACAGAGTACTAGATAATTGACATATAGTATTGGAATTTTAGAGGGTTATAAAGTTTATTTTTAGTAATTCAAAACCAAATTCAAACCCGTATAGATTACCGGAATATCTACATAGATTAAAATGATGTCCACATAGATTGGAATAACCTTACAGAGAAAATTTATACCCATATAGGTTGGGTGCCCCTATAGATACAGTCTATATCTATATGGATATAGTTTATCTTTACACGGACAGAGTTTATATCTACATGAGGTGGGATGCCCTTGCGGATAGAGTTTATATCTATATAAGTTATGTTAACCATGCAGAAACAAATCATATCTACATGGGGTCTTAGTAGTTATAATTTCTATTGACAGTACCCAAACTTATTAATACTTCAGCCCTTTTTATAGCGTCAAATACAATGGAGCCTAACACTCATACCTTATACAAAGTTTACAATAAGATCTTCCTGTTGCAAAACAACTATACTTATTTAGCTATACTAGATATTGGTAGATATTAGTAAAAATAATATCTGCGTCAGGTGTATCAAAAGCACTTAACGCTCTGACGTAGACTGGTAAATGTGAAGCCAACTTTAATATTTTCCTATATCTAATGCAAATTGGCTTTCTGGATACAACTTATTTCCTACTATATACATATCCTAATACACACCCAACTTATCTCACTTAACCAATATATATACATCTTAATTGACTCAACCAACACAACTCATTTAAAGCTATATTCTTAGATTCATATCTACCTCAACCCCTACCCTCTGTATAGTCAACATTGCATTCTAAATTCCGACGTGAATAGTCTGCTAGCATAGCCGAGCCCACGCTACCACTCTTGTTCTTATATTTTGTCTACATATTATGCATTTTGAAATAATCTATTTTATTCTTGAGAATCTACTAATACTATACTAATACACACTGCACTCCAATATCTCCATCCCCTTATTCGCCTGTATATCTGAGTTCATATGAGCCTGTAATACCAGGTCCTTATTATTCGCCCAGATCGATATCAGCCTATAATACTAGGTCCCTATTAGCCTATATATTTGTGTCCATATCATCCTGCAATTAGAGGTCCTTAATTGCCTAGTACACTTAGATATGAAATGTCTTGAGACAAGACAGCACCTGGTCTCGAGACGTCTCGTCATTTACTAGGCAAGTCTCAAGACGTCTCGAGACTCTGGGCAAAGGGTATTGAGATATCTTAAGACCATAATTGTCTCGAGATAGTCTCATAATTTTCGAGACTTTTGCTAATGCACTTAAGATGATTGTATTTAAACTCATGAGCTAGATACCTAATCATTATCATCTTTACCTTCAATTTCTATATAACTGCTAAATTTTCGTGAGCATACAGTTCCGCTAATAGTACATGAGTCTTGCAGGGTAGCATAGCGCCCTGCCAAAGCCACAATATATTCATCTGGTATACAAGCAGCCGATATGGAAATTTAGCTCATTATAGATATAGGAGAGAAATGTATAAATAATGAGCAGAGAAGGTAGAGAATGAGAAGGAGAAAGAATAGATATCTTCGCCAGACTACCTTTAGTACCGAATAATATTAAGATATGAGAGTGTTGTACCAGCTAACTTGTATGCTGTAATACTAGTCACAACCAATTGTATTTCGTAATACTGGTCACAACACTAGTTGCAACTAATAAAAAAATATATTTATAGCCACTGAAAAATTTTCACCACTACTGATGAAAAGTCTTGAGACTATCTCGAGACTTTTATCGAAGTGTCTCGAGATGTCTCGAGACTTTTGCCGAAGTATCTCGAAACGTCTCATCTTGTAAGTCTCGAAATTTAGTCTCAAGACGTCTCATCTCATGTCCAGGCTTATTGCCTAGATATTCACATCTATGCAAGCCTATAATTGGGGGTCCTTACTTGCCTGATATCCTTATTTATATAAGCTCGGTAGCGTAAAGGAGTATAGAAATCAGTCCGTATAGTCTTGGGTGTAATAAACAGGAGAATATCTCTAAGTCTCAGCCAACCACACCTTGGAAATAGGGAAAAGATACTTCGTACTGCTCAGGATAGGGCTCAGGTAGAACACGCTAATAATTTTATTATCCTATAAAGGAAAAGCAGCAGCTTAGATATCTAGCTGTTTTAAGAAGTAGCAAAGGGGCTTGTCATAATGAGTTACCTAGGTACTATGTAGAGGCTATTACAACTCCCAGACCTAACCATTCCCTTTCCAATGTTTACTCCAACCAAAGTTTAATTCTCATCTACCCGATCTATTACTTCTATAACATAGATATACTTTCTTACTCTAATTGCTCCATAGTTCTCACAACTGAAGTATATAAGAATTCGCTTAATCTCAACCTAAACAATACTGACATGTCTATACTACACTCTTCTAACATCATTACAGTATCAGTAGAATAGGGGGTTGGATACTTGTTTTATTTGTTTACAGTATAAGAGCGTCGGAAATAAGAAGGTAATCCTATTAGTCAAGGAAAATATAAGTACCTTTGTTCACCAGAAAAAGTTATCATTATTGTTATGATTTAGCAATACATTACTCTTTTCATACTTCACAAAATAAGTCACTAAACAGGAAACATTCATAATAGCTATATTAGTACAAGTCTATTATATCAATCGTTAAAAAGCTTGGTGAAGTAAAGTCCCACTCAACCAGACTAAGTCCCACTTCTTTACTCGATTGTTCAATATTTAATCTTATTTCACTCATATTTTCAATCTCTTAAAGACCTCAGATAATTCAGTCACATGTTTCTATTATCAAAAATTATACAACTTATTTTGTAACAGGTTTTCATAGCCTAGTTGGGGTTTTCATATAGTTTAGGATAAGAGTAATCTTTTATCATTCTCTAAACTCCTGCCCACAGAGATAGTAGAGTATTGCAGTGGCAATCAGACTAAGTATAGTATTGAATTGCACTCCCTTCTATAACCCACTCAGCTCTTCTCATAATTACGAGTATTTTTTGGTTTTCCTAGTTATGTGTATAGGGACATAGAAGCTAAGTATAAGGTTGAATGATAGAGCATAGTAGTAGTGTAGAGAAAATTAATATATATGCTTTTGAAATAACATTCATATTAATGTAGGATATGGTATTCACACTGAGTATTTGCATTGATACACATACTAGCATCGCATTTAACAATGTTATATTTAAGAATAATAATCTCGTCATGACAAGCCTCCTTGTTACCTCTCAAAACAGCTAGATATCAGCTACCCAATTGACTAACACTATCTCAAAACCTGTCTTACCTACAACTACTTCTACTTCTACGAGATCTTAATATACTTCAAAACTATAGTTCAGCGAGCTCTCAATATATATGAAAACCATGATTCCGTGAGCTCTCAATATATTTGAAAACTATACTTCTGTGAGCTCTGAATATGTATGAAAACTATACTGAAAACCATGTCTCTGGGAGCTCTCAATATGTATGAAAACCATACTTCTATGAGCTCTCAATATGGTTGAAAACTATGCTGAAAACTAGGCTTCCGCAAGCTCTTAATATATAGAAAAACCATATAGATGGGAGCCCACATAGATAGGTTGGGATGTGACATGATGGAAAGTAGGCGAGCTGACGCAGACCATAGGGGCCAAGATATATTCTGTCCTATAAGCTAAAATTACAACTTGGCTAAGTAGCCGACCCATTGGCTAAGTGGCTGGCCAGTTAGCCAAGTAGACTATATTGGCAGTTAGATCAACTTATACATAAAGTACACTAAGACCTCGCTCTATTCACTAAGATCATGCTAATTCAGCATTACATATATCAATATTACGATGTGTTCAATATAACGTTGCATTCAAATATCCTCATTATATACAAAATAAATGACTATACTTATAAAGTAAACAAACCCCCTTTACAAATAAACAAACCCAAAACATGATTAGAATTATCACCATCCAGCTAACAAACCAAACTATTAACTAAAAAAATCTAAAAAACCAGTAAAAAAAATAGAATACAATAAGTAAAAATGAAAATAATAAAATCAAAAGCCCTAAAAAATAAGACAAGATAATAAAAATAAAATTAGGTAGGCCTCTACAAGACAATAGTATCCGATATATTATCCATAAAAGAACGAAGTCTCTATAACAATCTAGTATTAGAGGAAGGAAAGCCTGATTCTAATATAAGTGAAGAATTAGCTGATGAACTAAATAGAAAGGAAGAATAATAGTAGAAATAGAAAACGAACCTGAAATATGTGGAACTAATAGCCCAAGATTGCATTCCTTTAAAGCAGCTAAATTAAGAGATACTCTAGCTAGATTATTGCACTTGTTCTTATAGTAAGCATTAGTATACACAACACTAGACTTAAAGCATTTGCAGTATCTAATCTAGTAAGTTGATTTATATAGATAAGCATGAGATAGAAGAATATCTGGTAATATAGCTTGTTGTGATACAGGTGAAGCTGATATGCTAATAGTTAGAGGTGATATTGACAGAGATAATATGGATAGGGGTAAGGCTAGTAGAGGTGAGACTAGCAGAGGCAATGCTAGCAGAAGCGATGCTAGTGAGAGTGATACTGTCAGAGGTGATACTGGTAGGAGCGATACTAGTAGAGGCAATGCTGGCAAAGACAATGCTAGTAGGGGTAACACTGGTAAGAGTGATACTGGTGGGGATAATACTGGTAGGGGCGATACTGGCAGGAACGATACTAGTAGAAACAATGCTAGTTGAGGCAATACTGGCAAAAGTGATACTGGCGGAGGCGATGCTAGTAGCGGCGACGCTGGTGGGTATGACACTAGTAGAGGTAAGGTTGCAAGAAGCAAGGTTGGTAACGGCAAGGTTAGCATAGGTGATATTAGTAGAGGTAGGATTGGCTGAGCTAGATTTAGTAAAGGTAATATAGGTAGAGCCGCAATAGCTAGAAGTGGATACTATGAATATCAGTAAAATCATTATTAATATGCAGTATATTAGATTTGAGCTTACCGGAGTATTCTCTCTACCACTTACTAGTTTAGTAACCCTAGTATCAATTTTACCCTCAATCTCATCTTCAACCTCATCCTTAATGTTATCAATCTCCAAATTGGTATACTCTATGACTCAATCCTCCTATCGGGACTTCTGATTAAAAAAGATCTTGTATGGTATCTTGCCATGTAATAATGTATGACTTTGCTTATTCATACTTAGAGTAATATCTGGCAATGTGTCACTCTGGCTATAGCCACCATAGTTTTCTAGCCAAAACCATATCTTTACCTTTATTACTCTATTTGTTTGCTCAACGAGCCTTTGTTTCTATAGATGCCTTAGTTTACCATTGATGATTTTAATACCATATTTCTTTATTAATATTAAAAGAGCACCTTTGAACTCTGTCCTATTGTCCTATTGCAATATTCGAGAAACTCCAATATTCCCTAGCCAAAAGCCAATCTACTCAGCAATAGTCGCTGATGTTTTATTAGGTAGAGAGTAGATCTAGGAATACTTACTAAAGTGATCCTTGATATATAAGATCCAATACTTTCTATTATATGGTATTGCTCACATATCTACTAAATCAATTTATACTAGCTTTAGAGTATAGTTAGATTAAATTGATTCTAGCAGAGCTTATATATTAGATGGTTGAATTCGAATATACATTCTACAATACTGTAATAACCAAATAACCTATTACTATGGAATACCATAGAAGTATTCCTTGACTAGGTCAAATATTTTTTTATAACCTATATATAGATAACGTTCATAGTACTCTAAAATTGTCTAGTATACCTGATCTAATATAATTACTTGGCTAGCAATAAATAAATTAGTACTAATACTACTGTATATTATAGAAAGAATTTACCACAGTTGAAAGACTCCTTCTGCCTTCTGAAAAAGTTCCCCATTAATAAGCTCAAAGTGGGTAAGAGTATTATGCTTCTAATTATACTACTGTTGTTTTGTCTCTTTATCCTGGGTTGTATATAACTTTCTATCTGGAAAGGATAAGAAAGCTATATACTCATTAATCTACTCAATTGTAAACCAGATACAATTCTAATTAGACTATGCCTATATAAGAAACACCATCTAGATTAAGTTTGGAATAGTAGTAGGCATAGCCATCATAGTAGTGGATATAGAAATAGTAGTGGGGTATAGATATAAATAGGCTCGAGATAAATCTTATAATGAGGGCTTGCTTAATTAAGAGAAGGTACTAAAACTAGAGGATATATATATATGGAGGTATGGCTAGTTAGTAATGCCTCTTCCCTCCTCCGCTATTTAGTGCTGCCTTTTTGCTCCGCGGCTAGCTAGTGCTACCTCTTTCACTTCCCTGCTGATTAGTACTACCCCTTTGCTCTACTACTATCATACCTACATTACTTTAGGTTTCCATTATCTTTGGGAAGCCTATCTATAGTGTGTCTTCGGAAAGCTTATCCCTAACGGTCGGTCTTGGCCATTAATGGCCTTTGATATATATATCTCTTTTGTTCATGCTCTTCTCTTTGCTCTCTATCCAATGTCTTGTATATACCTATACAGTTCTTAGCTCTCCTTCTTGCCCTTGCCTTACTATGTCTCTCACCCAGGAAACTCTGCAGCCCCTGCTGCTCCCTCCGCCCAGTCTTCCCTACCCTCATATAGCTTACCCTACATGAGTTTTGCTTATGCCATTACTCCTTACCCTGGCCAATATATCCCTTGGTCGTCTCGCCTCCTCCTGCTTCGTTACACTACGTTGGATCATTCTGACCAACCGATACGCCACCATGTCTGAGACCACTACTACCCAATAAGAAACTCCCCCGACAGGTATCAGATTTGAGACCTAGTGAACCATGCCAATTCCCTCCAACTTGACAGTACTTATAGCCTACCGCCGAGAAATTATTGATATCTTTATGGCTACTCATGCCATAGTGCATAATTGGGTATAGACCTCTAGAGCGAACAGCGCCAACTGAGGTCTGCCGATAATGAGATTACTGCCCTTCGCGAAGACCTTGAAGCAATAATCACTGTGCTTACCTATAAGCAAATGACTGTGCAGAGCCTCAACTTTGCTCTGGCGGCCCTTGCTCCAATAACAGCCCCAATACTAGCTCCTACGGCAGTGACTACCCTAGCACCTAAGACCAAAAATCTCCCTACTCCC
>WHUY01000123.1:0-82561 GCA_015179035.1 Tirmania nivea | reverse complement strand
TTTTCGATTGTGATGGACTGTGAGGGGGTGCGGGGGGGAGGTTGGTTTAAGCTTAGCTCTTAGATTCAAGGTACGTATTTTGAGGTTGGATATTTCTAGGGAAGGTTTGAGTATTATATGTATTGCAGTTTTGGGTCCATGTATGATATGAAGGATTGCGTGGGAGGTTGGCAATGGGATGTTATATTATTATGGACGAGGATCATAAGCCTTTGGGCTACATGGGGATAATAGGGGATCACGGAGGTACGGCAATATACGGATTCTTAGGAGATATTATAGAGTTAAATAAGGATTACGAAAAGTGGATCGAGTATAGAACGTGAAAAGGCGGAAATGGTATAGCGAGGAGCCTGAAATGGTACAGTATCTCAACGCAGAATACTGTGAAGGGAGAAATAGGGATCTCTGGAGGGCAACGGAAGGAGCTGATCAGGATTCGAGGAATCGGGAAGGAATATAATATAGAAGCGGACATCAGGACGCCAGTATAAAAGAACATAACGAAGAATGAAGGAAAGCAAAATTAGGGGCATCAAAACTACACATATAAAAATAGAGGCGTCACGAGGTTCAGGAACATGAAGCGACATTAAGGAGGGCAGAAGTAGACGCCTGGAATCTAGAGGCAGACTAGATGTCAGAGGCGTCAGCAAAATAGATATAAGAATAGAGGCACTAGGAGGTGCCAGGAAGATATGCGGACATCAAGGAGGGCGGAAGTAGACACCTGGCGTCTGGGGGTAGAACAGGCGTCAGGACACGGAGACAGGAGGGGTGGCGTCCGGAGGCCACCTATCGGGAACTAAGTCTAAGGGATTGTCAGTTTGCCTCTCAAGGCGCCTATGGCGCCTGAGGCACGAGCGGCAAACTAAATTCGTTCCTGATGACGTTTTATGGACCTGATTCGTCTCCTACTTCTGAGTCGTCCGGCAAGAGTGTTTCCTTTTCTGATTATAATGTTGAAGTAGATGTTGAGGGTGTTGAGACTTTCGTTGAGATGTTGTCTGGTATGGAGGAGGCAGTTCGTGAGCCGTGGGATGATGATCGTTTCCTTGTTGCGCCGATTATTCCTGGGACCTATGGTGCCGGTTTTTCGTTTATGTACCACGTTATGCGTTTCCAGTGTGGTATTTTGGATTGCCAGGAGTGCAAGTTTCTTTGTCGAGGGTATTGGGAAAAGTGTCAGGAACGGGGGTGGGATACTTTTATGTGGGGAACCACTGCCCGTTAGAGCTCTGCTTAGCTTGCTTCTAAGTCTTGTGGGTGTACTGCAGTTGAGAGTCTGATGTCTCGTTGGTTGTTGTTATAGCTAGCTGAATTTATGACGTCGTTGTTTTATTCGAGATGCGTTACACTAGAAAGTGTAGAAGAATATCGCCAAGGTTGATCAGGCCTTGGGATGAGGTAAAAGGTAGTAGAGATTAACTTTTGATGTTAAAAAAAATGTAATGAATGATACTAGACAGTAGTCATTCGGTACCGTTTATACAATCTATATCCGCTAGAACGGATGTATGTGTATACCGGTTCTTCTAAGGGATTGCCTCAGAAGGGTAGTGGTTGTCAAGTAGGGAGTTCCCTTAGGAACGTTAATTAACAGGTGTAATCTCCGTTTAGATTGTTTGCTAACTAACTGATCTGTAGTCGGTTGTTGTCTGTCTGAGTAGTCTGAGGAGGAGATTCCAGAGGGGAATTCGTGCTCCTTTTATACTTGTTCAACAACGTTTCTGACCGTTCAGAATACATAGAATACAGGCACTTGCCGCGGGGCAGTGCTACATGAGTCATAGGAAATATGAGTCATAGGAAATATGAGTCATAGGAAATATGAGTCATAGAAAATATGAATCATAGGAAATACATGAGTCATAGGAAATACATGAGTCATAGGAACGGGGCTATGCCAGGGCTGTGCTACATCCTCGACAGTGTACATGAGCCGGCCAGTTCCACTGAATAACTAACTACCAGATTCGGCAGTTATGGAATAATATAGAAAATACGAGATAAATAAAAAATAAGAAATAGCATCTCTTATTACAGTGCGTGTATATATAGGAAAAGCGGGGCTAACTTCAAGCCACTCACCATCGGGTGCTGCCGGCCCGGTCTACATAATCTCAGCCGTAACACTAAACACTATTAAGAAAATACTACTGCAAACTCAAATAAGATAACTTTATGATACTATTAGGTATTTATTCGATAGTATTGGGGATTGGTATTATATTGGAAGTAGAAATTAGTTACTTCGGCTAAGTATTCTTTAATGGAATAAGTCGGCTTAAGTAAAGTATATAAAATATACAGGTATAGGAATCTTCTCTATATTTAGGTTATTAACCTGTAACAATGAGTATAGATTATAACTGCATTAACAAAGGTATAGATAATATAATACTTAGAAAGAAATTCAGAAGAGTAATATATAGGTACATATCCTCCAAAATATTTTATCAAAGAATATCTACCATTACTGTTTATTATAAAGAGTGAAAGTAGTTCTTGGTTGAATTCTATTCTACTACTAAGAGTATTCGAAAGCAAGAGTATCTCGAGTACATGAACTCTATAAAGTTCTAAGTCTAGTTTTTTTTATTCCTAACTGATGAAAACATTTTTTTTATATTTTGAAATAAGATCTATTATAAAGGATTAAAAAGGATTAAACTTTCTGCTATAGGATATTATTCTATATTACAGGATAAGTATTGTTGTGGTAGTAGAAGTATGGCTATCCTATTTTCTAGTCACAAGAGTACTATAAAAGTTAATAGGGCTTCTGTGATATAAGATAACTAATTTCTACTTATGATATAATATTAATCCCTTATACTATCGAATAAATACTCGACAGTATCATAGAGTTATCTTATTTAAGCTTACAATAGTATTTTTTTAATAGCATCTAGTATCTATTGAAAATAATTTTCAACTACTCATAACTCTATTAATAAAGACTCATAGGTTATAAATAGATTATCATTAGATAGATATCAATGCGTAAAAGATCATAGAATCTTAATTTATCTTGATACCTATATTATTTATAGAGCTATTATTAGTAATAGATAAACTTCCTTATAGATTTAATTAACCTTACTAAAGGTCTTATACCTCTATGAATATTACTCCGATTATAAAATGAATTACAAAAATAGAATCAGGATGATAAATAGGCCCAGATACAACTTTGAAATATTAAATTTGCAGAACTTTATATTTCAACTATATCTTTGGTCTTAACTTAGAGTATACTCCCTTATAATATTATTAGACATATTATAGTCTAAAGTATGTCCTCATAGCTTTATTATTTTATTTATTTTTATTGAGTTATTTTCCTAAAGTTCAGGGTAATAATTTCAGTTCAGTGTAATAACTTCAATTCAGAGTAATGCCAAGACTTTAGGGTAATAGCTAATATAGTTAGTATAGATGCATATAGTTAGTATACTAATCTAAGTGTAACTATTGAACTATTAATCAGGTACTTATAAAACTTAAACTATAACTCCCTTAAGGGTCTATTGGCATGCCATAAGGATCTTAACTATCTATAATAGTTATATACTACTCCAAGGTTTATACCCATTTTATATACTTATCTCTTATAGATAAGTATTAGAAAATGCTTATATTATACTATTATAAGTATACTTAGAGTCTATATGAATATTTAGGATCGTTCTATGAGAGCTCAAATACCTATAGTAGGGCTGGATATCATCCTATGATAGTACCTCCCCTCTTAAGGTTCTTGTCCATAAGAACTTAATTAATTATTTAAATAGAATCAGTATTGCTACTAATAATTATGGATGGGGCTTGAGAACTAGTCCTTATATACAACAGCCAAAATACTGCTGTGTACGTCCCATTGCACCTTTAAGATAGAAATGGTATAAGAAATACAGATAAAAAAACAAAAAAATTTATAAAAGATAATTATAAAAACTTAAAGCCTAAATAGGAAAAAATAAAAAATCCTTATAAGATAATATCAGGGTTCTATAACTTATGAGGATTATCCAGATAGAATTTCCAAACGATTTCAAAGCCTCTATCTTTCAAGTTCTTATATGGTTCCTATATATTATCATCAGAATTATAACCTTTCTACGAAACTAAATATATTATGCTTCCTTTCTGAAGCTTACTTATCCTAATCTTCTCTAGTTGGTACTTTGATTTTTCGAGATCAATAGGAGAGGAAGTTGATGAACATCTGCCTACAATCATGTTAAGGTAGTAGGGTTCCAACAGACTGATATAGAAGATAGAGTAGATTATACCTATACTTAAGGGAAGTTTTAACTTATAAGCATAAGTACTAATAAGATGTTTGATTCTAAACTTTTTTTGAAGCTTGTAGTTAAGCTTTTTGGTCAGATGCCTAGTTTTAATATTTTTAGAGTTGACCATAACCTAGTCTCCTACCTTAAATATTAGTTCCTTCTCTGTCACCTTAAGATTATAGTATTTTGACATGTGGGCCTGTGCTACCTTTATATTCTCCTTTATAGCCTCTCTTATTGTATCTAGAGTTTTGATCGTCTTAGCTACTTTAGGGTTGTTTGATTTAGTTAAAGTCTTAGTTAGGTTCTGGAAGTTGTTTTTGAGATATTGGCTATATACTGCATAGAAAGGAGTAAGTTTAATACTAGAGTAGATAGTATTATTATAAAAGAACTTAGTAAATAGAAGTAACTTAACTTAGTGATCCTGATTCCAACAATAATATATCTATAGATAATGCTTCAGGATCTAGTTGACTTACTCAATTTGACTATCTGTTTGGAGGTAATATACTAAGGATTTATCCAACTCAACTATTAATAACTATATAACTTCTATCCAAAATGAACTTGTAAATACTGAGTCTCTATTTGAAATAACCCTTTTTAGTAACCTATATAGTTTCTATACCTCCTTGACAAATATTTTAGCTAACTCTTTAGCATTCCAGTTTTTTAAAGAAATGAAATATACCATCTTAGTAAACTTATCAACAATAACCTAGATTTGATTATACTCCTTAACTGGAGATAAATCAATAATGAAATCTATCGAAATATATTCCCATGATCTATAGAAAATTAAAAGAAGTACGAGCTTACTATATTTTTTATATTATACTATATTATTATACTGGCAAGCATTGTATATATAGATTTAGTCATATACCTATTTTTCTATATTCAGCTAGTAATAATTTTATATTATTAGTTCGAGTATTTTATTATATCCAAAGTGTCTTGCAACTTTAGTATTATAACTCTGGAATACTATCTTTAGCTTAAGTGAGTTGTTATCAAAAATATAAAAATATCTTTCATAGGTCACCATATTATTTTCTAAACTATAATGCTCAAGACTAAGATACTCTATGCTAAACTTCAACACATCCAAATCCTTAACCACTTCTTATCTATGAGGCTAATTTCTAGGATTTCCTTCTACTAAGTTGATTTTTCTGTCTGTGAAGCCTTTACTGCTATAATTTGATACATTACTAGTATTTCCTCACTCGAACCCAGTTGGAATTGACTAGGTTTGAATATTCGAATCTTATAGTCTTGCTTCTCCCCCCCTTCTTTAAGGTCAGGATCAACCTAATAAAAAAACATATCAGCTTTACTATTCTTATTACCTAGATAGTAGATAATCCTAAAATTGAACTGACTTAATATTTCTACCCATCTAGCCTACCTTCAATTAAGTAGCTAGGTAAAATTAAAGTACTTGAAGTTCTTATAGTTCATATATACAATTAACTTCTTAGGGGCACCTATTAAGAAGTATCTCTATTTTTAAAAAAAATTGATAATTACGACTGTTTTTTTATTATGGACATTATAATTAAGCTCTGCTAAGATAAAGTACTTTGAATAGTAAGTGACTAGGTACTAATAACTATTTAGTTCCTTCTAAGAGAGGATACCAGCCTTTGCCAGATTGGATATATCTGTCTCGATCATTTTTGGTTATTCAGAATAATAATAGTATAGTATTGGAGCTGTAGTGAACCTATATTTTACCTTATTAAAGGCCTTTTAATACTACTATATCTAATTCTAAAGAACTCTATTATAAGTCAGTGTCTAAATCAAAAGAGCCAAACTAGTAAAGCCTTTAATAAATTGGTAATAGAAATTAGCAAAACTAATAAACTTCTATACTTTTTTGATATTCTAAGGGGCTTGCTATACAAGGATATCCTTAACTTTCTTCTGACCTATTTGTATCTCTTTAGTAGTAACCTTAAGTCCTATGAATTCTACTTCGAGAATGTAGAAGATATATTTATTGATATTAATATAAAGGTTATTCTCTATTAGCTTTTGTAATACCTAACAGATGAGTTCAATATATTCTTCTTCAGTCTGAATATATATAAGGATATTATCAAACTACATAATAATCTTTTAATTGATTTTTTTAGATAGAATATTATTAACATATCATTAGAAGACAGATAGAGTATTAGTTAGTCTAAAAGGCATAACTATATACTTGTATAAGCTATATCTGGTCTTGAATACTATCTTCCACTCGTCTCTAACTACTATTCTTAGTAAGTTATATTCAAATTTTGAGTTAAGTTTAGAGAAACCCTATAAATTACTAACTTGTTCTATAAGAGTAGTTATGACTGGCAGGGGATTCTTATCTTTTTTGGTAATAGTATTGAGACCTCTATAATCTACAACTATTTAAAGCTTACTATTAGGTTAATTGGTGAAGAAAATAGAAGGGCTAGTACTACTTTTGCTTGGTCTAATCTTACCAGTTCGAAGTATTTCATTAAGATATTCTTTGAGAAGCTCTAGTTTATTAAGAGAGAGAGGGTATAACTTTCCTGACAGTAGACTTTTTCCTTCTTCTAACTTAATTATTATGTTCTGTGGACTATGAGAGGGAAGAGTAGATTGCATTTCCTTTCTAAAGATTTTTATAAAATCCCTATACTAAGATAGCAATCAATCAGCAAGTTCTTCTAAGTTTTTACTCATAGTTATTTTCATAACTTTATGAATGTCCTCATTTACAAACTTTTGATAATCTTATTCCCTAATTTCAATAAATCTGATATACTAAGTCTCTACAAGTACTTTATTAAAGTTAGTGAAATCAGTAACTTCCTTAATCTCCAATACTCTCTTAAGCTTGAGTCTATAAGGAGCAGTAACTAGTAGCTTATTACAATTAGCCTTGATACAATCTATTTCTATAATCAGTAGAAGATCTGGTTCAAGATATATAATCTCAATTACTAGGTCAAGAGTTGTTTTTTGCCCTAATCTTATATTAGAGACTTCTATCTGTAGATTTCAGACCTCCACTATATTAGACCTTTTAAAAATCAAGCTATTGGGGCTCTCTAATCTCAGTCTTTTCTCCCTCTTAATTTAAAGTAATATCATCTATTTAACAAAATCAAAATTAAAAATTATAGCTTCTATACTAGTATCAACTAAAGTATTAATAGAAAGTTTCCTTTTTATTCTTCTGTATATCTAAGATAACTTAATAGAAATAAGAAACTTTAGCCCCATCAGTAAGAAAAAATAGGTATTAGGATACTTTGTAGTAGTATCTAGATACTACTATATTTTTTGCCTGCCACTCATAACGCCCTAGATGCCCAAAGTGTCTATATACTATTATTTCCCTAAAGTACTATAATATCATTATCTAGGTGTCTAGATACCATCAATCTACCTATAGTACCTGGATACTAGGTATCAGAGCCCCTTTATTAGGATACTAGGCTTGATATCCTCAGCTTCATCATAGTCCTATCTGACTCAGAGATAACTAAGGCACTGGAAGAGTATAACTCTACTTATTCAAAATTACCTCTATCATATATGATACCTTAACTATTTAGTCTAGAAGGGATATATTATTAGCTTCCCTATAGTAAAGATCTACTCTAGACAATAAGATATACTTAACATTAAAATAGTACTAATAACTAAGTATTATAAATATTCATAGTATTCTAATGCATATATGTATATAAAAGATTATTCTATAGTATACTGGAGTATTTAAAACCTAACCAATATTCCATGACCTCTATTCCAATCTATCACTAGCCTATAGTATCTGACCCTAATACAAATACAGAATAATACTTTCAAAAGCACCTGTATAGTAATCTAGCTCATAGCTAGTATGTATTAATCTAAAGATAAGGTATAGAAGTATAGATATTAAAGGCAGAGCAATATCAATATCAGAAGCAGAGCAATATCGATATCGAAAGTAGGGTAATATCAATATTAGAAGCAGAGTAGTATCACCATTAAAAGCAAGGTAGTATCAATATCAGAAAGTGAGTAGTAGCAGCATCATAGGTATAGTAGTATCGATATCAGAGGGAGAGTAGTATTGATATTGTAGGTATAGTAGTATTAATATCAGAAGTATAGAAACTCTCCTCCTTCTTCTGGAATCTTATAGATTATTTTGAGAATAGTCAGCAATACTTATATATATTATAAGCCAGGTCATACTCTCATCTCTATTAGAGAAACTTTCCTGGTCATATTCAGGTAAAGCAGAGTCAACATCAAAGGTATACCACTATTGATATCAAAGGTATAAAAACTCTCTTCTCTCTTTTGGGATCATATGGATAATTCTAAGAATAGTTAGTAATGCTTATATATATTAGAGGCTAAGTTATACTCTTATCTCTATCAGAGGAACTATTTTAGTCATACGTAGGTATGGCAAAGTCAATATTGGAGGCATGCTACTGTCGATATCGGAAGTATAGAAACTCTCCTTTCTTTTCCTGAATAGTGTAGATACATCAGGAAAAAAAAATTGTCGTCCGGACGCTACTTATAAGCGTCCTGACGCACATGCACGTCTAGGGCGTCAGGGTCATCCTGATGTATAACAATAATAACGTTTATCTGGACGGAGCTTAATGAAGCGACCTTCATCCTAATTAGTCTAGTTGGTACAACCTCCTTCACATCGTATTATATTAATTAGATTACATCCTAACATAGTTTTCTTCTATATACTTCGTCATGATCTAGTTTTGTTGCATAATCTCTATCCCGATATTGCTCGTCCTACAAATAGCATCTGACACAAGTTGATTCTTTAAACTCGCGGGCTTGGCATTCTGCCCCTTCCTTTTTAGCACTTCTATTGTCAATCACTTATACGTACTAGCGACCTATTCTGCCACTACTCTCTCTCCTTATTCCCTAGGTATGCCACCCCCTCGCTGTCTTCTACACTTGCTAATACTCATAGTAGAACTACGACTCCTAGCAATTCAGCTCAGCTTACCTTCTGTTTACCTTGCCTACTTTTCAGCTCGCCTGCTATTGAGCTCGTCTACTGTTCACCTATTCAGCTCGCCTGTGGTCAAACCCCCTTCCTATTCAGCTGTTCAGTTCGCTGCCTATCAAACCCCCTTCATATTCAGCTGTTCAGTTCGCTGCCTGTCAAACCCTCTTCATATTCAGCTGTTCAGTTCGCTGCTTGTCAAACCCCCTTCCTATTTAGCTATTCAGTTCGCTGCCTGTCAAACTCCCTTCTTTATTCAGCTCACCAGCTATTTAGCTCGCCTGCTGTCAAACTCTCTTCTTGTTAAGCTGTTGAACTCGCTGGCTAACAAACTCCCTTGCTATGCTGGTCTACGGCCCGCTTGCTGTTCACCTCTTCAGCTCGCCAACTGTCAAACTCCTTTGCTATGCATCTCGTTCGCTCGCTCGCTATTCAGCTATTCGGCTCACCTGCTATTCAGCTCGTCTGCTGTTCACCTATTCAGCTTGCCAACTGTCAAACTCCTTTGCTATGCAGGTGTTGCGCTCGCTCGCTATTCAGCTATTCAGCTCACCTGCTATTCAGCTCGTCTGCTGTTCACCTATTGAGCTCCCTTGCTGTCAAACCCCCTTCCTGTTAAGCTGTTGAACTCGCCGGCTAACAAACTCCCTTGCTATGCTGCTCTTCAGCTCGCTTGCTCTTCACCTATTCAGCTCCCTTGCTGTCAAACCCCCTTCCTGTTAAGCTGTTGAACTCGCCGGCTAACAAACTCCCTTGCTATGCTGCTCTTCAGCTCGCTTGCTCTTCACCTATTCAGCTCCCTTGCTGTCAAACCCCCTTCCTGTTAAGCTGTTGAACTCGCCGGCTAACAAACTCCCTTGCTATGCTGCTCTTCAGCTCGCTTGCTGTTCATCTATTCAGTTCGCCTGCTGTCAAACTCACTTCCTATTCTACTGTTGAACTCCCCGGCTAACAAACTCCCTTCCTGTTCAGCTGTTCAGCTCGCCAACTATTATACTCCCTTTCTGTTCACCTCTCCAGCTCGCCAACGGTCAAACTCTCTTGCTATGCAGCTCTTTCGCTCGCTCGCTATTCAGCTATTCAGCTCACCTGCTGTTAAAACCCCTTCCTGTTAAGCTGTTGAACTCGCCGGCTAACAAACCTACTTACTATGCAGCTCTTCAGCTCGCGTGCTGTTCAGGTATTCAGCTCGCCTGCTATTCACCGATTCAGCTCGCCTGCTGTTTATCTCGCCCGCTATTCAGCTCGCCTGCTGTTCAGCTCGCCTGCTGTTCACCTATTTAGCCCGCCTGCTGTCAACCCCCCTTCCTATTTAGCTGTTTAGTTCGCTGCCTATCAAACTCTATTCCTATTAAGCTGTTGCACTCCCCGTCTGTCAAACTCCCTTCTTATTCAGCTGTTTAGCTCGCCTGCTGTTCACCTATTCAGCTCGCCCATTGTCAAACTCCCTTCCTATTCACCTATTCAGCTCGCCAGCTATCAAACTCCGTTACTGTTCTACTATTTATCTCGCTTGCTATTCAGGTTTTGTACTTACGACTATCAAACTCCCTTGCTGTTCTGCTGTTTGCCCCACTTGCTATTTAATTCCGCTGCTGTTCAGCTGTGCAACTGTTCTGTTATGTATTTCAATTACTATTTCGGTTCTATATTGAGAATGTAAAAGTAGTATATACTTAATAATAATATCTATTGTATTTATATGCAGGCGCTATTAATATTTGAAAGATGTATGTGAGACTAGGTATAATATTATGGATGTTATGTTATTAAGCCATGGCGTCTGAAAGTTAATA
This sequence comes from Tirmania nivea, assembly GCA_015179035.1. Taxonomy (NCBI): domain Eukaryota; kingdom Fungi; phylum Ascomycota; class Pezizomycetes; order Pezizales; family Pezizaceae; genus Tirmania; species Tirmania nivea. Next base: position 71,441 of record WHUY01000123.1, on the reverse strand, counting down.
GCATGTATCGCTGACTTCTCCAATGTGTAGAATATATGGAATACGTCCGAGTATACACATACTATAGGTAATCCGTCCGTGAAGGTACAAGTTATACATAATACATTTTAATAGTGTGGTTGCGTTCGGATGCAAATTTGTTAACCCCCTGGCTTTGTGATCTTCAGTTTGTGTCCAGGGCGTCTAGGGTATCTGAGGCATCAGACGCCAATTAGATTTTTTGCTGATGTAATTCTTATAGCTATCAGCTATGCTTATATATATTAGAGGTATAGCAATGTACTTACCTCTGTTAAAGAAACTTGCTTTGTCTTATCTAGAGGTGGCAGAATTGACACTGGAGGTATACTATGGTCGATATTCGAGGCCTGCTATAGTCAATATCGAAGGCATGCTACTGTCAACATTGGAGGTATATAAACTCTCCTCCCTCTTCCTGCATTATATTAATAATTCTGAGAATAGTTATTAATACTTACATATATCAGAGACCTGGTCATACTCTTACCTCTGTTAGAGGAACTTGCTTAGTTATATATAAGTATAGTAGAGTTGATATTAGAAGTATACTACTGTCGATATCATAGGTATGGAAACTCTGCTCCCTCTTCCTAGATTATATAGATAATTCTGAGAGCCATCAACTATACTTGTATATATTAGAGGCCTAATAATACTCTTACTATTATTTACTAAACTTGCCTAGTCTTATAAAAGTATGGTACTATCGATATTATAAGTATGGTAGTACTTATATCGCAGGTATATAAGTTCTCTTCCTTCTTCCTAGATTACATAGATAATTCTAAGAGCCATCACCTATACTTGCATATATCGAAGGCTCGACAATGCTCTCACCTTTATCTACTGAACTTGCCTAGTTTTATAGAGGAGCATAGTACTATCGATATCATAGGTATAGCAGTATTCATATCATAGGCATACAAGCTCTCTTCCCTCTTCCCAGATCGTATCCTTAATTCTGAAAGTGGGTAGCTATACTTGGATATATTGGAGGCCTAGCTATACTCTCACACACTTGAGCTAAACTCCTTAATATAGCTAAGTTCTATATACTAATATCACAAAAACAGTATTAATATTAGTTAAAACTCCTCTGAGATAGGTTAGCTATATGTGTATATATTGAAGATCTGGCAATCCTCTTACCCAGATAGTAGTTCATGAATTTCTTTAACTTGTATTATAAATTATATTATGGATTGTATTGTAGATTATATTGTAGATTATATTATGGATAAAATTCTAAATGCCCTTGTAATATGAGAGTTGTACTAGCAGTAGCTATATACCTAGTGATTTATGGTAGTAGGTAGGGAAATTAGGAGTACGTTACTCTACCTACCTAGGTATAATAAACTCCACTTAGTAGCTGCCTTGTAGCCTAGCCTGGAAAAGTCTGCTCATACTGGTTATATATACTAGTATAGCAGTAAAGCTAATAGTATACTATGCCTATGTAGGTAATAGTTATATTTGGCTAAATACCTTACTAACTTCCTTTTTATATAGTCGTGAGATAGATAGGAGCTATATATAACTATGATATAGTAATGTCTAGAGTTCTCATATTTATGTAGTACTAGGCTTAATAATATATATAACAATTCAAGTATTCACTGGCTTATTTAGATATCTGTAGTTAATGTATTCACTAACTTACTTAGATACCTATAATTTATATATTTACTAGCTTCCTTAGACAAGTATATATTCATTAGTTTATAAGGTATAAAGTCTAGAAATGCATATATATATAGGAAAGAGGCTAGAAAGACATGAATTGCATGTATATTTGTAAAGCTTATAGATATCAGCTAAAGAAGATGCAAAGGCATGAAATGTATAAACATTAGTATAAAAAGCCAGAAAGGCATGAATTGTATATATATTAGTATGAGAAAATAGTGAATATATACTTATCTAAGTAAGCTAGTGAATATATGAATTGTAGGTATCTAAGCAAGCTGGCGAATGTATGAATTACAAGTATCTAAGTAAGCTGGTGAATATATGAATTATAGGTATCTAAGTAAGCTGATGAATATATCAACTATAAGTATCTAAATAAGCCAGTGAATATTTGAATTGTTATATATATTAGTAAGTTTAGTACTACATAAATATAAGAACTCTAGATATAACTATATCATGGTTGCGTATAGCTCCTATCTACCTCACGATTATATAAAGGGGAAGTTGGTAAGGCATTTAGCAAGATATAACTATTACTTATACAAACATAGTACACTATTAGCTTTACTGCCATACTAGCATAGATTACCAGTCTAAGCAGGCTTTTCTAAGCTGGGTTACAAGGTAGCTACCAAGTAGAATTGATCATACCTAGTTAGGTAAAGTGGTGCACCTCTAATTTCCTTACCTACTACTACAAATTACTAGCCATACAGCTACCACTAGAATAGCTTTTATATTATAAGAGTATTCGAAATTTCATCCATAACATAATCTATAATATAATCCATAATATAATTTATAACATAAGTCAATAAAACTCATGAACTACTATCTGGATAAAAGGATTGCTAGATCTCTAATATATGCATATATAGCTAATCTATCTTACAGGAGTTTTGACCAAATGTCAATACTGTCAATGCAATATTAGTGTGCAAAACTTAGCTATGTCAAGGAGTTCAGCTCATGTATATAAGAGTATAACTAGGCCTCTGATATATCTAAGTATAGTTAACTACTCTCAGAATTAGGAATATGATCCAGGAAGAGGGAAAAGAGCTTACATGCCTGTGATGTAAGTACTACTATACCTATAATATCGATAGTACCATGCCTCTCTATAAGACCAAACAAGTTTAGTAAATAAAGGGGAGAGTATTACTAGACCTCTAATATATGTAAGCATAGCTAATGGCTCTCTGAATTATCTATACAATCTAGGAAGAGGGAGGATAGGTTATATACCTATGATATAAGTACTACTATGCCTACAATAATGAGAGTGTTATGCTTCTATAAGACTAAGTAAGTTTAGTACATAAAGGTAAGAGTAGTGCTAGGCCTCCAATATATGTAAGTATAGTTGACAGCTTTCAGATTTATCCATGCAATCTAAAAAGAAAGAGAAGAGTTTCCATGCCTGTGATATCGATAGTAGCATGCCTCTAATATCGACTCTACTATGCCTATGTGCAATCAAGCAAGTTCTTTTAACAGAGGTAAGAATATGACTAACCTTTTGATATATACAAACATTGCTGACTACTCTCAAAATTATTAATACAATATAGTAAGAGAGAAGAGAGTTTCCATACCTCTGATATCAACCATGGTATGCCTCCAATATCAACAGTAGTATGTGTCCGATATCAATAGTGGTATGCCTCTAGTATCAATTCTATTATACCTATGTAAAAGGAAGTAAGTTCTTTTGATAGAGATAAGTATATTACTATGCCTCTAATATGTGCAAGTATAGCTGATAGCTGTGAGAATTATCTATGTAATCTAAGAAGAAGGAGGAGAGTTTCTATGCCTCTGATGTCAATAGTAGCATACCTCCGATATTGACTTTGCTATGTATGTATACAACTAAGAAAGTTTTTCTGATAGAAATGAGAGTATAACCTAGCTTCCGATATATATAAGTATTATTGACTGTGTTCAAAATTATATACGCAATCTAGGAAGAGAGAGAAGAGTTTCTATGCCTCCAATATCAATAGTAGCATGCTTTTAATGTCTACTTTGCCATACCTGCATATGACCAAAAAGTTCCTCTAATAGAGGTAACAGTATAACTTGGCCTCCAATATATACAAGTATTATTGACCACGCTCAGAATTATCCATACAATCCAGAAAGAAGGAGGAGAGTTTCTATACCTCCAATGTTGACAATAGCCTGCCTCCAATGTCTACTCTGCTATACCTATGTAAGACCAAGCAAGTTTTTCTGACTGAGGTGAAAGTATAGCCAGGGTTCTAATATATATAAGTATTACTAACTATTCTCAAAATTATCTATACAATCCTAGAAGAGGGAGGAGAGTTTCTATACTTCTGATGTCGATACTGCTATACTTACTATATGGATACTACTCTCTCTCTAATGTCAATACTACTGTGCCTATGATATTGCTACTATCTGCTCTCCAATACTAACTACAATAAGAGATATTATTTCTTATTATTTTATTTATCTTGTATTTTCTATATTTGTTATCATTTCATAACTGCTGAATCTGGTAGTTAGTTATTCAGTGGAACTTGCTATCTCGTGTACACTTTCAAGAATATAGCACAGCTCTGGCATGGCTTTATTTCCTATAACTCCTATATTTCTTATGACTTATATATTTTCTATGACTCATATTTCCTATGACTTATATAGTACTGCTCAATAGCAAGTGCTGTATTCTATGTATTCTAAACTGTCAGATACGTTATTGAATAAGTATAAAAGAAGCACGAATTCCCCTCTAGAATCTTCTCCTCAGACTACTTAGACAAAAAAACAACAACTTATAATAGATCAGTTAGTTAGCAAACAATCTAAGCAGAGATTATACCTATTAATTAACATTCCTAATGGAACTCCCCACTTTATAACTACCTTTCTAAGGCAATCCCTCAGCAGAACCGGTATATACATATATCCATTCTAACAGATATAGATTATATAAATAGTACCGAATGACTACTATCTAGTATTATTTATTATATTTTTTTTAATATCAAAAGTTAATCTCTACTACTTAAAACCTCTCATCTTAAGGCCTAATCAACCTTGACAATACTCTTTTATACTTTTTAGTGTAACGCATCTTGAATACAATAATAACGTTATAAATTTAGCTAGCTATAATAATAACTAATAAGACATTAGACTCTCAACTATAGTATAAGTACAAAACTTAGAAGCAAGCTAAGCAAAGCTCTAACAGGCAGTAGTTTCCTATATAAAAGTATCCCACTCCCGTTCTAAATACTTTTTCTAGTATTCTTAACAAATCCATTTGCATTCTTGGTAATCCTTAATACTATATTGGAAACGAAAAACATAGTATATCCTCGAAAAACTGGCACTATAGGTCCTAGGAAGAATTGATATACCAAGGAAACGATCATCATCCTATGGCTCATGAACTGCCTCTTCTATACTAGACAATACTTCAAAGAAAGCATTATTTTCACTTGAGGCAACAACAGAACTAAACATCCTAATGAAAGTCTCAATACTTTCAATATCTACTTCAATATTATAATTAGAAAATGAAATACTTTTGCTAGACAACTCAGAAGTAGGAGATGAATTAGTTCTATAAAATATATTCGGACTCTGTTATACTGCTATACCATCATTACTATCAACTAAGCCAATATTATCCTCAGTCTAGTAGATATCTAACAAATCTTCTTCAACAACACTACTAGAACAATAAGGCACTAAAGTGGAAAAGTAACTTGAAGATTGAAGTTATTGATCTAACCTAACAGGTTAGGAAGTGATAATTGACATCAAAGTGAACTTAAATAAGAATCAGTATTAGATAGAATGGCATCTGCAGTTGGAAAATGGACTAAAAAATTAAGACATTTGATAATGCTACCTAAAGAAATTTAAGAATTAGTTAACCATACTCCTAAAAAGACCAGAATCATTGATCCTACCACAGAAGGAGTAATAGATCTAAGTTATAAGGAAAAAATAACTCTGGAATATACGTCTGATTATCCATCAGAGTATAAGATTACATTTGAAATAGTTCTTCCTCAAGTACTAGAAATATTTTTGAAGAAATATATACCCCATATATATAAAATTTTGAAATATATACAAATCCTAAGAATAATATAAGAATATTATCCTATAGATACTAGACTTTTAATAGAAGCAGTAGTAAAATACTATCTATAGCAAAGGCTATATCTATTTAAAGAAAAAGATTTGGAATTAGGGGTATTTCTTAAAAAGGAATTAAGAAAACTATTAGTAGGACTTTTGAAACAGAAGTATTAGCTTATAAAAAATTAGGATAAATTAATAGTCTTTATACTAAGTAGTACTCACTTAGAAGAAATTTCCACTTCAGTAAAAGATTGATTTAAACTAATTCCAAAATTACCTAAAATATTTACTCGAACTCTAATTAAAGATAAAGGCAAAGTTCCAGAATCTACTCAGAAGAATACTATATCAGTACAAGAAGCAGAAAGCTTTAAATCTCCTCTACCTCCCCTAGACAAAACACAGGAATCAGATGACGATAAAGAAGATGAAGATAATTATAATAATAATAGAGAAAATAAAAATACTAGTCAACAACAACAATAACAGTTTGGAGCATAAGGTGGACCAGATAATAATGATCTAAGTAATAGCTCTAATTCAGATAATAGTATTTCATCAGTAGCTAGTTTACCCAAACTCAAAAGAATTAAACAAGGCAAATTAGTAGAATATTAATAATAGGAATCTACTACTAGAATGATTTTGGCAAACAACCTCACTTTACCTAAGAAAATCAAAGGAATCAAAATTAATTTACTAGAGAAACTTGATGGTACTGATAAAAAATAGAGAGACTAATAATATTTTAACTCTTAGGCTATGGTAGTTTAATGCTAGGTAAAGATAAAAGGAATTGATTTAGAGAAGATTGAAGTATTAGAAATTCTAGGATTTCTACTTCAAAAAAGCATTCTTATAACTTATAATTAATATCTAAGAGATAAAGGAAAGAAAGCGAAATTCTTCGGCTTTATAATAGTACTCAGAGATTTTTTAATACTATTCACTAGTAAGGACATTTTATGGAAGTAATGGAAAACTACCATACCTTATAAGGATGGATGATATATGGGCATCAAACAATTCATCAATTGGCTTACTGAAATATAGATTAAATTGATTGATACTAAGGGTAAATAATTAATATTAGAAGAGGTTGAAAGAAGTAAGTTTCTTAATCACCTGCCTGTATATATATCTACGACATTAATTCCCTTAATCAAAGATGAATAGGCATATGACTAACTCATACATCAAGCAGAGTCATGTGAAGCATTAAAGAAAGAAATTGCTTTACTATACATACCAACTAGACTCTACTGATAAAATTAAAAATCAACTAATTAAGACTAAAATCAATGAAGAGACTATAATCGATATGGATCAAATTATAGTAATAGCAATAAACCTTCCTTCAAAACCAGTCATAATAAATAAAAAGAATCTGATTGGGATACCATTACAAAAATATTGGACAATAAGATAAGGATACAACTGATAAGAGATAAGAAATGTCTATAGTATTGGAACTCCATACACTTTTACAAGGATTGTAGGAAGCGATAGAATAAGATACTCTTATGAACTGCAGTATAAGATCTCACGATAACTACTGCATCGAAAGTCAATAAGAATAAAATTAAGGAACAACCCTTGTCGATACAACTAATTAACTATAATAAGATTTACACTAGAGTGAATGACCAACTAGCTCTGGTATTAATAGATCTTCAAACTAAAGGAGGAGATTTGATCAACTCTATATTTGTATACTTGTATAAAATACCAATGAAGAGTATTGAGAAAATATTTTTAAATATAGTCGTGAAAGGATCTAAGGCAATAATTGATAAGATATATACAATCAAATTTAATTAGACAGGATATATAGAAAAATATACCTTCTATATAACATACCTCAATAACTAGGATATAATTCTTATAGAACTAGTACTTACTAAGTTTTGTATTATAATCCCTACAGGTTAGGAACCAGTTACTATCCAGCCTAAAAATATTACTTGTTTTCCCTTAAAAATGTAGAAAAGTTTTAGAACTATCGAAAATGAAATTAGAACTATATACCTAGAAGTAACTTGTAAGATAGTTATAGATTATAGTAAACTAAATGACTGAAACACTATTAGTGTTACTGAAGATACTAACATAAAAGCAGATATTATAACCATAGTCTTATCTATGCAAAAGCAATTTAATCCAATAATAGAATTTCCCAAATTATTTCTAAAAGAAATTCTATAGGATTTACTGTCTCTCAGAAAAGTCAACTACTATATCAAACCAAAATCTGAAGCAATATAGATACTATGATAGAGGCCACCAGGCCACCGATTCAGATAACAAATTTATAACAAAATTACTGGAGATGAAAAGACAGGATGAATCTACTGAGCAGAAAATAATACTAACATAGTTACTATATTTACTATCTCTAAAAGAGATAAACTAGAAGAAGCCAGATTCGTCAATGACTGTCGAGACTGCAATCTCGTTGTCGAGCCAGACTATATACTACTACTTGATATTAATGAATTAATTGAACTAGTAGTAGCAAATCCTATTTGGTCAAAATTAAACTTAGCAGATGGCTACCACAATATCAAAATCAATCCAGAATAAGAAAAATACTTTACATTCTTGACATACTTAGGATATTATAGAAGCAGAGTTATGCAATAAGGAGACCATAATATACTAGCTACTATAGTCTGAGCAATACATGAAGTATTTAAGAATAAGCTCTATAAAGATTTAATAGTCTATATTGATGATATTATTATCTTTACTAAAACCTATAAACAGTACATTGTTACTTTTATAATAGTATTACAATACTTACAAGATGAAGAATTCTTTCTAAAAATAAGTAAATGTTAGTTCTTTACAGACAGACTAGAAATCTTAGGTAATATTTTGACTTCAGATAGACTTCACATTGATCCTATAAAGAGAACAATGATATTAACCTTTCCCACTCCTAAAAGGAAGAAAGACCTTTAAGGCTTTCTTGAAATTATTAATTATGTTAGTTGTTTTATTCCTGGCTTAACATCTTATATAAGTACATTATCGGAATTGTAAGTAGAAACTAAGAAATAGGAATAGATAGATACATATAATACAGTATTTAAAAAATTGAAAAAACTCGTGAATTCTCCTTATATTTTAAAACTCTAGAACAATGCATTTACTGAACCCAAATACTTAATTTGTGATACTAGTAATATAGGTTTAGGATCTTGGATTGGTTAAGACCCCTTCACCTATATTAGACTATTGTACTTTCACTCCACAAAATTTAATCTAGTACAATTAAATTATTCAACTTTCCAAAAACAATTATTGACAATTATTGACTCATTAAAATTTTTTAAAGTACAACTTAGAGGTCATAAGTTCACTATCTTTATAGATCACAAACTACTAGTCACCTTTCATACTCAAAAACTGGCAAGCCAGAAACTTAGACGATGGTAAGAAGTCCTCATAGAATTTAATTGTAAAATTCAGTATATTATAGAAAAAGAGAATTTTATAGTAGATACTTTATCAAGAAAGTATAAATACCCTGATATTCCTACTACTAAGAATAATTATATTCCTACTAGTATTGACTCTCCTCCTTATCTTTATACTAATGCTTTAACTTCTTCTCTATATCCTTAAACTTTATTATCAAAAATAGTTTCTCATAGAGCTATTAACTTCTAATACGTCAATTGCAACTTCAACAAGTATAATAGAAGAGCTATGGAGCTCGAATACTATTTCTTTTGCCCCTAATATGAAGAGGAAGGAGAAGCAAAAGACGACTATGAGTATGACATACTCACCTACAAGTTGAAAGCCTCTAATGAAGAATTTCTTACCTCTATTAATACCGAACTATTCAATAGGTACTAGCCTAAAAATACTGAAGAATTCAAGGTAAAACCTGTTCTACTAACAGCAACTAAGGATGAAGAAAAGGAGCCTTTAACTCCTCCATCGATACCAACTCCTATTGATATTACCCTCATCTATAGCAACTATCAGTAGCATAAACGTATACATTAGTCTATATACTAAGATTTTTACTATTCTATATATAGCAGCTCTTACATGATAGGTAATCATGCATTTACAATTGAGATCTATGCCATCTGTAATATCTTGAGATATAGCAGCCTCAACTATATCCTTACAGATTAAGTTCTTCAGAAGGAGAAGGAATTCCTCAAGAACTATTTAGATAACTTCAATGCAGTCCAAGATTCTTATAAGGAAATAGCTGAATCAATTTCTACTCCTCTTCCCACCAGCTCTCATGAAGAAGCACTCAGTAATTACATGAGAGAAATCTGTTATAATGCACTAATTTTACCTTAACAACCATAGAATCCTGTACCAATTTCTTCTAAAAGTAATATTGATAATGTCTTCCAGACTACTACAGTTACTACTCATTCTTAGAAGCGAGTAGCAGTTGATGAAACTCCTATCATCATTCCTACCAAATCATCCTAATCCTCCAAATGACGTTACGACTTCTACAAACAACCAAGATACAATACTGCTACTTGTGAAAAGAAGAAACTTATGGTTATTAATTTTAATCAATGAATCGAACCAACTCTTGATAGGCTTATTGATAATAAGCATATTATGGATGGTTGGGAAGACAATAAAGATTTCTTTATCATACAATTGTTGGATCTTGGAGATGGAATAAAAGAAGCATACCAAGCATATATGAAGGTATACCTCATTTGGAAGGATTACTATAATATTTCAGAATAGGGTAAGGATTATAGAATCAGAGATGAATTCTTATATGTTAGAAATATATATAGATAATAGAGATTAGTCTTGCCCAGTACTTTCAATATTGAAGGTAAGAACTATCTCAAGCTAGTAATCAATGAAGTGTATGAAACAACAGCTTATGACGGAATTGAGAAAACTATAAAATATCTTATTGACCGATACCAATACTAGTCCTTCTCTAAGCCAGTCAAGAAGTATATCAGAAGTTGCAATACTTGTCAATGGACAAAGTATTCCAACAAACCACCTCTCAGAATTGTCACTCCTTTACATATACTAAAAAGACCGTGGTCAGATATTTTGATAGATTTCCTTAAGTTAGCTACTATCTTCATTAAATATTCTCTTTTATATCCAAATATTCCCACCGATGAAGAACATACTATCTGTATTTCACACCTTTAAACAATTGTCAATAGATAACCAGGATTTAAGTTTCTTATCCCTATTCCTAACAATTTTATAGTAGAATAATATACCACTTCTTTTAATATTTATATAGTCCTAATTATAGGATATCCTTTATATATTGTTTTTAATTGCAACATACTCTTTATGTCATTATACTTCCAAGATTGGACTAGGAAGAATGGAATCAAATTGAAACCATCTACTATGTATCACCCTCATACATATAGACAATCTGAGATTGGAAATAAGGAAATCTTACAAGTAGCAAGAGTATATAAAGTCGAAAGATCTGACTGGCTATATAAATTGCTGAAGATTCAGTTGATGCTGAACTGTTACGGAGTAATATTCAGCCTTACCATAGGTACTTAAGCTCCTATAGAACGATCCTAGATATTCATATGGACTCTAGGTACACTTATAGTAGTGTGGTATAAGCTTATCTAATACTTATCTATAATAGATAAGTATATAAAATGAGTATGAATCTCAGAGTGGTATATAACTATTATAGATAGTTAAGACACTTATAGCATACTAATAGACCCTTGAAGGAGCTAGGGTTTAAGTTTCATAAGTATCCGATTAATAGTTCAATAGTTACACCTAGATTAATACTCTGACTATATGCATATTATATACTAGCTATACTAGCTGTTATTTTGAGATCTTAGTATTACCCTGAACTGAAGTTATTACCTTGAACTTTAGAAAAATAACTTAGTAAAAATAAATAAAATAATGAAACTATAAGAATGTACTTTAGACCAAAGTGCGTCTAGTAATATTATAAGAGAGTGCACTCTATACTCAGCTAAAGATACAGTTGAAATATAAAGTTCTCTGAATTTAATATTTTAAAGTTGTACCTAGGTCTATTCATTGCTCTGATTCCATTTCCGCAATCTATTTTATGATTGGAGTAATACTTATGGAGTTATAAGACCTCTAATAAGGTTAATTAATTTCACAAAGAAGTTTATCTATTACTGATAACAGCTCTATAAATAATATAGGCATTAAGATGAATTAAGATTCTATGATCTTTTACATATTGATGCCTATCCAATGATAATCTATTTATGACCCACGAGTCTTTATTAATAGAGTTATGAGCAGTTGAAAATTATTTTCAATGGATACTAGATACTATTAAGAAAATATTACTACAAGCTCAAATAAGATAACTTTATAATACTGTTGGGTATTTATTCGATAGTATCAGGGATTGGTATTATATTGGAAGTAGAAATTAGTTATCTTAGCTAAGTATTCTTTAATAGAATGAGTCAGCTTAAGCAAAGAATATAAAATATACAAGTATAGGAATTTTTTCTATGTTCAGACTTTTAACTTGTGATAATAAGTGCAGATTATAACTAAGTTAATAAAGGTATAGATAGTATAATACTTAAGAAGAAATTCTGAAGAGTGGCAAGTAGGTATGCATCCTCCAAAATATTTTATCAAAAAATATCTACTATCACTGTACATTATAAATAGTGAGAGTAGTTCTTAGTTGAATCTAATTCTATTATCAAGAGTATTCAAAAGCAAAAGTACCTCAAATATAAAAAGCCCACAAAGTTCTAAGTCTAGTTTTCTTTATTCTCAACTGATAAAAAGATTTATTTTATATTTCGAAATAAGATCTATTATGAAGGATTAAAGCAAATTAAACTTGATGCTATAGGATATTATTCTGTATTATAGAATAAGTATCGTTGTAGCAGTAGAAGTACGACTATCCTATTTTCTAGTCATAAGAGTGCTATAAGAGTTAATAGAGCGTCTATGATATTACTTTATAGACAAGTAATTCTCAACTTGTTTATCACCAGTATACTCGAATAAAACTATATCTAACTCCTAAATACCAAGAGGACCTCGCCAGTCCTACTAATCTCTCACACTCTTAGATATTATACTCCGTACTATCATACAATATCTATATAACCTTTTACAATTAGTGACTGATATAGAAGATGAATTTCAAGACATACCCATAGAACATATCCTATCCTAAAAAATAGAATCTTCTAGGCAGCAGCCCTAATACTCTCTAGATGAATTGACATCATACTCACAAGAGTTTTTGCTAAGTCTGTTATATTAATAGGAACTAACCCAATAACCAATACATTGAGCAAGTAGTAATACCTCCTTACAATGACTATAATATCCACCACTATGCCCTATAAGAGCTACCAATTCCATAATTAGTCAAGAACAATATGACCAATTACTGGCTCATATTATTCGAGATAGAGCTACTAAGTTCAATCACTAATAAGCCAAACTAGTAAATCTTACTAGAGGTTTACAAGCTTAGGCATACTTCTTAGTCGAGTCATAGGAGGCTCATAAGATAGTTTTTGATAGAGCAAAAGCTATATATGAAGACCTTAAGTTACTATTGTAGCAGGTAACTGAGGAAGTAGCTGCTCTTAAGGGTCAAACAGAAGGGCAATAGGATATAGTTTAATAATTAACTATATCTATCAGTAAGGTATTGGAAAAATAGTGGAAAATACTATCTAACAAGCTCACTTAGAATACAGAAGCAATTATCGATGTGGTAAAAACTGAGTTTGATACTATTAAGACCAATATAGGTAAGGTCAGTAATTAGATATAGAAGGTAATTAAGTAAGAGCAAAATAATCGTATTTAAAGTTATGAGATGAATAGAGAATTAGTTGAGACTCTTTCTCATTTAATTCAAACTTACAAACGTAAGCTCAAAAACCTCTAAAAGCAGCTAATTGACTAACCAAACCCTACTAAACATACTTGATCAATCTATACTGACAGTTTTATCTAAGATATCTGCATTGGTATAGTAAGTGGTCTAGTACCTCCACTACTACCACCTCCACCACTACCATCTCCTCCTTCCCTAACTAAGAAGACAAAAGTTCTTTCTGAAAAAAAAAAACTTCAAAACCTCTTATTACCTCTGAAGTTTGATGGAACTTTAAGTAAGTTAAAGGAATTCCTAATAAAGGTAGACTATATATTTGAATGTATACCGCTGACATATTCTATCTATAGTGAAAAGATCTTATTTGTAGTGGATCTACTTACTAGAGGAGCAAGTACTTGGTACTATACTAACCAGCATAAGTGAATACCAGACACTAATTTCAGATGAGTCGAATAGGATACTTTTAATATTTTCAAGTAAGAATTCATTAATACCTACTAGAATCAGTATAAATAGTAGGATACAAAGGTCTCCTTTCAAAAGAAGTACTAGAAAAAAAGTAAAGCAATGAAAGATTTTATTACTAGGGTTAGGATTCATTAGTTGGTAGTGAAACTACTATGAAAATAGCTCTGGGAGCACCTGATCCTAGCCATTCAACCTAAAACTAAAGTCTATATAGTCCAAGTCAGTACTAACAAGGACATTCTTAATAAAGTACTAGTTAGTATAGAAATATGTTTCTAGGCAATTACTAATACTAGGTCTCAAGTATAGTATGAGAAAGTAAGGGAGGTATATGCATAGAGCCAGTTCTGTCAAACAGAATAGGCTGCTAGTATAAAGAAGGAGGTAGCTTCTACCATGTGAGACTAATGAGAAGAAGTCCGAGAATCTTAAGGACTAAATCTCAAAGTCTAAGTAGAAAGTGAAAACCAAGTCTAACACTAAATTGAAACCTAAGTGTAATGCTTCCTCTAAAAAGAAAAAAAAGTCTGGCCAAGATATAGTAACTTATGCTATGTGGCAGGCTTGAAAGAAGGACATGTAGTGTATCAAGTATAGAGACAAGTCCTATATGATGGGTAACTATATAGTAAGATAGAAACTATTAGTAAAGGTAAAAGGAAAGGGAAAAGCCAAGAAGGAAGAAAAGAAAATAGTAATAGTAATAGTTATAGTAAAGCTACTAGAGATTTCTTTTGGTAAAATCATCAGTGATGATAAGTTAGACTATAGGAAAAATTTGGACTATTAGAGATACAGGCCATCTAGTATGTCGAGTCAGATAGTCTCGCAGAATTGGTTTTCTATTTATATTATGATGAAGGGCATTTCTATTAGTAGTTAGAAGGAGGAATATATTGGGAAACCTATAGATATTGATCCCACTTTCATTAGTACTGTTTCTCGTTATTTGTCTTACTCTACTTTTTCTTCTTTATTAAATAAAAATACAAAAATAGGAATAAAAAAAAAAGCTAATGATGAAGTAGCTCCTATTATTGGCGAACTCCAAAAAAGACTATAAAAGGTGGCAGTGCTAGATATTTCATTAGATGGAATTAAGGATCTTTCTTTTACCAGAAAATTAGGTACAAAGGTATTGAAGTCTGATGGGCTAAAGTTTCTTATATCTATTAAGTTATCATGGATATATAAAAGAATAAAAAGGGAACATTCTATTAATACTTTAGTTGATACTGGTATAGAAACCACAATTTTTGATTCTGATTTTGTTAAACAAATAATATTACCTTGAGTTAAGAGGGAGAAAAGACTAAGATTAGACAGTACTGATAGCTCTATTCTCAAGAGGTCTAGTACAGTGCAGGTTCGGAACCTGCAAATAGAAGTTCCTAATATAAGATTAGGGCAAAATAAAACTCTTGACTTAGTAACTAAGGTTATATACCTCGAACCAGGTTTTCTACTTATTTTAGAGATAGATTTGATCATTGCTAATTGTGATAAGCTACGAATCACCACTCCTTATAGGCTCGAACTTAAGAAGGTATTGGAAATCGAGGAGATTACTAATTTCACTGACTTTGATAAAGTACTTGTAGAGACTTAGTATGTCAGACTTATTGAGATTGGGGAATGGGATTATTAGAAGTTTATAAATAGAGATATTCATGAGATCATGAAAATAATAGCAAATGAGAATCTAGAGGAACTTGCTAATTGATTGCTACCTCAGTACAGGGATTTTGCAAAAATCTTTAGAAAGGAGATGCAATCTGTCCTTCCCTCTTATGATCTACAGGATATAATAATTGAGTTGGAAGAAGAAAAAAGTCCACTGTCGAAAAGGTTGTATCCCCTCTCCCCTGATGAGTTAGAGCTTCTTAAAGAATACGTTGATGAGATACTCTGAACCAGCAAGATTAGACTGAGCAAAAGCAGTACTAGTATTACAGGGGCCCTATTAACCTTTATAGTACTCTTGCGACTAGAAAATAGAATGGCCGTACTCACGCTGCCGTAATAATACTTATTCCGAAATATAGAATAAAATCCTATAGCAGTAAAGTTTAATCCACCTTAGTTTTTCCTAACAGATCTTATTTTGCAATACAAAATAAATCTTTCATCAGTCAGAAATAAAGTAAACTAGACTTAAAACTTCGTAGGCTTCGTTTACTTGAGGTGCTCTTTCTTTCAAATACTTTTGATAGTAGAATTTGATTCAATCGAGAACTACTCTCACAATTTATAATGTATAGTGATAGTAGATATTCTTTGATAAAAATATTTTGGGGGATGCATATCTACCCATCACTCTATAGAATTTCTTCCTAAGTGTTATGCTATTCACACCTTTATTAACGCAGTCATAATCGATACTTATTGTCACAAGTTACTAGCCCGAAAATAGAGAAGATTCCTATGCCTGCAGGTTTCATATACTTCACTTAAACTGACTTATTTTATTAAAGAATACTTAGCCAAGATAACAAATTTCTACTTCCAATATGATATCAATCCCTGATACTATCGAATAAATACCTAACAGTATCATAGAGTTATCTTATTTGAGCTTGTAGTAGTATTTTCATAATAGCATCTAGTATCCATTGAAAATAATTTTCAACTGCTTATAACTCTATTAATAAAGGCTCGTAGGTCACAAAGAGATTATCATTGGATAGGCGTCAATGTGTAAAAGATTATAGAATTTTAATTCATCTCAATGCCTATATTATTCGCGAAGTTATTATCAGTAATAGATAAACATCCTTATAGATTTAATTAACCTTACTAAAGGTCTTATAACTCCATGAGTATTACTTCGATCATAAAATGGATTACGAAAATGGAATCAGGGCGATGAATAGGCCTAGATATAACTTTGAAATATTAAATTCGGAGAACTTTATATTTCAACTGTATCTTTGACCTTGGCTTAGGATGTACTTCCTTATAATATCACCAGACGCACTTTGGTCTAAAGTACGCCCTCATAGTTTCATTATCTTATTTATTTTTACCGAGTTAGTTTCCTAAAGTTTAGGGTAATAACTTCAGTTCAGGGTAACGCTAAGACTTCAGGGTAATAGCTAGTATAGCTAGTATATGTGCATATAGTCAATATATTAATCTAGATGCAACTCTTGAACCATTAATCGGATACTTATAAAACTTAAACCGTATCTCTTTCAAGGGTCTATAGGCATACTATAAGGGTTTTAACTATCTATAATAGTTATATACCGCTCCAAGGTTTATACCCGTTTAATATACTTATCTCTTATAGATAAGTATTAGAAAAGCTTATACAATACTGCTATAAGTGTACCTAGAGTCCATATGGATATCTAGGGTTGTTCTATAGAAGCTCAAGTACCTATGGTAGGGTGGGATGTCATCTTGTGACAACTAGCTCTCCTATTTTCTTTACCAAACAACCTAGTAGCAAGCTTTGAATACTTATAGACTATAGAGGTCTTAATACCATTACCAAAAAAGATAAGTATCCTCTGCTACTCATGACTACTCTCATAGAACAAGTTGGTACTTAACAGGTTTTCTCTAAACTCAACTTAAAACCTAGGTTTAACTTACTAAGAATAGTAGCTAAAGATAAGTAGAAGATAGTATTCAAGACTAAACATAGCTTATACAAGTATATAGTTATACTTTTTGGGCTAACTAATACTTTATCTATCTTTCAATAATATGTTAATAATATTTTATCTGAGAGAATCGATTAAGGGATTATTGTAGATATTAATAATATTCTTGTATATACTCAGGCTAAAGAGAAACATGTTAAGCTTATCTATTGGGTACTGCAGAAACTAATAGAGGATAACCTTTATATTAATATTGACAAATATATCTTCTATGTTATCGAAGTAGAATTTGTGGAATTTAAGGTCAAGTACTAAAGGGATATAGATAGCCTAGAAGAAAGTCGAGGACATCCTCATATAGTAAGTACCTCAGAATGTCAAAAAGGTATAGAAGTTTATTAGTTTTACTAATTTCTATTGCCGGTTTATTAAAGACTTTAGTAGTTTGGGTCTTCCAATTCAAATATTAATACATAATTGAGTTCTTTAGAATTAAAAACAGTAGTATCAAAAGACCTTCAATAAACTGAAATATAGGTTCACTATATCACGAGGGCCCTATTTACTCTTATAGCACTCCAGCAACTAAAGAATAGGACGGCCGTACTTCTACTATCGTAATAATATTTATTCCACAACTCAGAATAAAATCTTATAGCAGAAAGTTCAATTCACTTTAATCTTTTCCAATAGATCTTATTTCGTAATATAAAATAAATCTTTTATTGGTCAAGAATAAAGTAAATTAAACTTAGAACTTTATGAGCTTTGTGTATTCGAGGTGCTCTTACTTTCGAATACTCTTGATAGTAGAATTAGATTCAACTAAGAACTACTCTCACTATTTATAATGCCCAGTGATGATAAATATTCTTTTGATAAAATATTTTGGGAGATGCACACCTACCCGTCACTCGTTGGAATTTCTTCATAAGTGTTATGCTATCTACACCTTTGTTAATGCAGTTGTAATCTATACTCATTATCATAGGTTACTAGCCTAAACATAGAGAAGATTCCTATACCTGCAGGTTTCATATACTTTGCTTAAGCCAACTTATTCCATTGAAGAATACTTAGCCAAGATAACTAATTTCTACTTCTGATATAATACTAATCCTCGATACTATCGAATAAATACCTGACAGTATTATAGAGTCATCTTATTTGAACTTGTGATAGTATTTTCTTAATAGAATCTAGTATCTATTGAAAATAATTTTCAACTACTCATAACTCTATTAATAAAGACTCGTGAATTACAAATAGATTATCATTAAATAGGCGTTGATGCATAGAAGATTATAAAATCTTAATTCATCTTGATACCCATATTATTCGTGGAGTTGTTATCAGTAATAGATAAACTTCCTCGTAGATTTAAATAACCTTGCTAACGATCTTATGTCTCCATGAGTATTACTCCGATTATAAAACGGATTACGGAAATAGAATCAGGATAAAGAATAGGCCTAGATACAACTTCGAAATATTAAATTTGTAGAACTTTATATTTCAAATATATCTTTGGCCTTGGTTTAAGACGTACTCCTTTATAATATCATCAGATGCACTTTGGTCTAAAGTACGCTCTCGTAGCTTCATTATTTTATTTATTTTTTCCGAGTTATTTTCCTAAAGTTCAGGGTAATAACTCCAGTTCAGGGTAACACTAAGACTTCAGGATAATAGCTAATATATATATATATAGTCAGTATATTGATCTAGGTGTAACTATTGAACCATTGATCAGATACTTATGAAACTTAAACCGTAGCTCCGTTGAGGGTCTATGGGTGTATCATAAGGGTCTTAACTATCTATGATAGTTATATACCTCTCTAAGGTTTATACCTATTTTATATACTTATCTCTTATAGATAAGTATTAGAAACGCTTATACCACACTACTATAAGTGTACCTAGAGTCCATATGGATATCTAGGGTCGTTCTATGAGAGCTCAAGTACCTAAAGTAGGGCTGGATGTCACCCCATGACAGTGCTTCCCCCCTTAAGGTTCCTGTCCGTAAGAACCTAATTGATTATATAAATAGAAATAGTATTACTACTAATAACTATGGATAGGGCTTGAGGACTAGTTCTCATATACGACAGCTGAAACACAGCTGCGTACGTCTGATTGCACTGTTAGGACAGAAAATGGTATAAGAAATATAGGTAAAAAAGAAAAAGTATGTAAAAGATAATTCAAAAAACCTAAAGCCTAATAAAAAAAAATGAAAAATCCTCATAAGATAATATCAGGGTCCCGTGACTTACGAGGATTGTCCAGATGGAATTTCTGAACGATTTTAGAGCCTCTATCCTTCAAGTTCTCATGTGGTTCCCATGTGTCATTATCAGGACCATAACTCTTCTAGGAAACCAAGTATATCACTCTTCTATTCTAAAGCTCACTCATCCTAATCTTCTCTATTTGATACTCCAATTCTTTGAGATCGGCAAGTAGAGATATTAGCAAACATTTACCGATAATCGTGTTAAGGTGGTAGAGTTCTAACAGATTGATGTGGAAGATGGAGTGTATTTTACTTATACTCATAGGAAGTTCTAACTCATAAGTATAAGTATTGATGAGTCGTTGGATTCGAAACCTCCCTTGAAGCTTATAGTAAAGCTTTTTGGTTGGATGCCTAGTTTTGATAATCTTAGTATTAACTATAACCCAGTCTCCTACTTTGAATATCGATTCCTTCACTGCCACCTTAAGATTATAGTATTTTGATATGTAGACTTACATTGCCTTCATATTCTGCCTTATTGCCTCTCTCATTACATCCATAGTTTCGACCGTTTTAGCTACCTTAAGGTTGTTAGATTCAGTTTTAGCTTCGGTTGGGTTTTGGAAGTTGTTCTCAGGGTGTTGGCCATATACTATATAAAAAGGAGTACGTTTAGTACTAGAGTAGATAGTATTATTGTAACAGAACTCAGCAAATGGAAGTAACTCAACCTAGTTATCCTAATACCAACAGTAATACGTCCGTAGATAATGCTCTAAGATCTGGTTGACTCATTCGGTTTAACCATCTGTTTGAGAGTGATATATCGAGGACTTATCTAACTTAACTCCTAATAACTACATGACTTCCATCCAAAATGAACTTATGAATAGCAAGTTCCTATCTGAAACGACCCTCTTTAGCAACCTATATAGTCTCCACATATCTTTAACAAATATCTCAGCTAACTCCTTAGCCTTCCAGTTCTTTAAAGAAATAAAATACACCATCTTGGTAAACCTATTAACAATAACCCAGATCTGATTATACCCTTTGACTGGAGGTAAATCAGTAATGAAATCTATCGAAATATGTTCCTATAACCTATAAGGAATAGGAAGAGGTACAAGCTTTCTATATTTCTTATATTGCGTTCTTTTGTTATGCTGGTAAGTATCGCATATACAGACATAGTTATATACCTAATCTTCCATATTTAGCTAGTAGTAGTTTTATTTCATTAGTTCGAGGATTTTATTGTGTCTAAAGTATCCTGCAACTTTAGTATCATAGCTCTAGAATACTACCTTTAGCTTAAGAAAGTTGTTATCAGGAATATACAAATGTCTTTTATAGGTTACTATGTCATCTTCCAAACCATAGTACTCAAGTCTAGGATACTCCTTACCAAACTTCAACATGTTCTGAATCCCTAACCACTTTTTATCCATTAGGCCAGCCTCTAGGATTTCCTTCGACCAAGTTGATTCTTCTATCCATAAGGCCTTCACTACTATAATTCGGCGCATTACTAGTTTCTCCTTACCCAAACCCAGTTAGAATTAACCAGGTTTGAACATTCGAATCATATAGTCTTGCTTCTCCTCCCCTTCTTTAAAGTCAGGATCAACCTGACGGGAAAATACATCAGCCTTGCTATTCTTATTACCTGAGTGATAGATGATTCTGAAATTGAACTCGCTTAATATTTCCGCCTATCGAGCCTGCCTTCGATTGAGTAACTTTGTAGAATTAAAGTATTCTAAGTTCTTATAGTCAGTATATACAATTATTGCCTTTAGGGCACCCATCAAAAAGTGTCTCTATTCTTAAAAGCAGTTGATGATTATGACTATTTCTTTATTATGCATGTCATAGTTGAGCTCTGCTAGAATAAAATGTTTTGAGTAGTAGGCGACTAGGTGCCAACCACTATCTGGTTCCTTCTAGGATAAGATACTAACCTTTACTAGATTAGATACATCTATCTCGATCATTTTTGGTCATTCGGGGTGATAATGGCATAGTATTGGAGCCATAGTAAACCTATATTTTAGTTTGTTGAAGGCTTTTTGATACTACTATATCTAATTCTAAGGAACTATATTGTATGTGAATGTTTGAATTAGAAGAGCTAAATTACTAAAGCCTTTAATAAACTGACAATAGAAATTAGCAATAGCAATAAACTTCTGCACCTCTTTGATATTCTGAGGGGCTTGCCATGTGAGGATATCCTTGACTTTTTTCTAACTTATTTATATCCCTTTAGTACTAACCTTAAATCCTACAAATTCTACTTTGAGGACATAAAAGATACACTTATCAATATTGACATAAAGGTTATTCTCCATTAGCTTCTGCAGCACTCAACAGATGAGCTCGACATGTTCCTCTTCTGTCTGAGTATATATAAAGATATTATCAATATATATAATGATCCCTTAATCAATTCTCTCAGATAGAATATTATTAATATATCGTTAGAAGATAGATAGAGTATTAGTTAGCTCAGAAGGCATAATTGTATATTCGTACAAGCTATATCTAGTCTTAAATGCTGTCTTCCACTCGTCCCTAACTACTATTCTTAGCAAGTTAAACCCAAGTTTTAAGTCG
Source organism: Tirmania nivea (assembly GCA_015179035.1). NCBI lineage: Eukaryota > Fungi > Ascomycota > Pezizomycetes > Pezizales > Pezizaceae > Tirmania > Tirmania nivea. The sequence continues at coordinate 48,760 of WHUY01000123.1, read as the reverse complement.
AGTTTGGAGAAGACCTGTGAAGTACCAACTTGTTCTATAAGAGTAGTCATGAATGGTAAGGGATACTTATCTTTCTTTGTAATAGTATTGAGACCTCTATAGTCTATGACTATTTGAAGCTTGCTATTGGGTTGTTTGGTGAAGATAATAGGAGCGCCAGTACTACTTTTGCTTAGTCTAATCTTATCAGTTTGGAGTATCTTATCAAGGTATTCTTTGAGAAGCTCTAGTTCATTAGGAGAAAGAGGGTACAACTTTCCTGATGGCGGACTTTTTCCTTCTTCTAACTCAATTATCATATCCTGTAGACCATAAGAGGGAAGGGCAAATTGTATCTTTTTTCTAAAGATTTTTGCAAAATCTCTGTACTGAGATAGTAATCGATTAGCAAGTTCTTCTAAGTTCTTACTCACAGTTATTTTCATAACTTTGTAAATATCTCCACTTGCAAACTTGTGATAATCCCATTCCCCAATCTCAATAAGTCCGACATACTAAGTCTCTGCAAGTACTTTGTCAAAGTTAATAAAATCAGTAACCTCCTTGATCCCCAATGCTCTCTTAAGCTTAAGCTTATAAGGAGTAGTAACTCGTAGCTTATCACTCTTGGTGATAATCTAATCCATCCTCAAAATGAGTAGAAGATCTGGTTCAAGACATGGAACCTCAATTACTAGGTCAAAGGTTTTATTTTGCCCTGATCTAATATTAGGGACTTCTATCTGCAGGTTCCGGACTTGTATTATATCAGATCTCTTGAGAATCGAGCCGTCACCACTCTCTAATTTCAGTCTTTTCTCCTTCTTAACTTAAGGTAATATTATCTATTCAATGAAATCAAAATCGAAAATCATGGCTTCTGCATTGGTATCAACTAAAGCATTAATGGAAAGGTCGCATTTAATTCCTCTATATATTTATGATAACTTAATAGAAATAAGAAATTTTAACCCATTAGACTTCAATATCTTCGTACCAGATTTTCCTGCTAAAGAGAAATCCTTTATTCCATCCAAAGAAATATCCGGCACTACTACCTTTCATAGTCTTTTTTGGAGTTCGCCGATAAGAGGAGCCACCTCATTATTGGCTTTTCTTTTTGTTCTTTTTTTTGTATTTTATTAAGAAAGAAAAGCAGAAGAAGATAAGTCATAAGAAATAGAACTAATAAAAGTAGGGTCAATATCCATAGGTTCCCTAATGTATTTTTCCTTCCAACTAGGAATAGAGATACCCTTCTTCACAATACAAATGGAAAACTAATCCTACGAGACTATCTAACTTGACATACTAAATAGCTCATGTCTCTAACAGTCTGAATTTTCTCTATAGTCCTACTCATTATCACTGATGATCTTACTAAAAGAAATCTCCAGTAGCTCTACTATGGCTGCTAGCATTGCTACTTTCTTTACTTCCTCCTTAGCTTTTCCCTTTCCCTTTACCTCTGCCGATAGTTTCCATCCTACTATGCAGTTATCTATTATATGGGACTTGTCTCTATACTTAATATACTACATGTCCCTCTTCCAAGCCTACCACATGGTATAGGTTACTATGTCTTGGCTAGGCTCTTTTTTCTTCTTGGAGAAAGTATTGAACTTGGGTTTCGATTTAGTGTCAGGCTTGGTTTTCGCTTTCTGCTTCGGCTTTGAGATTCAGTCCTTAAGATTCTCAGACTTTTTTCATTAGTCTTAAGGGCAGGAGCTACTTCCTTCTTCGCATCGGTAGCCTATTCTTTTTATCGGAACTGGCTCTGTATATATGCCTCCCTTACCTTCTCATACTCTACCTGAGACCTAATATTAACAATTGCCTAGAAGCATATTTCTATGCTAGCTAGCACTTTCTTAAGAATATCCTTATCAGTACTGACTTGGACTATATGGGCTCTGGTCTCATGTTGAATGGCCGCAATCAGCTGCTCCTAGAGCTATTCTTGTGGTAGTTCCGCTACCAACTAATGAACATGAATCCTAGTAATGAAATCCTTCATTATTTTGCCTTTTTTCTGGTACTCTTTTTGAAGGGAGACTTTTATATTCTACTACTCATACTGATTCTAGTAGGTATTAATAAATTCTTACTTGAAAACATTAAAAGTATCCCATTTGACCTATCTAAAGTTAGCATCTGGCATTCGCTTATACTAGTTAGCATAGTACTAAGTACTTACTCTACCTATTAATAGATCTACTACAAACAGGATCTTTTCACTATAGGTAAAATATATCAGTGGTATGTATTCGAATATATAGTCTACTTTCATTAAGAATTCCTTCAATTTGCTTGAAATTCCATTGAACTTTGGAGGTAATGGAAGGTTTTGAGGTTTTTTCTTTTTGGAGAGAACCTTTGTCTTCTTAATTAGAGGAGGAGGAGATAATAGTGGTAGAGGTGGTGGTAGTGGAAGTACTAGACTACTCACTATACCAGTATAGACATCTCGGATGAAGCTGTCAGTATAGATCGATCAAGTGCGTTTGGTAGGGTTTGGTCAGTTGATTGGCTACTCTTAAAAATCCTTGAGCTTGTATTTGTGAGTTTGAATTAGATGGGATAGAGCTTCAACTGATTCCCTATTTGTTTCATAGCTTTGAATACAATCATCTTATTCTTGCTTGATCACTTTCTGCATCTAATTACTAACTTTGCCTACATCTATCTTGATAGTATTAAACTCGGTTTTTACTATATCGATTATGGCTCCTGTGTCCTATATAAGCTTATCAGTCAGTACTTTCTACTGCTTTTCCAACACCTCACTAATAGATATAGTCAGTCATTAAACTATATCCTGTTGTCCCTCTGTTTGGCCCTCAAGAGCAGCTACCTCCTTAGTTACTTGCTGTTGCAGTAACTTAAGGTCCTCATATATAGCTTTTGCTCCATCAAAAACTACCTTATAAGCTTTTTGAGATTCGACTAATAGACATGCTTGTACTTGTAGACTTCTAGTGAGATCTGCTAGTTCGACTTATTAGCGATCGAACTCAGTAGCTCTGTCTTGAATAATACGAGCCAGTAATTGGTCATATTGTTCTTAACTGATTGTGAGATTTGTAGCTCTTGTGGGATATAGACGTTTTTAGGTATTATGAGAAGGTATTACTACCTACTCAATAAGTTAGTTATTGGGTTGGTTCCCACTGATGTAACAGACCTGGTAAAAATCCTTATGAGTATGATATCAGTTTATTTGGGGAGTATTGGAGCTGCTGCCTAGAAGATTCTATTCCTCGAGATAGGATATCTTCTATGAATATATCTTAAAATTCATCTTCTATATTGGTCGCCGATTGTAGAAGGTTATGTGGACGTTGTATGATAGTACGGAATATAATATCTGGAAGTGTGAGGGATTGGTAGGACTAGCAAGGCCTTCTTTGTATTTAGGAGTTAGACATAATGATTTGAGTATATAATATATAAACAAGATGAGAATTACTTATCTACAAAGTAATGTCACAAGGGCCCTATTCACTCTCATAGCACTCTAGCGACTAAAGAATAGGACAGCGTACTTCTACTGCTACAACGATATTTATTCTGCAACTCAAAATAAAATCCTATAGTAGAAAGTTCAATCCACTTTAATCCTTTCCAACAGATCTTATTTTGTAATATAAAATAAATCTTTCATCGGTCAAGAATAAAATAAACTAGACTTAGAACTTTGTAGGCTTAGTGTACTCGAGGTACTTTTGTTTTCGAATACTATTGATAGTAGAATTAGATTCAACTGAGAACTATTCTCACTATTTATAATGCATAGTGATGGTAGATATTCTTTTGATAAAATATTTTGGGAGATGTGCACCTACCTGTTACTCTTTAGAATTTCTTCCTAAGTGTTATGCTATCTATATCTTTATTAATGCAGTCATAATCTATACTCATTGTTACAGGTTACTAGCCCGAATATAGAGAAGATTCCCATGCCTATAGGTTTCATATACTTCGCTTAAGCCAACTTATTCCATTAAAGAATACTTAGCTGAGAGAACTAATTTCTACTTCCAATATAACACCAATCCTCGATACTTTCAAATAAATACCTAATGGTATCATAGAGTTATCTTATTTGAACTTGTAGTAGTATTTTCTTAATAGTATCTAGTGTCTATTGAAAATAATTTTCAACTGCTCATAACTCTATTAATAAAGACTCGTGGGTTACAAATAGATTATCATTGGATAGGCGTTGAGGTATAGAAGATCATAGAATCTTAATTCATCTCAATACCCATATTGTTCGTAGAGTTGTTATCAGTAATAGATAAACTTCCTTGTAGATTTAATTAACCTTGCTAAAGGTCTTATGTCTCCATGAGTATTACTCCAATCATAAAATGGATTGTAGAAATAGAATCAGAGCGAGGAATAGGCCTAGATACAACTTCGAAATATTAAATTTGGAGAACTTTATATTTCAAGTATATCTTTGGCCTTAGCTTAGAGCAAACTCCTTTATAATGTCACTAGAGGCACTTTGGTCTAAAGTACGCCCTGGTAGCTTCATTATTTTATTTATTTTTTCCAAGTTATTTTCCTAAAGTTTAGGATAATAACTTCAGTTCAGAGTAACACCAAGACTTTAAGGTAATAGCTAGTATATATGCATATAGTCAGCATATTGATCTAGGTGTAACTATTAAACCATTAATTGGATACTTATGAAACTTAAACCGTAGCTCCTTCAAGGGTCCATGGGTGTATCATAAGGGTCTTAACTATTTATGATAGTTATATACCTTTCCAAGGTTCATACCCATTTCATATATTTATCTCTTATAGACAAGTATTAGAAATGCTTGTACCATATTGCTATAAGTATACCTAGAGTTTATATAGATATCTAGGGTCGTTCTATGAGAGCTCAAGTACCTAAAGTAGGGCTGGATATTATCTTGTAATATACTACAGCTCCGATACTATGCTATTATCATCCCGAATAACTAAAGATAATTGAGACAGATATATCTGATCTGGCAAAGGCTAGTATCCTATCTTAGAAGGAACCAAATAGTTATTAGTACCTAGTCACTTACTACTCAAAGTGCTTCATCTTAGTAGAGCTTAATTATGATATTTACAATAAGAAGATAGTCATAATTGTCAATTACTTTTAGAAATGGAGATACTTCTTAATGGGTACTCCTAAGGATATAATTGTATATACAGATTACAAAAACCTTAAGTACTTCAATTCTATGAAGTTACTCAATCGAAGATAAGTTAGGTAAGTGGAAATACTAAGCCAGTTCAATTTTAGGATTATTTACTACTTAAGTGATAAGAATAATAAGGCTAATGCAATTTCCTATCAGGTTGATCTTGACCTTAAAGAAAGAGGGGAGAAGTAAGACTATATAATTTGGATGTTCATCCCTAGTTAATTACAACTAAGTTTGGGTGAGGAGGTACTAGTAACATACTGAATTATAGTAGTGAAAGCCTCATAGATAGAAGAATCAATTTAGTCAAAAGAAATCCTAGAGGCTAGCCTCATGGATAAGAAGTGGTTAGGCATTTAGAATGCATTGAAGTTTAGTAAGGAATATCTTGATCTTAAGCATTATAGTTTGGAAGATGATATAATAACCTATGAAAGACATTTATATATTTCTGACAACAACTTACTCAAGCTAAAGGGAGCATTCTAGAGTCATAATGCTAAAGTTGTAGGACACTTTAGATATGACAATACCCTTGAGTTAATGAAACTGAGTTATTACTAGCCAGATATAGAAGATTAGGTACGTGATTATTTCTATATATGTGATGCTTGCCAGTACAATAAGACAGAGCAACATAAGAAATATGGTAAGCTTGTACCTCTTCTAATTCCTTATAGGCTATAGGAACATATTTTGATAGATTTTATTACTGATTTACTTCTAGTAAAAATATATAATCAAATCTGGGTTATTGTCGATAGGTTTACTAAGATGGCTCATTTTATTCCTTTAAAGAACTAGAAAGCTAAAGAGTTAGCTGTAATATTTGTCAAAGAAGTATGGAGATTATATGGGTTACTAAAGAAGATCGTTTCGGATAGGGACTCAGTGTTTATAAGTTCCTTTTAAATAGAAGTTATGTAGTTATTAGGAATTGAGTTAGATAAGTCCTTGACATATCACCTCCAGATAGATAGTCAAACTGAATGAGTCAACCAGATCCTAGAATATTATCTATAGACGTATTACTATTGGGATCAGGATGACTGGGTTGAGTTATTTCTGTTTACCAAGTTCTGTTACAATAATACTATCTAGTCTAGTACTAAATATACTCCTTTCTATGTAGTATATGATCAATATTTCAAGAACAACTTCCAAAACCTAACCAAGGCCTCAACCGAATCCAACAACCCTAAGGCAGCTAAGATGGTTGAAACTCTAGATATAATGAGATAGGCAATGAGGGAGAATATAAAGGTAGTATAGGCCCTTATATCAAAATACTACAATCTCAAGGTGGTAGAGAGGAAACTAATATTCAAAGTAGGAGACTGGGTTATAGTCAATGCTAAGAATATTAAGACTAGGCGTCTGACTAAAAAGCTTGACTACAAGCTTTAAGGAAAGTTTAGAATCAAATGACTTATCAGTACTTATGCCTAAGAGTTAAAACTTTCTTCAAGTATAGGCAAAACATACTCTGTCTTACATATCAGTCTATTAGAACCCTACTACCTTAATATGATTGCTGACAGATGTTTGCCAATACTCCCTCTCATCGATCTTGAAGAATCAGAGTACTAGATAGAGAAGGTTAGGATGAGTGAGCTTCAGAAAGGAAAAGTAATATACTTGATTTCTTAAAAGGATTATTGTACTGATAATGATACATAGAAACCATATAAGAACTTGAAGGATAGAGGCTCTGAAATCGTTCGGAAATTCTATCTAGATAATCTTCATAAGCTATGGGACCCTGATATAATCTTATGAGGATTTTTCATTTTTTCTTATTTAGGCTTTAGGTTTTTAAAATTATCTTTCATGCGTTTTTTATTTTCTACCTATATTTCTCATACTATTTTCTATCCCAGGAGTACAATAAGACGTATACACCTGTGATTCGGCTATCGTATATCAGGACTGGTCCTCAAGCCCCATCCATAGTTGTTAGTAGTAATACTAATTCTATTTGTATGATTAATTAAGTTCTTATGGACAAGAACCTCAAGGAGGGAGGTACTATCACGAGGTGATATCCAGCCCTACCATAGATACTTGAGCTCCTATAGAACGACCCTAGATATCCATATGGACTCTAGGTATACTCATAGTAGTATAGTGTAAGCTTTTTTAATACTTATCTATAAAAGATAAGTATATAAAACGGGTATGAACCCTAGAGTAGTATATAAGTATTATAGATAGTTAAGACCCTTATAGTACGTCTATAGACCCTTAAAGGAGCTAGGGTTTAAGTTTCATGAGTATCTGATCAATAGTTCAATAGTTACACCTAGATTAATATACTGACTATATACATATATACTAGCTATACTAACTATTACTCTAAGGTCTTAGCATTACCCTGAACTGAAGTTTTTATCTTGAATTTTAGGAAAATAACTTGGTAAAAAATAAATAAAATAACGAAGCTATAAGGGCGTACTTTAGACTAATATATATCCAGTAATATTATAAGGGAGTATACTCTAAGCCAAGGCCAAAGATATAGTTAAAATATAAAGTTCTTTGAATTTAATATTTTAAAGTTGTATCTAAGCCTATTCATTACTCTGATTCCATTTTCGCAATTCATTTTATGATCGGAGTAATATTCATAAAGTTATAAGACCTTGAGTAAGGTTAATTAAATCTACAAGGAAGTTTATCTATTACTAATAATAACTCTATGAATAATATAGGCATTGAGATAAATTAAGATTCTATGATCTTCTACATATTAATACCTATCTAATAATAATCTATTTATGATTCACAAGTCTTTATTAATAGAGTTATAAGCAGTTGAAAATTATTTTCAACAAATACTAGATAATATTAACAAAATACTACTGCAAGCTCAAATGATATGACTCTATGATACTGTCGAGTATTTATTCGATAGTATCGGGGATTGGTATTATATCAGAAGTAGAAATTAGTTATTTCAGCTAAGTATTCTTTAATAGAACAAGTCCACTTAAGTAAAGTATATGAAATATGCAGGTATAGGAATCTTCTCTATGTTCGAGCTAGTAACCTATAACAATGAGCACAGATTACAACTGTATTAACAAAGGTGTAGATGGCATAACACTTGGGAAAAAACTCCAAAGAGTGACGGGTAGGTATGCATCTTTCAAAATATTTTATCAAAAAATATCTACTATGACTATATATTATAAATAGTGAGAGTAGTTTTTAGTTGAATCTAATTCTACTATCAAGAGTATACAAAAGCAAGAGTACTTTAAGTATATGAAGCCTATAAAGTTCTAAGTCTACTTTTCTTTATTCCCAACCAATGAAAAGATTTATTTTGTTTTTCAAAATAAGATCTGTTATGAAGGATTAAAGCGGATTAAACTTTCTACTATAAGATATTATTCTGTATTGCAGAATAAGTATTGTTGCAGTAGTAGAAGTATGGCTGTCCTATTTTCTAGTTACAAGAGTACTATAAGAGTTAATAGAGCCCTTATGATAGAACTCTAGATTTAATAGCACCAGAAAAAGTAGTCCCTTCATAACTTTACTAGGAATTAGCACATACTGAGGAGCCTTCCTGCTACTTTGTCTTATCAACACATTTGCACTGGCAAATGAAGAATACAATAATACTTTACAAGCACTCTATGATGCTAAAAAGATATAAATAACATAAGCAAATAAGCATTATAATGTAGTTAATGTTACAGGGGCCCTATTCACCCTCATGGTACTCTAGCAACTAAAGAATAGGACGGCCATACTTCTACTACCACAACAATACTTGTTCCACAAAAAGAATAATATCCTATAGTAGAAAGTTTAATCCACTTTAATCCTTAACAATAGATCTTATTTCGAAATATAAAATAAATCTTTTCGTCGATTGGGAATAAAGAAAACTAAACTTAGAACTTTATAGGCTTTGTGTACTCGAGGTCCTCTTACTTTCGAATACTCTTGATAGTAGAATTAGATTTAATCGAAAACTACTGTTACTATTTATAATGCATAGTAAGAGTAGATATTCTTTGATAAAATATTTTGAAGGATGCATACCTACCCATCACTCTTTAGAATTTCTTTCCTAAGTATTATGCTATCTATACCTTTGTTAACACAGTTGTAATCTGCACTCATTATCATAGGTTACTAGTCCGAATATAGAGAAGATTCCTATACCTGCATATTTCATATACTTTACTTAAGCTGACTTATTCTATTAAAAAATACTTAGCCGAGATAACTAATTTCTACTTCCAATATAATACTAATCCTCAATACTATCAAATAAATACCCAACAGTATTATAGAGTCATCTTATTTGAGCTTGCAGTAGTATTTTCTTAATAGTATCCAGTATCTATTAAAAATAATTTTGAACTGATAATAACTCTATTAATAAAGACTCGTAGGTCATAAATAGATTATTATTAGATAGGCGTCAATATGGAGAAGATCATAGAATCTTAATTCATCTTAATGCCTATATTATTTGTGGAGTTGTTATCAGTAATAGATAAACGTTCTCAAGAATTTAATTAACCTTACTAAAGATCTTATAACTCTATGAATATTACTCTGGTTATGAAATGGATTACAGAAATGGAATTAAGGTGATAAATAGACCTAGATATAACTTTGAAATATTAAATTCAGAGAACTTTATATTTCAACCATATCTTTAGCTTTGGCTTAGGACGTACTCCCTTATAATGTCACTGGATGCACTTTGGTCTAAAGTACCCCCTAATAGCTTTATTATTTTATTTATTTTTACCAAGTTATTTTCCTAAAGTTCAAGGTAATAACTTCAGTTCAGAGTAATGCTAAGACTTCAGGGTAACAGCTAGTATAGCTAGTATATGTGTATATAGTTAGCATATTGATCTAGGTGTAACTGTTGAACCATTAATCGGATACTTATAAAACTTAAACCATAGCTCCCTTAAAGATCTATGGGCGTATTATAAGGGTCTTAGCTATCTATGATAGTTATATACCACTCCAAGGTTTATACCTATTTCATATACTTATCTTTTATATACAAATATTAGAAACGCTTGTACTATACTGCTATGAGTATGCCTAGAGTCCATATGGATATCTAGGGTCGTTCTATAAGAACTCAAGTACCTAAGGTAGGGCTGGATGTCACTCCGTGATAGTGCCTCCCCTCTTAATATTCTTGTCCGCAAGAACCTAATTGATTATATAAATAGAATTAGTATTGCTACTAATGACTATGGATGGGGCTTAAGGACCAGTCCTCATATACGATAGCTAAAACACATCTACATACGTCTCATTGCACCCCTGAGATAGTAAATAGCATAAGAAATAAAGGTAGAAAATAAAAAATACATGAAAAATAATTCAAAAAACCTAAAGCCTAATAGAAAAAAAAAAGAAAAATCCTTATAAAATAATATCAGGGTCCCATAGCTTACGAGGATTATTCAGATAGAATTTCTGAATGATTTCGGAGCCTCCATCCTTCAAGTTCTCGTATAGTTCCCATGTATCATTATTAGGAACATAATCCTTCTAAGAAACCAAATATATAACTCTTCCCTTCTGAAGCTCACTAGTCCTAATCTTCTCAATCTGATACTCCGATTCTTCAAAATCGATAGGAGGAGGTGTTAGCAAACGTCTACTGGCAATTGTGTTAAGGTCGTAGGGTTCCAACAAACTAATATGGAATACGGGATATGTTTTACCTATGCTCAGAGGAAGTTCTAACATATAGGTATAAGTACTGATAAGTTGTTTAATTCGAAACTTCCCTCAAATGTTATAGTCAAGCTTTTTAGTTAGACATCTAGTTTTGATGTTCTTAGTATTAACAATAATCCAGTCTCCAACTTTGAATATTGGTTCCTTCTCTGCTACATTGAGATTGTACTATTTTCATATGCGGGCTTGTACTGCCTTCATATTCTCTCTTATTACCTCTCTTATTGTATCTAGTATTTCGACCATCTTAGCTGCCTCAGGGTTGTTGGATTTGGTTGAGGCCCCGATTGGGTTCTAGAAGTTGTTCTCGAAGTATTGGCCGTATGCTACATAAAAAGGAGTATATTTGGTACTAGAGTAGACAGTGTTATTGTAATAGAATTCGGCAAATGGAAGTAACTTAACTCAGTTATCCTGATTCTAATAGCAATACGTCTATAGATAATACTCTAGGATCTGGTTGACTCATTCAGTTTGACCATCCATCTGGGAGTAATATGCCGAAAACTTATCTAACTCAGCTCCTAGTAACCACATGACTTCTATCTAGAATAAACTTGTAAACACTGAGTCTCTATTCGAAAAAACCCTCTTTGGTAACCCATGTAGTCTTCATACCTTTTTGACAAATATTATAGCTAACTCCTTAGCCTTCTAGTTCTTTAAAGGAATGAAATACGCTATCTTGGTAAACTTATCAATAATAACCCAGATCTGATTATACCCCTTAACTGGAGGTAAATTAGTAATGAAATCTATTGAAATATATTCTTATAGCCTATAGGGAATTGAAAAAGGTATAAGCTTGCCATATTTCTTATGTCATGCTATCTTGTTGTGCTGGTAAGTGTTACATATATGGATATAGTCATATACCTAATCTTTCATGTTTGGCTAGTAGTAGTTTCATTTTATTAGTTTAAAGGTTTTATTTTATCCGAAGTGTTATACAACTTTAGTATTATAGCTCTAGAATGCCACTTTTAGCTTGAGAGATTTGTTGTCAGGAATATATAAATAACTTTCATAGGTCACTATATTATCTTCCAAACTGTAGTACTCAAGACCAAGATACTCTTTACCAAACTTTAACGCATTCCGAATCCCTAACTACTTCTTATCCATGAGGCCAGCCTCTAGGATTTCCTTCAACCAAGTTGATTCTTCTATTTGTAAGGCTTTCACTACTATAATTCAGAGCATTACTAGTACTTCTTCACCTAAACCTAGTTGGAATTGACTAAGTTTGAATATCCGAATCATGTAGTCCTGCTTCTCCCCCTCCTTCTTCAAGGTTAGGATCAATCTGACGGGAAAATGCATTAGCTTTACTATTCTTGTTACCTAGGCGGTAGATAATCCTAAAATTGACCTAAGTTAATATTTCTGCCCAACGAGCCTGCCTTCAATTGAGTAACTTCATCGAATTAAAGTACTCGAGGTTCTTATAGTCTATATATATAATTATCTCCTCCGGAGCACCCATCAAAAAGTGTCTCCATTTCTGAAAGCAGTTAATAATTATGACCATTTGTTTATCATGTATATCATAGTTAAGCTCTACAGGGATAAAATGCTTTGAGTAGTAAGTAACAGAGTGCCAACGGCTATCTGGTTCCTTCTAGGATAGGATATGAGCCTTTACTAGATCGGACGCATCTGTCTCGATTATTTTTGATCATCTAGGGTAATAATGGTATAGTATCGGAGCTGTTGTGAACCTATATTTCAGTTTATCGAAGGCCTTTTGACACTACTGTATTCAATTCTAAGGAACTCCATTATACGTAAGTGTTTAAATCAGAAGAGCTAAACTACTAAAACCTTTAATAAACCGGTGATAGAAATTAGTAAAACCAATAAACTTCTACACCTCCTTGACATTCCAAAGGGTTTGCCATATGAGAATATCCTTGACTTTTTTCTGACCTATTTGTATTCCTTTAGTACTGACCTTAAATCCTATGAATTCTATCTCAGAGATATAAAAGATAGACTTATTAATATTGACATAAAGATTATTCTCCACTAGCTTTTGCCATACCCAATAGACGAGCTCGACATGTTCCTCTTCAGTCTGAGTATATATAAGGATATCATCAATATATATGATAATCTCTTGATTGATTCTCTTAGATAGAATATTGTTAATATATTATTGAAAGATAGATGGAGTATTAGTTAGCCTAAAAGGTATAACTATATACTCATATAAGCTATATTTAGTCTTGAATACTGTTGTCCACTCGTCTCCAGCTGCTATTCTTAGCAAGTTAAACCTAAGTTTTAAGTCAAGTTTAGAGAAAACCTGTAAAGTGCCAACTTGTTCTATGAGAGTAGTCATGAGTGGCAGGGGATACTTATCTTTTTTGGTAATAGCATTGAGATCTCTATAGTCTATAACTATTTGAAGCTTACTATTAAGTTGTTTGGCAAACAAAATAGGAACGTTAGCACTACCTTTACTTAGTTTAATCTTACTAGTTCGGAGCATCTCATTAAGGTATTCTTTGAAAAGCTCTAGTTCATCAGGGAAAAGGGGGTACAACTTTCCTAATAGAGGACTCTTTCTTTCTTCCAACTCGATTATTATATCCTGTGGGCTATAAGAGGGCAAGGTAGATTGCATCTCCTTTCCAAAAATTTTTGCAAAATCCCTGTACTGAGATGGCAATCGATTAGTAAGTTCCTCTAGGTTCTCACTCGCAGTTATTTTCATAACCTTATAAACATCCCTATTTATGAACTTCTGATAATCTCATTCCTCTATCTCAATTAGTCTGACATACTAAGTCTCTGCAAATACTTTGTTAAAGTCAGTGAAATTAGTAATCTCTTTAATCTCCAATACCCTCTTAAGCTCGAGCCTATAAGGAGTAGTGATTCATAGCTTATCACAATTAGCAATGATCCAATCCATCTCCAAAATAAGTGGAAGACCTGGTTCAAAGTATACAACCTTAGTTACCAGGTCAAGGGTTTTATCTCGCCCTGATCTCGCATTAGGGACTTCTATCTGTAGGTTTCGGACCTGCACTGTACCAGACCTCTTAAGAATCAAGCCATTGGCGCTTTCTAATTTCAGTTTTTTCTCCCTCTTAATCTAAGGCAACATCATCTGTTCAATAAAATCAAAATCGAAAATCGTGGCTTCCATACCAGTGGTAACCAAAGTATTAATGGAAAGTTCCCTTTATATTCCTCTTTATAACTAAGATAACTTAACAGAAATAAAGAATTTTAACCCATCAAACTTCAATACTTTTGTACTCGATTTTCCTACTAAAGAGATATCTTTTATTCCATCTAATAAAATGTCCGACACTACCACCTTTCGTGGTCTTTTTTGGAGTTCGCTGACAAAAGGAGCTACCTCATTATCAGCTTTTCTTTTTGTCCCTTTTTTTGTATTTTGTAAAGAAAGGAAAGTAGAAGAAGACAAATTACGAGAAATAGAACTAATGAAAGTAGGGTCGATATCCATAGGTTCCCTAATATATTTCTCTTTCCAATTACCAATAGCGATGCCCTTTTTCATAATACAAATAGAAAACTAATCCTATGAGACTATCTGACCTGACGTACTAGATGGCTTATATCTCTAATAGTTAGAGTTCTTCCTATAATCCAACTCATCATTACTAATAATCTGACTAAAAGAAACTTCAAGTAGCACTACTACAGCTACTATATTCGCTACCTTCTTTACTGCTTCCTTAGCCTTACCTTTTCCTTTTGACTCTGCTAATGGTTTCTAACTTACTGTGCAGTCACCTATTATGTGGGACTTGTCTCCATACTTGATGTATTACATGTTTCTCTTTTAAGCCTGCCTCATAGTATAGGTAACTACGTCTTGGCTAAGCTCTTTTTCCTTCTTGGAGAAAGGGTTGGACTTGACTTTGGATTTAATATTAGGTTTGGTTTTTGTCTTCTGTTTTGGCTTTGAAATTCGGTCTTTAAGATTCTCGGACTTCTTCTTATTAGTCTTGAGAATAGGGGCTGCCTTCTTTTTCATACTAGTAGCCTGTTCTTTTTATCAGAACTGGCTCTATGCATATGCCTCTCTTACCTTCTTATATTCTACCTGAGACTCAGTGTTGGCGATAGCCTGGAAGCATATCTCTGTATTGGCAGGCACCTTATCAAGAATCTCCTTGTTGGTACTGACTCGGACTATATGGACTCTGGTCTCTAGTTGAATAGCTGCGATTAGATGCTTCCAGAGCTATTGTTGTCGTAGTTCTACTAACAACTAATAAATCTTAACCTGTGCAATAAAATCCTTTATTGCCTTGCCTTTTTTCTAGTATTCCTTCTAAAGAGAGATCTTTGCATCACATTGGTCATGCTGATTCTAGTGGGTGTTAATGAATTCTCGCTTGGAGACATTAAATGTATCCTATTCAACCCATCCAAAATTAGCATCTAGTGTTCGCTTATGCTGGTTGATATAATACCAAGTGCTTGCTCCGCCCATTAATAGATCTACTATGACTAAGATCTTTTCACTATGGGTAGAATATATCAACAGTATGCATTCGAATATGTAGTCTACTTTCATCAAGAATTCCTTCAACTTGCTTGAAGTTCCATCGAACTTCAGAGGTAATGGGAGGTTTTAGAGTTCTTTCTTTTCAAAAAGAACCTTTGTCTTCTTGGTTAGGGGAGGAGAAGATAGTGG
The DNA here is from genome assembly GCA_015179035.1 of Tirmania nivea. Classification (NCBI taxonomy): domain Eukaryota; kingdom Fungi; phylum Ascomycota; class Pezizomycetes; order Pezizales; family Pezizaceae; genus Tirmania; species Tirmania nivea. The sequence goes on along the minus strand of WHUY01000123.1, from coordinate 33,163 downwards.
TGGCAGAGGTAGTGGTGGTAGAGGTACAAGATCACCCACTAGGCCAGAACAGATATCTCGAATGAAGCTATCAGTATGAATTGATCGAGTGTATTTGGTAGGGTTCAGTTGGTCGATTGGCTATTCTTAGAGATCTTTGAGTTTCCTCTTATGAGTCTGAATAAGATGGGAGAGGACATCCACCAATTCTCTATTCATTTGATAACTCTAAATACAATCGTCCTATTCTTGTTTGATTACCTTTTATATCCAATCGCTTACCTTACCCACGTCTGCCTTAATAGTATAGAACTTAGTCTTTGCTACATCAATAATAGCCCCTGTGTCTTATATGAGTTTATTGGTCAGTACTTTCTACTACTTTTCTAATACCTCATTGATAGACACAGTTAATCGTTGAACTGCATCTTGTTATCCCTCAGTTTGGCTCTTAAGAGCTACTACTTCCTTAGTTACTTGCTGCTATAGTAATTTGAGATCCTCGTATATAGCTTTAGCCCTATTAAAAACTACCTAATAAGCTTCTTGGGCTATCTTATGAGCCTCTTGCAATTTGACCAGGAGGGTTGCTTGTACTTGTAGACCCTTTGTAAGGTCTGCAATCTCAGCCCTATGACATTTGAATTTGGAGGTTTTATCTCAAATAATATGAGCCAGTAATTAGTTATATTATTCTTGGGAGATAATGGGGTGTGTATTTCATGTAGGGCGAGGTGGTAGGCATGGTAGATGTTACGAGGAAGTATTACTACCTGCTCCTTATAGTAGTTATTGAGTTAGTAGATTAAATTGATATAATAGACCTAGTAAGAACTCTCACAGGTATGACATTAATTCGTTTGTGGAGTAGAATTACTACCTGGAAGACTCCATTCCTCGTAAAAGGATATTCTCCATTGGTATATCATCTTCCATATCTATACTAGATTACAGAAGGTTATGTGGACATTATGTGATAGCATGAGGTGTGATATCAGGTAGTGTTATGGATCAGTAGGGCTGGCTAGGCCCTCTTGGTGTCTGGGAGTTAGACATGTTGATTCGTGTATACTAGTATGAAACAAGATAGAAATTACTTGTTTATAAAGTAATATCACGGGGGCCCTATTCTCTATTATAGTGCTCCAGCAACTAAAGAATAGGACGGCTATACTTCTACTACCACAATGATACTTATTCCGCAATACAAAATAATATTCTATAATAGAAAGTTTAATCCACTTTAATCCTTCATGATAGATCTTATTTTGAAATACAAAATAAAGCTTTTCATCGATTGGGAATAAAGAAAACTAGACTTAGAACTTTGTAGGCTTCATATACTTAAGGTGCTCTTACTTTTAAATATTCTTGATGGTAGAATTAAATTCAACTGAGAACTACTATCACTATTTATAATATGTGGTAATAGTAGATATTCTTTGATTAAATATTTTGGAGGATATGCACCTATCCGTTACTCTTCGAAATTTCTTTCCAAAGTATTATGCCATCTATATCTTTATTAACATAGTTATAATCTACGTTTGTTGTTATAGGTTACTAGCCTGAATATAGAGAAGATTCCTATGCCTGCATATTTCATATACTTCACTTAAGCTGACTTATTTCATTAAAGAATACTTAGCTGAGATAACTAATTTCTACTTCCAATAAAATACTAATCTTCGATATTGTCAAATAAATACCCAATAGTAATATAGGGTTATCTTATTTGAGCTTATAGTAGTATTTTCTTAATAGTATCTAGTGTCTATTAAAAATAATGTTCAACTACTCATAACTCTATTAATAAAGACTTGTGGGTTACAAATAGATTATTATTGGATAGGCGTCAATATGTAGAAGATCATAGAATCTTAATTCTACTTGATACTCATATTATTAATAGAGTTATTATCAGTAATAGATAAATGTCCTTACGGATTTAATTAACCTTACTAAAGATCTTATAACTCTATGAGTATTACTCCTGTTATAAAATGAGTTGTAGAAATGGAATCAGAGCAAGGAATAGGCTTAGATACAACTTTGAAATATTAAATTCAGAGAACTTTATATTTCAACCATATCTTGGGCCTTGGCTTAAGGTACGCTCTCTTATAATATTACTAGATACACTTTGGTCTAAAGTATACCCTTGTAGCTTCATTATTTTATTTATTTTTACCGAGTTATTTCCCTAAAGTTCAGGGTAATAACTTCAGTTCAGTGTAATGCCAAGACTTCAGGATAACAGCTAGTATAGCTAGTATATGTATATATAGTCAGTATATTGATCTAGATATAACTATTGAACCATTGATCGGATACTTATAAAACTTAAACCGTAGCTCCCTCAAGGGTCTATGGGCATATCATAAGAGTCTTAGCTATCTATGATAGTTATATACCACTCTGAGGTTCATACCCATTTCATATACTTATCTCTTATATATAAGTATTAGAAATGCTTACACCATACTGCTATAAGTTTGCCTAGTATCCATATAGATATCTAGGGTCGTTCTATAAGAGCTCAAGTACCTAAGGTAGGGCTGGATGTCACTCTGTAACAGTTAAATTCTTAGTTGGACAACAGGTTATATTATCCTCAGAAAATGTAAATGTACCAAACATTTCACCTAAGTTAAAACCTCGATAGTTAGGCCCTTTCTCGATCATATTAGCTAATCATGCTCAAAATAATTATAGTTTGGACTTATCCCCTCAACCTGACCTCAATCTTATATATAATACCTTTTTTATTTCAAAACTCAAACTATATTATCAAAATGATTATACTCAGTTCTCTAATAGATGATCTCTAGAACTGGAACTAATTAATGATGATTGATATGAAGTTGAAAAGGTATTAGAATTCAGAATGATACTATGATCTAGTAAATATTAATATAAGGTCAGATAGTTAGGATATACTCTAAAATATAATTCATAAGTGAATACCAAAGATATCACTACTGAAATCCTTCAAGATTTCTAGATCAAAAGAAGTCTAAAAGACACTATTAAGAGATGATGTATTAAAAGAGGAAAATAAAGACCTTAGATAAAAGATGAAACTCGAGCTCTTATTCAACAAGAATGAGATCAAATTATAAATGAATCCCCTAACGACCAATATATCAATACTAATATACTTCAACTATCCCTCAGGATAGGATACATGGAAGCCAGGATTATAGAATAGAATTACTAATATAGTAAAATCTATTCAAAGTGGAGAAGTATAATAAGAGATATTATTTCTTATTATTTTATTTATCTTATATTTTCTATATCTATTATCATTTTATAACTGCCAAATCTGGTAGTTAGCTATTCAGTAGAATTTGCCATCTTGTATATACTTTTGAAGATATAGCATAGCTCTAGCATCGCTCTATTTCCTATGACTCATATATTTCCTATAACTTATGTATTTCCTATGACTTATATTTCCTATGACTCATATAGTACTACCTTATAGTAAGTGCTATATTCTATATATTCTGAACTATTAGTTACGTTGTTAAACAAGTATAAAAGAAGCATGAATCATCTTCTGGAATCTCCTCCTTAGACTACTCAGAAAAAAAAACAATAACCTATAATAGATCAGTTAGTTAGTAAACAATCTAAATGGAGATTATACCTATTACTTAACATTCCTAATGAAACTTTCCACCTCATAACTAGCCTTCTGAGGCAATCCCTCAGCAGAACTAGTATACACATATATCTATTCTAGCAGATATAGATTGTATAAATAGTACTAAATAACTACTATCTAGTATAATTTATTACACTAATACTACTTGGCTTCTGATAGTAATACTATTTTACTTTTAATATCAATATTACTTTGCCTTCAATATTGATACTTCTGTGCCTCATCTCTAGATCAACATATACTGACCAAGAGCTAGGTTACTATGTAGGTGATTTTGGAAGCATAGTCCTATGTTTACATCAGAATCAGATACTATGCACTAGTAATAGCCCTTAATAAGGGCTGTAGAAAGTTGATTAGATTTTAGATACTCTAGCATAATATAGGACAATCTTTCATGTATAAATATACATCAGAATACTAAAGATATTTATTATACTTAGTTACTAATGCTGTTTCAATATTGGGTATGTTTTATTGCTTGGAGCAGAACTTTACTATAAGAGAATAGAAGAGATATCCCTTCTAAACTGAATAGCTAAGGTATCGTGTAAGATATAGGCAATCCGAAATATATAAAATTACTCTTTCCCAATACATAAGTTATCTCTGAGTTTAGTGGGACTGTAATGAAGGTAAGAATATCAAGCCTAGCATCTTGATAAAGAGGACTCTGATATCTGGCTATTATGGGGTAACATCCAGCCCTACTTTAGGTACTTAAGCTCTTATAGAACGACTCTAGATATTCATATAGACTCTAAGTATATTTATAGTAGTATAGTATGAGTATTTCTAATACTTATCTATAAGAGATAAGTATATAAAATGGGTATGAACCTCAGAGTAGTATATAACTATCATAGATAGTTATGACCCTTATAACATCCTCATAGACCCTTGAGGGAGCTACGGTTTAAGTTTTATAAGTATCCAATCAATGATTCAAGAGTTATACCTAGATCAATATACTAACTATATGTACATATACTAGCTATACTAGCTATTACTCTGAAGTCTTAGCGTTACCCTAAACTAAAGTTATTACCCTAAACTTTAGGAAAATAACTTGGTAAAAATAAATAAAATAATGAAGCCACGAGGGTATACTTTAGACTAAAGTGCATCCACTGACATTATAAAGAAGTACACTTTGAGCCAAGGCCAAAGATATGCTTAAAATATAAAGTTCTCTAAATTTAATATTGCGAAGTTGTATCTAGGCCTATTCTTAGCCCTGATTCTATTTCCACAATCCATTTTATGATCGAAGTAATACTCATGGAGTTATGAGACCTTTAGTAAAGTTAATTAAATTTACGAGGAAGTTTATCTATTACTAATAACAACTCTACGAATAATATAGGTATCGAGATGAATTAAGATTCTATGATATTCCATGCATTGTCGCCTATGCAATAATAATCAATTTGTGACCCACGAGTCTTTATTAATAGAGTTATGAGTAGTTGAAAATTATTTTTAATAGATACTAGACATTATTGAGAAAATACTACTGTAAGCTCAAATAAGATGACTCTATGATCCTATTAGGTATTTATTCGATAGTATTGGGAATTGGTATTATATTAGAAGTAGAAATTAGTTATCTTAGCTAAGTATTCTTTAATGGAATAAGTTGGCTTAAGTGAAGTATATAAAATATGCAGATATGGGAATCTTCTCTATATTCAAGCTAGTAAGCTATAACAACGAGTGCAGATTATATCTGCGTTAACAAAGGTGTATATGGCATAACACTTAGGAAGAAATTTTGAAGAGTGACGGGTAGGTGCACGTCTCCCAAAATATTTTATTAAGAAATATCTACTATCACTGTACATTATAAATAATAAGAGTAGTTCTCAGTTGAATCTAATTCTACCATTAAGAGTATTTGAAAGCAAGAGCACCTCAAGTATACAAAGCCTACAAAGTTCTTAATCTACTTTTCTTTATTCCCAACCAATAAAAAGATTTAATTTTTGTTTCAAAATAAGATCTGTTATAAAGGATTAAAGCAGATTGAACTTTCTACTATAAGATATTATTCTGTATTATGGAATAAGTATTGTTGTGGTAGTAGAAGTATAGCTGTTCTATTTTTTAGTCGCAAGAGCACTATGACGGTTAATAGGGCTACTGTAATACTGGTATCCTAATACTATAGGTTGGATTGATAGCCTATAAAGATAAAAAGGTATTCTAATATTAAGAGTATAGGACCATAACATTCGAAAGCTAGTAATTGTGATTATAGCTTATTAGCTTGTTAGTTTACCTCTAGAAATGCTTGTATCGCTAGAGATATGAGTGGCAAACTATGTTCATTTCTGATAAATCCTTGATACTATTGAATAACTATCTAACAGTATTATAGAGTCATCTATTTAAGCTTATAGTAGTATTTTCTTAATCATATCTAGTATCTATTGAAAATAATTTTCAACTACTTATAACTCTATTAATAAAAACTCATAGGTCATAAATAAATTATTATTAGATAGTTGTCAATATATAAAAGATCATAAAATTTTAATTTATCTTAATACCTATATTATTCATAGAGTTATTATTAGTAATAGAAAAACTTTCTTATATATTTAATTAATTTTACTAAAAGTCTTTTAACTCTATAAGTATTATTTAGATAATGAAATGAATTATAGAAATGGAATTAGGACTAAGAATAAGGCTAGATATAATTTCAAAATATTAAATTTAAAGAACTTTATATTTTAAGTATATCTTTCACCTTAGCTTAAAGTATACTCCCTTATAATATTATTAAATATACTTTGGTCTAATATATACCCTCATGGCTTTATTATTTTATATATTTTTATTGAGCTATTTTCTCAAAGTTCAGGGTAATAACTTTAGTTTAGGATAATACTAAGACCTTAGAGTAATAGCTAATATAGCTAGTATATATATATTCTTATGAGGGCCCTATTCACTCTTATAGCACTCCAGCAACTAAAGAATAGGATAGCCATACTTCTACTACTGCAATGATATTTATTCTGCAACTCAGAATAAAATCCTATAGCAGAAAGTTCAATCTGCTTTAGTCCTTTCCAATAGATCTTATTTCGCAATACAAAATAAATCTTTCATCAGTTGGGAATAAAGTAAACTAGATTTAGAACTTTGTAGGCTTTATATACTTAAGGTGCTCTTTCTTTCGAATACTTTTGATAGTAGAATTAGATTTAACTAAGAACTACTCTCACTATTTATAATGTATAGTAATCGTAGATATTTCTTGATAAAATATTTTGGGGGATACGCACTTACCCGTCACTCTTCGGAATTTCTTCCTAAGTATTATGCCATCCACTCCTTTGTTAATACAGTCATAATCTGTACTCATTGTTATAGGTTACTAGCCCGAACATAGAGAAGATTTCTATATCTGTATGTTTTATATACTTCATTTAAGCTAACTTATTCTATTAAAGAATACTTAGCCGAGATAACTAATTTCTACTTCTAATATAATACCAATCCCCAATACTATCAAATAAATATACAACAGAATTATAGAGTCATCTTATTTGAGCTTGCAGTAGTATTTCCTTAATAGTATCTAGTGTTTATTGAAAATAATTTTCAACTACTCATAACTCTATTAATAAAGACTCATGGGTTACAAATAGATTATCATTGGATAGGCGTCAATACGTAGAAGATTATAGAATCTTAATTCATTTCAATACCCATATTATTGGTAGAGTTGTTATCAGTAATAAATAAACTTCCTCATAGATTTAATTAACCTTACTAAAGGTCTTATAACTCTACGGATATTACTCCGATCATAAAGTGGATTGCGGAAATGGAATCAGAGTGAAGAATAGACCTAGATATAATTTTGAAATATTAAATTTGGAGAACCTTATATTTCAACTGTATCTTTAGCTTTGGCTCAGGATATACTTCCTTATAATGTTACCGGACGTACTTTGGTCTAAAGTACGCTCTCGTGGCTTCATTATTGTATTTTTTTTACCGAGTTATTTTCCTAAAGTTCAGGGTAATAACTTCAATTTGAGGTAATACTAGGACTTTAAGGTAATAGCTAGTATATATGCATATAGTTAGTATATTGATCTAGATGTAACCATTGAACCATTAATCGGATACTTATAAAACTTAAACCGTAGCTCCCTCAAGAGTCAATGGGCGTGCTATAATGGTCTTAACTATCTATAATAGTTATATACCACTCCGAGGTTCATACCTTTTTCATATACTTATCTTTTATAGATAAGTATTAGAAAAGCTTGTACCATACTAGTATGAGTGTATCTAGAGTCCATATGAATATCTAGGGTCGTTCTATAGGAGCTCAAGTACTACCTAAGATAGGGCTGAATATTACTTTATGACAGTGCCTCCCCCCTTAAGGTTCGATTCTGTAAGTACATAATTGATTATATAAATAGAATCAGTATTACTACTAAAGACTATGGATAGGACTTGAGTACTAGTCCTCATATATGACAGCTAAAACACAGCTGCATATATCTCATTGCACTCCTGGGACAGATAATGGTATAAGAAATACAGGTAGAAAACAAAAAACATATGAAAGATAATTCCAAAAATCTAAAGCCTAAATAGGAAAAAATGAACAATCCTCACAAGATAATATTAAGGTTCCATGGCTTACAAGGATTATCTAGATAGAATTTCCGAACGATTTTAGAGCCTTTATCCTTCAAGTTATTATATAGTTCCCATATATTATCATCAGGACTATAACCCTTCTAGGAAACCAAGTACATTACTTTTCCTTTTTGAAGCTTACTTGTCCTAACCTTCTCTATTTGGTACTCTAATTCTTTAAGATTGAAAGGAGAGGGTATTGGCGAACGTCTGCTAGCAATCGTGTTAAGGTAGTAGAGTTCCAACAGACTGATATGGAAGATGGAGTGTGTTTTGCCTATACTCAGGACAAGTTCTAACTTGTAGGCATAAGTACCAATAAGTCGTTTGATTCTGAACTTCCCTCAAAGCTTATAGTCAAGCTTCTTGGTTGGACACCTAGTCTTGATATTCTTAGTGTTGACCATAACTCAGTCTCCTACTTTGAATGTCGGTTCCTTCTCTGCCACTTTAAGATTATAGTATTTTGATATATGGGCCTACACTATCTTTATATTCTCTCTCATTGCTTCTCTTATTGCATCCAGGATTTCGACCGTCTTAGCTGCCTCAGAGTTGTTAGATTCGGTTGAGGCCTTGGTTGGGTTCTGAAAGTTGTTCTCAGGATATTAGCCATGTACTGCATAGAAGGGAATATGATTAGTACTACAATGGATAGTATTATTATAATAGAACTTGGTGTTATGAATAGTCGGAGTATCCCCTGCGTCGCAGGTGATGGGTGACACATGCGTAGGTATGCTTACGTGTGTGTTGGGGAGGGGGACATGGACAAGAGAGTCTGAGCTACGCTCGAAGGGGGGTGTGTTTATTGTAACAACTAAGTACAGGAGAGTAAACAAGTTGTTACGTGAGGAGAGAAGAGAATGAGAGGGGCAGGAAGGCCTCTATATATATAGAGATCTGGCGACACAGAAGAGCCAGAGAGAAGGTAAGAGAAAGCATACAGAGACATAAGGAAGCAAACGGTGACATAAGGAAGCAAACGGAAGAAGCAAGCGGAAGAAGCCAGCATCCCACGGAATGTCAAGCAAAAGATACGAGAACGTTCTAGGAGACAATGACGACAAGTGACAAATGTGAAGACGAGGTTCTGATATGGTAGAACGTTCGGACGGGTTCTAGTGGGCGAGTACCTGGCTAAGATCTCCAGGATGCGGTCGGTAATCTAGCAGGCCAGGGTTCAGAGTCAGGGGTATTAGCCGGAAGACTAGGATTAGCACGGCGAAGTCGTGCTAGGTCAAGATCAAGAGCCGCACGCGAACATATGCTAGCGAGTGCGTAGGTTGTCAGTATAGCACCGGGGCCGGGGGGGGTCGAAGGACAAGGCGAGAGGATGATTCGTAACAGTAGCTCCCTCTCTGAGGATGAGCTCCTGCGAATCCAAGGTGGGTTCATAGTCCAGAGCGAGTTCGAATTCGTCCTCGTCATCTGGAATAATGACGAGGTCATATGGCGATCTACTCATTTGGGCAGAGTGCGTGGTTGGGGCTTGAGCGGATACGAAGCGTGGAACTTTTTCACAGCGCTTGGGGCGTTCGAAAACAAGGCAGCGGGTTCCCAAGTAAGTTCATCGAAACCTACCCAACGGGCGAGATATTCAAGGGTTCGACCTCGGAAGCGCGAGTTGACGATTTCATCAACTTCCTACTCCGGTTCGTCTTCGATGATAACAGGGGGTGGGGGTGGCTGAATTTGGCCAGGCAGGGGGTCTGTAGAGGCAGGTTCAAGGAGCGAGACGTGAAAAACAGAGTGGATTTTCATCGAGGCGGGAAGATCAAGCTTATAAGCATGAGATGAGATCTTTTGCATAATTCTGAACTTGCCGAGTTTCTTGAAATCCAGCTTAGTCGAGGGGCGAGTTGTCTTAACATGTCGGCGGAGGAGCCATACTTCGTCATCGATATCCAGCTTAGGTGAGGGGATTCGGGACTTATTAGCTTATTCCGAGTAAGTTGCCTGGGCCCAGATCATTTCAGATCTAAGATGAGCATCGAGCTCTGCAAGACGGTCTGCATATGCCTTGATTACTGAGGGTGCTGGGAGTTTTGTTGCAGGGTTCTGGTTAATCTGGTAGTGAAGATTTTTGCTATATATGGCCTGGAACGGGGTAATACCGAGAGTCACGGACAGGGTGTTGTTATACGAGAATTCAGCTATGGTGAGGAGCTCGGACCAATTGTCTTACTGGTAGTTGCAGTAAGCACGTAAGTACTGCTCTATAATTGCGTTGATTCTTTCGGTCTGACCATCAGTCTGAGGGTGGAAGGCGGAGGAAACCTTCTGCTGAATACCAATAAGTAAGGTCAAGGATCAGATAAATTCCGAGACAAACTGGGTACCCCGGTCGGATACGATGGAGTCTGGGATCCCATGCAAGCGGAAGATATTGTCAAAGAAGAGCTTGGCGATTTGTCGGGAGTTAACGTCGGTAGTGGTTGGGATATAGTGTGCCATCTTCGATAATCTGTCGACCACAACTAATAACGCATCAAATCCATTGGAACTAGGGAGTCCCATGACAAGGTCGAGGGAAACAGAAGACCATTTCTGGAATGGGACTTATAGGAGCTTGAGGAGGCCGTAAGGAGCATGCCGAGCAGGTTTGATTCGAGCACAGGTATCACAGTTACGGATATATTGGGCGATTGTCTGGCGCATTTTTGGCCACCAGTAATCTCATGATACAAGTTCATAGGTAGCGGCCTGGCCTGGATGTCCAGCGGCAGGGTGGTCATGGCAGTTGCGGAGGATTCGGAGGTGAATTTCAGGGTTAGGTGGAATATAGACAAGGCCATTCACAAGAAGTAGTCCGTTAGAGATTTTACACTCTAATAGGGGGACTGTGGGGTGTTTCTTGATATTAGTTTGGAGTGCATGAATGATCTCGAGGGCGAGTTTGTTGGTTCGGAGTGCAGTAAGGATATCCTCATTGTTAACAATAGAGGCAGCAGAGAGGGAGAATTTCTCGGGGGGTATCAAGGCTTGTGTTGGGTGGGCACGTTCATCCCCCTCTTCAGGGAGATCTCCAGATCGTCTGGTTAGTGCGTCTGCCTTAGCATTTTGGCTGCCGGGGCAGAAGACGATCTTGAAGTCATATTGGGCTAGTTCTTGGGCCCAGCGTGCTTAACGGCGTGAGAGGAGGGCCTTGGATGTGAACGTCTGGAGGTTGTGGTGGTCAGTCAGGATCATGAAGGGTTGGAGAAGCTGGTGCAGGTAGATATGCCATTTCTCGAGAGCCAAAACGATAGTGAGGAGTTCCTTATCCCCAATCCCATAATTACATTCAGCTGGGGACATTTTCTCGGAAATGAAGGCGACAGGGTGGAGTACGAGTTTTTCGTTTTCTAGGTGCTTCTGGGAGAGTATCTCGGAAGTGACATAGTCCGAAGCGTCAGTTTCCACAAGGGTTTCAAGGTCGGGGTCAAAATGTCGGAGAACTGGGGCAGAGGTAAAAGCCTCTTTAAGGAGTTTAAACACCTCTTCACAGGCGGAATTCCAAGCGAAAGGGACGTCCTTCCGAAGCAGGTAGAACAGGGGCTAGCAGAGGTGTGAATATTTGTTGATAAATCGCCGGTAGAAGTTGGCGAATCCGAGGAAGCATTGGATGTCTTTGACTGATTTAGGAGTCTCCCAATTAAGGACAGCATTGACCTTTTTGGGATCCATTTCAAGATTATGTTCAGAGATAATAAAACCAAGGAACGTAGTTTTATTAACTAAAAATTCGCATTTTTCGGGTTTAACAAATAGTCCAGCCTCTTTCAGCTTTTGTAGGACTTTTCGTACCTGTTCTTTGTGTTCTTTCAAGGATTTTGAGTAGATCAGAATATCGTCTATATAGTAGATGCAAAATATATCAAGGTATTCGCGAAGGATGTCATTCATGAACCTTTGGGTAGTTGCCAGAGCATTAGTCAGCCCAAAAGGCATAACAAGGAATTCAAAGAGTCCGTAGCAGGTCCTGAAGGCAGTTTTCCATTCATCATCTTCCTTAATTCGGATCTGGTTGAAGCAGACACGTAGGTCAAGGCGGGTGAAGTATTTGCAACCACGGATTTGGTTGAGGGTTTCTTCGATTCATGGTAAGGGGTTTCGGTCTTTGATCGTAATGTCATTGAGTGCACGGTAGTCGACACAGAGGCGGAAAGATCTATCTTTTTTCTTGACAAAGAGGATCGGGGAGGCAGCCGAAGAGGAACTAGCTCGGATGAAGGATTTGGAGAGATTCTCATCAATCCATTTCCTAACTTCTTTAAGTTCAGCATCGGACATGGAATACATACGGCCGAAAGGAGGTTTAGCTCCTTCTTGAAGTGGAATCGCATGGTTAATATATCAGTGAGGGGGTAAGATTCGGGCTTCTTTTTCCAAAAAAAGGGGCGAGTAGTCATGATATTCAGGTGGAACAAGCTTAGCGGTGGGTTTGGGGTTGTCATCATCATCATCTTCAGGGGAGGCGTATATTGCGGCAATACAGAGGCGGGCCTCGGGGTCTTTAATAGCCACTCGGAAGGCAGCTCGAGAGATGACCGAGATTCGGAGGGGGTTCGGGGTGTTTCTAGGAGGTTCTAGGTGGATTTTCGGTGTTCGAGTAGGCAGGCAATGAGCGTGGCAATATCCTGAGGCAAAGGCGATGGTATTGCAGGTCCAGTCGATTGAGGGATTATGACGTCGGAGCCATGGTTTTCCAACAATCAGGTTCCAGCCAGCTAGTTTAGTGACGTAAAACGTTAGGACCTCTAGATACTGGTCGATCATGAGTTTTGGGGTGCAAGTATAGGTGATTTGCTCTACCAAGGAGCGTTTACCATCGGCAAGTACAAGATCCTCGGGTTTCGGCTTCAAGTCCAAAGGCAAGTTCATGTTCAAGGCAAAGTCAAGGTCGATAAACTGGGAGCTTGCTCCTAAGTCTACCATGCAAGTAGCAGAGTGGTTTTCATTAACTAGACAAGGCAAGATAAGTGGATCCTCGGATCCCAAGTCATGAGTGGAGGAGGTAGAAGATGAAAAAGAAGAAGAAGAAGAAGAAGAAGAAGAAGAAAAAAGGACGGCGGCAGCAGAGATCTGGAGGGAACGCATACGACGACGTCGATGGGCTAGCCGTTGACGAGACTTCCGAGAAACAACAGGCAAAACATGACCAGTACCTACCAAGTGAACTTCCTCCAAAACGGAAAACGGGTTGGAACTGACAAAGGAAACGGGGTTAGGGGAGATGGCACCAGGATGCATCCTGGCGCTCTTTGATCGGCCATCGTTGGTCGAAGAGGGCACTAGTTTTTTGGCACTTCGAAAAGAGTTTGAGGGCCGGGAGTGGGAGTAGGAGTATTGAGAGGTGGGCCAAGAGGAGCAGTGCTAGCTGTGGCTAGTTTTTTGGATTTGGCCGAGATGGGGCAGTCGGTAGCCCAGTGTCCAGGACCTCCACAGTACATGTAGAGTTTGTTGTCCTGTCGGTATTTGCGAACCTCAGCAGTAAGAAGGCCACGCTTGCGGGATGTGGTGGAGAGGTCCATTGGACCGGGAGCGGTTCCGGTTGCGGTTGTAGGAGGGTTAGGGCGGGGGGCGGGAGCTTGGGTTTGTTGAGTAGAGCCTGAGGCTCTGGGTGGGTTAGAGCGGAGCATTTTGGCCCAGTTGTCTAACTTGATACACAGCTGGACAAAATCGTTGAATGTTTCGGGGGGAGAGGCCTGGTAGGAGAGAGCAGTCCTGAGACCGGTGTTGGCGCCATTGGTAAAGAACGAAATCTTAGTACGGTCATCATAGTTCAGGATGGTTGCATATGTCACGAATTCGGCATGGTAGGTGGAACAGTCTTTATTCCCTTGGCGGAGGTTATGGAGCTTGTGCTCAGCGGTAGCACGAGCGTCGGGGTCATCATATGTATTTTTCAATGCTGTGGCAAAGTCTTCGTAAGTGTCAAAACTAATTATTCCATCAGTTTTATTGAGGTGAGGCTCAAACCAATCAGCAGCGGAGCCTGTCAAGTAGGAGGCTGCATAAGCGATCTTAGCAGCATCATTGGAGTATTGGAGTGGGTCGGAGGAGAAAACCAGGGACAGTTTAGTCATAAACCGTGTGAACTTTGATCGAGTACCGTCGAAGTTTTCAGGCTCGTGAACTTTTGGCGTACGAGAAGATGATTATGCTACAGTGGTGCCTTGAGATAGGGGCGTAGTTGTGAGGCCATATTCATAACCTTGATTAAAGTAGACCCAAAGTACTTGGGTAGTGGCTGTTGTTCCAGACTCGGGTATTTGGAATGTTGTAGGTACACCTCGGCCGGAGCGGACTCCAGCAAAGTGTGCTTCATAGATAGGGCCATAGAATGGTACGGGTGTAGCAGCAGGGAAGTCGGGAGAGGCCGAAGGTGCGGGGAGGGTATTGGCTGACAGAGCTGCAGCAAGTACGCGCCATGAATCTGGTATGGTAGGCGGTTGAGCAGACATTGTGCGTAGTGGAGACTATATGTTACGCAACAAAGTGTTATGAACGGTCGGAGTATCCCCTGCGTCGCAGGTGATGGGTGACACACATGTAGGTATGCTTACGCGTGTATTGGGGAGGGGGACATGGACAAGAGAGTCTGAGCTACGCTCAAAGGGGGGTGTGTTTATTGTAACAACTAAGTACAGGAGAGTGAACAAGTTGTTGCGTGAGGAGAGAAGAGAATGAGAGGGGCAGGAAGGCCTCTATATATATATAGAGATCTGGCGACACAGAAGAGCCAGAGAGAAGGCAAGAGAAAGCATACGGAGACATAAGGAAGTAAACGGCGATATAAGGAAGCAAACGGAAGAAGCAAGCGGAAGAAGCCAGCATCCAACGGAATGTCAAGCAAAAGATACGAGAACGTTCTAGGAGACAATGACGACAAGTGACAAATGCAAAGACGAGGTTCTGATATGGTAGAACCTTCGAACGGGTTCTAGTGGGTGAGTACCTGGCTAAGATCTCCGGGATGTGGTCGGTAATCTAGCAGGCCAGGGTTCAGGGTTAGGGGTATTAGCCGGAAGACTAGGATTAGCACGGCGAAGTCGTGCTAGGTCAAGATCAAGAGCCGCACGCGAACATATGCTGGTGAGTGCGTAGGTTGCCAGTATAGCACTGGGGCCGGGGGGGGTCGAAGGACAAGGCGAGAGGATGATTCGTAACACTTGGTAAATGGAAGTAATGTAATCCAGTTATCCTAATCCTAACAGTAATACGTCCATAAATAATACTCTAGGATCTGGTTAACTTGTTTGGTTTGACCATCTATCTAGGGATGATATACCGAGGACTTATCCAACTCGACTCCTAATAACTATATAATCTCTATCCAAAACAAACTTATAAACACTAAGTCCCTATCCGAAACGACCTTCTTTAGTAACCCATGTAGTCTTCACACCTCTTTGACAAATATCCCAGCTAACTACTTAGCCTTCTAGTCCTTTAAAGAAATGAAATATACTATCTTAGTAAACATATCGATAATAACCCAGATTTAATTATATCCCTTAACTGGAGGTAAATCAGTAATAAAATCCATTGAAATATATTCCTATGGTCTATAAGGAATTAGAAGAGGTACGAGCTTGCCATATTTCTTATGTCACACTGTTTTATTGTGTTGGCAAGAGTCGTATGTATGGATATAATTATGTACCCATTCTTCTATATTCAGCTAGTAGTAATTTTGTTTTATTAGTTCAAGGGTTTTGTTACATCCAAAGTATCCTGCAACTTTAGCATCATGGCTCTAGAATGCCATCTTTAGCTTGAGTGAGTTGTTGTCAGGAATATACAAAGGTCATTTATAGGTTACTATATCATCTTCCAAACTATAGTACTCGAGACTAGAATACTCCTTGCCAAACCTTAATGCGTTCTGAATCCCTAACCACTTCTCATCCATGAGGCCAGCCTCTAGGATTTTCTTCGCCCAAGTGGATTCTTCTGTTTATGAGGCCTTCACTGCTATAATTCGGTGCGTTACTAGTACTTCTTCATTCGAACCTAGTTGGAATTGACCAGGTTTGAATATCCGAATCATATGGTCTTACTTCTCCCCCCCTTCTTCGAGGTCAGGATCAACCTGATAAAAAAATACATCTGCTTTACCATTCTTATCATTCAGGTGATAGATGATTCCGAAATTGAATTGGCTTAATATTTCCGCCCATTGAGCCTCTCTTCGATTAAGTAACTTTGTAGAATTAAAGTACTCTAGGTTTTTATAGTTAATATATTCAATTATTTCCTCTAAGGCACCTATCAAAAAGTGTCTCTATTCTTAAAAGTGTTACGGGGTAACATTCAGCCCTACTTTAAGTACCTGAACTATTATAGAATGACCCTAGATATCCATATGGACTCTAGGTACACTCATAGCAGTGTGGTGCAAGTATTTCTAATACTTATCTATAAGAGATAAGTATATAAAACGGGTATGAACCTCAGAGTAGTATATAACTATTATAGATGGATAGGACCTCTATGGCACGCCCATAGACTCTTAAAGGAGCTATAGTTTAAGTTTCATAAGTATCCGATCAATAGTTTAATAGTTATACCTAGATTAATATACTAACTATATATATATATACTAGCTATTACCCTAAAGTCTTAGTATTACTCTGAACTGAAGTTATTACTCTGAACTTTAGGAAAATAACTTGGTAAAAATAAATAAAATAATGAAGCCACGAGGGTGTACTTCAAACCAAAATGCGTCCGGTGACATTATAAAGGAGTGTACTCAAAGCCAAGGCCAAAGATACAGTTGAAATATAATATTCTCTAAATTTAATATTTCAAAGTTGTATCTAAGCCTATTTATCGCTCTGATTCCATTTCCGCAATCTATTTCATAATTGGAGTAATACTCATAGAGTTATAAGACCTTTAGTAAGGTTAATTAAATCCATAAAGAAGTTTATCTATTACTGATAATAACTCTATGAATAATATAAGTATTAAGATGAATTAAGATTTTATGATCTTCTACATGTTGACGCCTATCCAATAATAATCTATTTATAACCTACAGGTCTTTATTAATAGAGTTATAAGCAGTTGAAAATTATTTTCAATACATACTAGACACTATTAATTAAATACTACTGCAAGTTCAAATAAGATGATTCTATAATACTATTGGGTATTTATTTGATAGTATCGGGAATTGGTATTATATTGAAAATAGAAATTAGTTATCTCGGCTAAGTATTCTTTAATAGAATAAATCAGCTTAAGTGAAGTATATGAAACCTACAGGTATGGGAATCTTCTCTACGTTTGGGCTAGTAACCTATGACAATGAGCACAGATTATGACTCCATTAATAAAGGTATAGATGGCATAACACTTAGGAAGAAATTCCAAAGAGTGATGGGTAGGTACACATCCCCCAAAATATTTTATCAAAGAATATCTACCATTACTATACATTATAAATAGTAAGAGTAGTTCTTGGTTAAATCTAATTCTACTATCAAGAGTATTCGAAAGCAAGAGTACTTCGAATATATGAAGCTTACAAAGTTCTAAGTCTAGTTTACTTTATTCTTGATAGACAAGAATATTTATTTTATATTTTAAAATAAGATCTATCAGGAAATCTTAAAATGGATTAAACTTTCTACTATAGGATTTTATTTTAAGTTGTGGAATAAATATCATTGCAGCAGTATAAGTGCAGCCGTTCTATTCTTTAGTTGCTAGAGCGCTATAAGGGTCAATAGAGCCCCTATAATATTACTTTATAGACAAGTAATTGTCATCTTGTTTTATACTAGTATACTTGAATCAATATATCTAACTCCTAGACACTAAGAGGGCCTAGCCAGCCCTACCGATCCATAATACTATCTGATATTATACCTCGTACTATTACATAATATCTACACAATCTTCCAAAATCTAGTATAGATACAGAAAATAATATACCAATAGAGGATATCTTCTTATAAGGAATGGAGTCTTTTAGGCAGCAGTTCTACTCCCAAGACGAATTAATATCATACCTGCAAGGGTTCCTACTGGGTCTATTATATCGCTTTAATATACTAACTTAATGACCACTGTAGTGAGCAGGTAGTAATACTTTCTTGCAACGTCCACCATACCTACCACCTCACCTTATAAGAAATACATACCCCACTATCTCTCAAGAACAATATGACTAATTACTAGCTCATATTATTTAAGATAGAACCTCCGAATTTAAACGTCATAGGGCTAAGATTGCAGACCTTATAAGGGGTCTACAAGTATAAGTAACCCTCTTGGTCAAATTGCAATAGACTCATAAGGTAGCTCAAGAAGCTCATTAGGTAGTTTTTGACAGGGCCAAAGTTACATATGAGGACCTTAAGTTACTATGCCAGCAAGTAACTAAGAAAGTAGCTGCCCTCAAGGGCCAAACTAAGAGATAATAAGATACAGTTTAATAATTAACTGTATCTATCAGTAAGGTATTAGAAAAGCAGTAGAAAGTACTGACCAATAAACTCACATAAGACATAGGGGTTATCATTGATATAGAAAAGACTAAGTTCGACACTATTAAGATAGATATAGGTAAGGTAAACAATTAGATACAGAAGATGATCAAACAAGAACAGGATAATCGCATTCAGAGTTGTGAAATAAATAGAGAATCAATAGAAGCCCTCTCTCATCTTATTCAGACTTATAAGAGGAAACTCAAAGACCTTCAAGAATAGTCAATCGACCGACTGAACCCCACCAAATGTACTCAATCAATTTATACTGATAGTTTCATTCGAGATATCCATTCTGGCCTAGTAGGTAGTCTCGTACCTCTACTACTACCACCTCCACTACTACCATCTTCTTCTCCCCCAACCAAGAAAAGAAAGGTTCTTTCTGAAAAGAAAGAACCCAGAAACCTCTCATTACCTCCGAAGTTCGATGGAACTTCAAGCAAGTTAAAGGAATTCTTGATGAAGGTAGACTACATATTCGAATGCATGCTACTAATATATTCTACTCATAGTGAAAAGATCTTATTCATAACAGATCTATTAATAGGTAGAACAAACATCTGGTATTATGCCAACCAGTATAAGCGAATACCAGATATTAATTCTGGATGGGTTGAATGGGACATATTTAATATCTTTAAGTGAGAATTTATTAATATCTACTAAAACCAGTATAAGCAACGCGATACGAAGGTCTCCTTTTAGAAGGAGTACTAGGAGAAAGGTAAAGTAATGAAGGATTTCATTGCACGGGTTAGGGTTTATCAGTTGGTAGAGGAACTACTATAGGAACAGCTCTAGAAGTACCTAATCGCAGCTATTCAACTAGAGACTAAAGTCCACATAGTCTAGGTCAGTACCGATAAGGATATTATTAATAAGGTGCCTACCAGTATAGAGATATGCTTCCAGGCTATTACTAATACTGGGTCTCAAGTAGAATATTAGAAGATAAGGGAGGCATATGCATAGAGCTAGTTCTAACAAAAAGAACAGGCTGCTGGTGTGAAAAAGGAGGTAGCCCCTATTCTCAAGACTAATAAGAAGAAGTCTGAAAATCTCAAGGATCAACTCTCAAAGCTAAAGTAGAAGGTAAAAACCAAGCCTGATGCCAAATCTAAAGCTAAGTTCAATACTTTTTCCAAGAAGGAAAAAAAGCTTAGCCAAGACGTAGTTACCTATGCTATAACGTAGACTCGGAAGAGAGATATACAGTATATTAAGTGTGGAGATAAGTCCCACATGATAGATGACTACACAATAGGTTAGAAACCATTGGCAGAGTTAAAAAGAAAAGGTAAAGCTAAGAAGGAAGTAAAGAAGGTAGCGACTGTGGTAGCTGTAGTAGTGCTACTTGAAGTTTCTTTTGGTCAGATCATTAGTGATGATGAGTTGGATTATAGGGAGAATTCAGACTGTTAGAAATACTGACCATCTAGTATGTCGAGTTAGATAGTCTTATAGGATTGGTTTTCCATTTATGTTATGAAAAAGGGCATCTCTATTGGTAGTTGAAAAGCGGAACATATTAGGAAACCCATAGATATCGACCCTACTTTTATTAGTTCTATTTCTTGCAATTTATTTTCTTCTACTTTCCTTTCTTTACAAAATACAAAAAAAGGGACAAAAAGAAAAGCTAATGATGAGGTGGCTCTTCTTGTTAATGAACTACAAAAAAGACTATGAAAGATGGCGGTACTAGATATTTCATTAAATGGAATAAAGGATCTCTCTTTGGCAGAAAAATCAGGTATAAAAGTATTGAAGTCTGATAGGTTAAAATTCCTTATTTCTATTAAGTTATCTTAGTTATATAGAGGAATAAAAAGGAAACTTTCCATTAATGCTTTAGTTGACACTGGCACGGAAGCCATGATTTTTGATTCTGATTTTGTTAAGTAGATGATATTGTCTTAGGATAAGAAGGAGAAAAGACTAAGATTAGAGAGCACCGATGACTCGATTCTCAAGAGGTTTGGCATAGTACAGATTCAGAACCTGCAGATGGAAGTCCCTGATTCAAGATCAGAGCGAAACAAAACCCTTAACCTAGTGTTACAGAGGCCCTATTAACCCTTATAGTACTCTTGCGACTAGAAAATAGGACGGCCGTACTTATCCTGCCATAACGATATCTATTACGCAATATAGAATATAATCTTATAACAGTAAAGTTTAATTCCACTTTAGTTTCTCTCGATGGATCTTATTTCATAACACAAAATAAATCCTATATCAGTTAGATATAAAGTTTTACTAGACTTAGAACTTTGTAGGCTTTATATACTTGAGGTGCTCTTGCTTTCGAATACTCTTGATGGTAGAATTAGAATCAATCAAGAACTACTCTCACTATTTATAATGCACGGTGATAGTAGTTATTCTTTGATAAAATATTTTGGGGGATGCACACCTACCCATCACTATTCGGAATTTCTTCCTAAACGTTATACTATCCACACTTTTGTTAATGCAGTCGTAATCTGCGCTCGTTGCTATAAGTTACTAGCCCGAACGTAGAGAAGATTCCTATACCTATATGTTTTATATACTTCACTTAAGCCGACTTATTCCATTATAGAATACTTAGCCGAGATAACTAAATTCTACTTCCAATATAATACCAATCCCCAATACTATCGAATAGATACTCAATAGTATCATAGAGTCATCTTATTTGAGCTTGTAGTAGTATTTTCTTAATAGTGTCTAGTATCCATTGAAAATAATTTTCAACTGCTCATAACTCTATTAATAAAGACTCGTGGGTCACAAACAGATTATTATTGGATAGGCATTAAGGTGTGGAAGAATATAGAGTTCTTAATTTATCTCGATGCCCATATTATTCGCGGAATTATTATCAGTAATAGATAAACTTCTTCATGAATTTAATTAACCTTACGAAAGGTCTTATAAGTCCATGAGTATTACTCCGATCATAAAATGGATTGCGGAAATGGAATCAAGGTGATGAATAGGCCTAGATACAACTTAAAAATATTAAATTCAGAGAACTTTATATTTCAAGCCTATCTTTAGCCTTGGCTTAGAGTACACTCCCTTATAATGTCACCGGACGCACTTTGGTCTAAAGTACGCCCTTGTGGCTTCATTATTTTATTTATTTTTACCGAGTTATTTTTTTAAAGTTCAGAGTAATAACTTTAGTTTAGAGTAATGCCAAGACTTCAGAGTAACAGCTAGTATAGCTAGTATATTCATATATAGTCAGCATATTGATCTAGGTGTAACTATTAAACTATTAATTAGATACTTATGAAACTTAAACCGTAGCTCTCTCAAGAGTCTATGGACGTGCCATAAGGGTCTTGACCATCTATGATGATTATATACCACTCCGAGGTTCAAACCCGTTTTATATACTTATCTCTTATAGATAAGTATTAGAAAAGCTTGTACCACACTGCTATAACTGAACTTAGAGTCCATATAGATATCTAAGGTCGTTCTATAGGAGCTCAAGTACTTATGGTAGGGCTGGATATCACCCCATGACAGTGCCTCCCCCCTTAAGGTTCTTCTCTACAAGAACCTAATTGATTATACAAATAGAATTAATATTACTACTAATGACTATAGATAGGGCTTGAGGACCAGTCTTCATATATAGTGTGCGCCACGGGGCGAGTCGGTTCGAGTTTATAGCCCTGACAACTCGTTCGGTAATCGCCTCGCCTCGGTCATCGCTAGTGGCAACTCGCCTCGGACCGACTCGCCGAGTATTCGGTGATCGACAGAATACTCGCCAAGCCTCTACACTAACCTTCTTTATGCTCGGGCGTCTGCCAAGCCTAGTCGTTTCCCGCCCTTACTGGCAGTGCATACAAACAATAGGTAACGAGTGCGAACAATAACAGTGAAATAGATGACAGTATAAGCCATACGTGACATTACAGGCAATCGGTAATACTACAGGTAATCCGTGACAGTAGAAATGACCGTGACAATACAGGCAATCCGTGACAGTAGAAGCAACCGTGACAGTACAGGCAATCGGTAACAGGAGAAGCCACCATAACAGTACAGGCAATCGGTGACAGTAGACGCGATCCATGACAGTACGGACGTGACAGCACAGGTAATCGGTGACAGGAGAAGCGACCATGACAGTACAGGTAATCGGTGACAGGAAAAGCGACCGTGACAGTACAGGCAATCAGTGACAGGAGAAGCGACCGTGACAGTAGAGGCAATCGGTGACAGTAGATACGATCCGTGACAGTACAGACAATCCGTGACAGTAGAAGCGACCGTGACAGTTCAGGCAATCGGTGACAGTAGACGCGACCGTGACAGTATAGGCAATCAGTGACAGGAGAAGCGACCGGGACAGTAGAGGCAATCGGTGACAGTAGATGCGATCCGTGACAGTACAGACAATCCGTGACAGTAGAAGCGACCGTGACAGTTCAGGCAATCGGTGACAGTAGACGCGACCGTTACAGTACAGGGAATCGGTGACAGTAGGAGCGATTCCCGACAGTACAGGCAATCCATGACAGTAGAAGCGATCCGTGACATTACATGAAATTCGTAACAGTAGAAGTCTATGACAACGTAGGCTAGATAGAGCGAAGGAATGAGAAATATAAAATAAAAGGCTTGGCGAGTATTCTGTAGATCACTGAGTTGGGGCGAGTCGAGTTGAAGCATCGAAAAGCCGACTCGGCGAGTTGTCGACGGACGAAAACTCGTTCGCCGAGTCGGTTCTTGGCGAGGCGGGGCGAGTTGTACTCGCCTCGTGGCACACACTATTCATATACAACAACCGAAATATAGTTGCGTACGTCTCATTGCACCCCTGGGACAGAAAATGGTATAAGAAATACAAGTAGAAAATAAAAAATATATGAAAGATAATTCCAAAAACCTAAAGTCTAATAGGAAAAAATAAAAAATCCTCATAAGATAACATCAAAGTCCCATAGCTTACGAGGATTATCTAGATGGAATTTCCGAACTATTTCAGAGCCTCTATCTTTCAAGTTCTTATATGGTTCCCATATGTCATTATTAGGACCATAACCCTTCTAGGAAACTAAGTACATAACTCTTCTCTTCTGAAGCTTACTAGTCCTAACCTTTTCTATCTAGTACTCTGATTCTTCAAGATCGACAGGAGGGGGTGTTGGCGAACATCTGCCGGCAATCGTGTTAAGGTGGTAGGGTTCCAACAGACTGATGTGGAAGATAGGGTAGGTTTTGCCTGTGTACAGGGGAAGTTCTAACTCATAGGCATAAGTACCAATGAGTTATTTGATTCTAAACTTTTCTCAAAGCTTGTAGTTAAGCTTCTTGATTGGACGTCTAGTCTTAATATTCTTAGCATTGACCATGACTCAGTCTCCTACCTTGAATATCAGTTTCTTCTCTGCCACCTTCAGATTGTAGTATTTTGATATGCAGGCCTGCGCTACCTTTATGTTCTCCCTCATTACCTCTCTCATTGTATCCAAAGTTTTAACCGTCTTAGCTGCCTCAGGGTTGTTAGATTTGGTAGAGGCCTCAGTTGGGTTCTGGAAGTTGTTCTCGGGATATTGGCCATATGCTGCGTAGAAAGGAGTATATTTAGTACTAGAGTGGACAGTATTATTATAATAGAACTCGGCAAACGGAAGTAACTCAACCCAGTCATACTAATCCCAACAGCAATACATTCGTAGATAATGCTCTAGGATCTGGTTGACTCATTTAGTTTGACCATCCGTTTGGGGGTACTATACTGAAGACTTATCTAACTCAACTCCTAGCAACTGCATGACTTCTATGCAGAATAAACTTGTGAACACCGAGTCCCTATCCGAAACAACCCTCTTCGGCAAACCATGTAGTCTCCATACCTCTTTGATGAATATCCTAACTAACTCTTTAGCCTTTCAGTTCTTTAAAAGAATAAAATGTGCCATCTTGGTAAACCTATCGACAATAACCCAGATTTGATTATACCCCTTAACTGGAGGTAAATCAGTAATGAAATCTATCAAAAGATATTCTTACGGCCTATAAAGAATTGGAAGAGTTACAAGCTTGCCATATTTCTTGTGTCGTGTTGTCTTGTTATGCTGGCAAGTGTCATATGTATAGACGTAGTCACATACCTAATCTTCCATATTCAGCCAGTAGTAATTTCGTTTCATTAGTTCGAGAATCTTGTCATATCCGAAATATCCTACAACTTTAGCATCATGGCTCTAGAATGCCACCTTTAGCTTGAGTAAGTTATTGTCAGAAATATACAAATGTCTTGCATAGGTTACCATGTCATCTTCTAAACTATAGTACTTAAGATTGGGATATTCCTTGCTAAACTTTAACACATTCTGAATCCCTAACTACTTTTCATCCATGAGGCCAGCCTCTAGGATTTCCTTTGACCAAGTTGATTCTTCCATCTGTGAGGTCTTCACTGCCATAATTTGGTGTGTTACTAGTACTTCCTCACCCGAACCTAGTTGGAATTGACCAGGTTTAAACATCTGAATCATATGGTCCTGCTTCTCCCCCCCTTTTTGAAGATCAGGATCAACCTGACGGGAAAACATATTAACCATACTATTCTTGTCATCTGGGTGGTAAATGATCCTAAAATTGAACTGGCTTAGTATTTCCGCCCATCTAGCCTGCCTTTGATTGAGTAACTTTATAGAATTAAAGTACTCAAGGTTCTTATGGTCTATATATATAATTATCTCCTCAGGAATACCCATCAAGAAGTGTCTCTATTCCTGAAAGCAATTGACAATTATGACCATTTCTTTATCATAGACATTATAATTAAGCTCTGCTGGGATAAAGCACTTCGAATAGTAAGCGACTGGATACCAACGACTGTCTAGTTCCTTCTGAGATAGGATACCAGCCTTTGCCAGATCGGATGCGTCTGTCTTGATCATCTTTAGTCATTTATGATGATAATGGCATAGTATCAGAGCTGTGGTGAACCTATATTTTAGCTCATCGAAGGCTTTTTGACACTGCTATGTTTAATTCTAAGGAACTCCATTGTGTATTAACGTTTGAATTGGAAGAGCTAAACTACTAAAGCCTTTAATAAACTAGTGATAAAAATTAGTAAAACCAATAAACTTCTGCACCTCTGGGACGTTCCGAGGGGTTTGCCATGCGAGGATGTCCTCGACTTTCTTTTGGCCCATCTATATCCCTTTAGTACTAACCTTAAATCCTACAAATTCTACCTCGAAGATATGGAAGATACATTTATCAATGTTGACATAAAGGTTATTCTCTGTTAGCTTCTGCAGCACCCAATAGACGAGCTTGACATGTTTCTCTTCAGTCTAAGTGTATATAAGGATATCATTAATATATACAATAATCCCTTGATCGATTCTCTCAGATAAAATATTATTAACATATCATTAGAAGACAGATGGAGCATTAGTTAGCACAAAAGGTATAACTATATACTTGTACAAGCCATATCTGGTCTTAAATGCTGTTTTCCATTCGTCTCTGGCTGCTATTCTCAGCAAGTTAAACCCAAGTTTTAACTTGAGTTTAGAGAAAATCTATGAAGTGTCAACTTGTTCTATGAGAGTGGTCATAAGTGGCAGGGGATACTTATCTTTCTTTATAATGGCATTGAGACCTTTATAGTCAATAACAATTCGAAACTTGCCATTAGGTTATTTGGTGAAGAAAATAGGAGCACCAGCATCACTTTTGCTCAGTCTAATCTTGCCAGTTCGGAGCATCTTATTAAGGTATTCTTTAAGAAGCTCTAGTTCATCAGGGGAGAGAGGGTATAACTTTCCTGACGGCGGACTTTTTCCTTCTTTCAACTCCATTGTCATGTCCTATGGACCATGAGAGGGAAGGGCGAATTGTATCTCCTTTCCAAAGATTTTTGTAAAATCCCTATACTGAGATGGCAATCGATCAGCAAGTTTCTCTAGGTTCTCACTCGCAGTTATTTTCATAACCTTACGAATGTCCCCATTTGTGAACTTCTGATAATCTCATTCCCCTATCTCAATAAGTCTGACATACTGAGTCTCTGCAAGTACTTCGTCAAAGTCAGCAAAATCAGTAATCTCCTCGATTTTCAATACCCTCTTAAGCTCGAGCTTATAAGGAGTAGTGACTCATAACTTATCATAATTGGTAATAATCTAATTCATCTCTAAAATAAGTAGAAGATCTAGTTTGAGACATACAACCTCAGTTACTAGGTCAAGGGTTTTGTTTCGCTCTGATTTTACATCAGGGACTTCTATTTGCAGGTTCCAGACCTGCACTATACTAGACCTCTTAAAAATCAAGCTGTCGGCGCTCTCTAATCTCAGTCTTTTCTTCCTCTTAACTCAAGGCAACATCATCTATTCAATAAAATCAGAATCGAAAATCGTGGCTTCCATACCAATGTCAACCAAAGCATTAATAGAAAGTTCCCTTTTTATTCCTCCATATAACCAAGATAACTTAACAGAGATAAGAAACTTTAGCCCATCAGACCTCAACATCTTTATACCCGATTTTCCTGCCAAAGAGAGATCCTTTATTTTATCTAATGAAATATCCAGCACCGCCACCTTTCGTGGTCTTTTTTGGAGTTTGCCGGCAAGAGGAGCCAC
The DNA here is from genome assembly GCA_015179035.1 of Tirmania nivea. Classification (NCBI taxonomy): domain Eukaryota; kingdom Fungi; phylum Ascomycota; class Pezizomycetes; order Pezizales; family Pezizaceae; genus Tirmania; species Tirmania nivea. The sequence continues at coordinate 5,723 of WHUY01000123.1, read as the reverse complement.
TTCATTATCGGCTTTTCTTTTTGTCCCTTTTTTTATATTTTGTAAAGAAGAAAGGGCAAAGGAAGACAAATTATGAGAAACAGAACTAATGAAGGTAGGGTCAATATCTATAGGTTCCCTAATATATTCCTCTTTCCAACTACCAATAGAGATATCCTTCTTAATAATACAAAGAGAAAACTAATCCTACGAGACCATCTGACCCAATATACTAGATAGCCCACGTCCCTAACAGTCTGAATTTTCCTTATAATCCAACTCATCATCACTAATGATCTTACTGAAAGAAACTTTAAGTGGCACTACCACTACTACCACAGTCGCCATCTTCTTCACTTCCTCTTTGGCTTTACCATTTCCCTTAGACTCTGCCAATGGTTTCTATCCAACCGTGCAGTCACCCATTATGTGGTTTTTATCCCCATACTTGATACACTACATGTTCTTCTTCCGAGCCTGTTGTATAGCATAAGTGACCTTATCCTGGCCAGGCTTTTTTTCTTTTTTAAAAGTATTGGACTTAGATTTGGATTTAGTATCAGGCTTGGTTTTTGCCTTCTACTTTGGCTTTGAGATTCGGTCCTTCAGATTCTTAGACTTTTTCTCATTAGTTTTAGGGGTGAGGGCTGCTTCCTTCTTTATACTAGCAGCCTATTCTTTTTGACGGAACTGGCTATACACATGTGCCTCCCTTACCTTCTCGTATTTGACCTGAGACCTAGCTTTTGTAATAGCCTAGAAGTATATCTCTATACTGGCAGGCACCTTATGAAGAATATCTTTGTCGATGCTGATTCGAACCATGTAGGCTCTGGTCTCTAGTTGAATAGCTGCGATCAGATCCTCCCAGAGCTGTTTTCATAGTAGTTCCACTACCAACTGATGAACTCTGACCTGAGCGATAAAATCCTTCATTAACTTACCTTTCTTCTAGTACTCCTTTTGAAGAGAGACCTTTATGTCCCACTGCTCATACTAGTTTTGATGGGCATTAATGAATTCTTATTTGAAAACATTAAACATGTCCCATTTAACCTATCTGGAGTTGGCATCTGGTATTCATTTATATTAATTAGTATAATACCAAGTGCTGGCTCCTCCTGTAAGTAGATCCGCTACGAACAGGATTTTTTCGCTATGAGTAGAGTATGTCAGCAGTATACGTTCAAAGGTGTAATCTAGCTTCATAAGGAATTCCTTGAGTTTATTCGAAGTTCCGTTGAACTTCAGAGGTAGAGGGAGATTTTAGGGTTCTTTCTTTTCAGAAAGAACCTTGGTCTTCTTGGCTGGAGATAGAGGAGATGGTGGTGGTAGAGGTAGTAGTGGTAGAGGTACGAGACTACCTACTAGGCTAGTACAAATATCACGGATAAAACTATCCGTGCCATCTAATCGAATATGCTTTATAGTGGGTTGGTTGATAGGAAGTTCTTGTAAGTCCTTGAGTTTCCTCTTGTAAGTTTAGATTAGGCAGGAAAGAGCCTCAACTGATTCCTTGTTTGTCTCACAGCTTTGGATGCGATCATCCTGTTCCTGTTTGATTGCCTTTTGCATCTAGTTACTTACTTTACCAACGTTAGCTTTAATTGTATTAAATTTGGTCTTAGCTGCATCGATAATCGCTCCTATGTCATAAATAAGTTTGTCGGTTAGTGACTCCTATTATTTTTCTAACACCTTATTAATAGATACTATCAATCACTTAACAGCATCTTCTTGTCCTGTAGTCTGACCTTTGAGGGCTGCTATCTCTTCAGTTACTTGCTATCATAGTAACTTTAGATCCTCATAGGTGGCTTTTGTACCCTCAAAAACTGCTTGGTGAGCCTCTTATGCTACCTTATGGACCTCCTCAGATTCGATTAGGAGTTTTGCCTGTGCTTGTAGACCTCTTATAAGGTCTGCAAGTTCAGCTTGTTGTCATTCGAATTCGGTGACTTTGTCTCGAATAATACGAGCCAATAGCTGGTCATATTGTTCTTGACTTATAGTAGGATGTGTGGCTCTGATGGGACATGGTGGTGGGTGTGTTAGGTGTTAAGATGAGATATTACTACCTGCTCGTTGTAGTGGTCATTAAGTTGGTAGATCTATTCAGTATAATAGGCCCAGTAGGAACCCTTGCGGGTATGATGTTAATTTATTGGGAGAATAGAATAGTTGCCTGGAAGATCCTATTCCTCGTGAGAGGATATCCTCTATTAGCATGTCATCTTCCATATCTGTACCAGATTGCAGAAGATTATATAGATATTATGTGATAGCACGGGGTGTGATAGCTAGGAGTATAATAGATCAGTAGGGCTGGCTAGGCCCTCTGAGTGTCTCAGAATTAGATATGATGATTCGAGTATGCTAATATTAAACAAGACGAGAATTACTTGTCTATAAAGTAATATTACGGAGGCCCTATTAACCCTTATAGCGCTCTTACGACTAGAAAATAGGACGGCCGTACTTATCCTGCTATAATGATATCTATTCCGCAATACAGAATATAATCTTATAGTAGTAAAGTTCAATTCCACTTTAGTCTCTCTTGACAGATCTTATTTCACAACACAAAATAAATCCTATATCAATTAGATGTAAAGTTTCACTAGACTTAGAACTTTGTAGGCTTCGTATACTCGAGGTGCTCTTGCTTTCGAATACTCTTGATGGTAGAATTAGATTTAACCGAGAACTACTCTCACTATTTATAATGCATGGTGATATTAGATATTCTTTAATAAAATATTTTGGGGGACGCACACTTACTCGTCATTCTTCAGAATTTCTTTCTAAGTATTATGCTATCTACACCTTGGTTAATGCAGTTGTAATCTGCGCTCATTGCTATAAGTTACTAGCCCCAATGTAGAGAAGAATTCCATGCTTGCATGTTTTATATACTTCGCTTAAGCTGACTTATTTCATTTTAGAATACTTAGCCAAGATAACTAAATTCTACTTTTGATATAACACCAATCCCCGATACTATCGAATAGATACTCAATAGTATTATAGAGTCATCTTATTTGGGCTTACAGTAGTATTTTCTTAATAGCGTCTAGTATCCATTAAAAATAATTTTCAACTGCTCATAACTCTATTAATAAAGACTCGTAGGTCACAAACAGATTATCATTGGATAGACATTAATGTGTGGAAGATCATAGAATTCTTAATTCATCTCGATACCCATATTATTCTTGGAGTTGTTATCAGTAATAGATAAACTTCTTCATGGATTTAATTAACCTTACGAAAGGTCTCATAAGTCCATAAGTATTACTCCGATCCTAAAATAGATTGCGGAAATAGAATCAGGGCGATAAATAGGCCTAGATATAACTTTGAAATATTAAATTTAAAGAACTTTATATTTCAAGCTTATCTTTAGCCTTGGCTTATAGCGCACTCCTTTATAATGTCATCGGACGTACTTTGGTCTAAAGTATACCCTCGTGGCTTCATTATTTTATTTATTTTTACCGAGTTATTTTCCTAAAGTTTAGGGTAATGACTTCAGTTCGAAGTAATGCCAAGACTTCAGAGTAACAGCTAGTATAGCTAGTATATATATATATAGTCAGCGTACTAATCTAGGTGTAACTATTGAACTATTAATTGGATACTTATGAAACTTAAACCGTAGCTCCCTCAAGGGTCTATAGACGTGTCATAACAGTCTTAACCATCTATTATGATTATATACTACTTCGAGATTCAAACCCGTTTCATATACTTATCTCTTATAGATAAGTATTAGAAAAGCTTGTACCACACTGCTATAAGTATACTTAGAGTCCATATGGATATCTAGGGTCGTTCTATAGGAGCTCAAGTACCTATGGTAGGGCTGGATATCACCCCGTAACACCTAGTAATTGAGGTTACGTGCCTTAAACTAGGTCTTCTACTGATTTTAGGGATGAATTAGATCATTGCCAATTGTGATAAGTTATAAGTCACCACTCCTTATGGGCTTGAGCTTAAGAGGGCATTGGAAATCAAGGAGGTTACTGATTTGACTGACTTTAATAAAGTACTTGTAGAGACTCAGTATGTCAGACTTATTGAGATCAGGGAATAGAATTATTAGAAGTTCACTAATAAGGACATTTACAAAGTTATGAAAATAACTGCAACTAAGAATCTTAAAGAAGTTACTGATCGATTGTTATTTCAATACAGGAATTATGCAAAAATCTTTAGAAAGGAGATGCAATCCGCCCTTCCCTCTCATAGTCCACAGGATATGACAATCAAGTTGGAAGAAGGAAAAAGTCCTCTGTCAGGAAAGCTGTACCCCTTCTCCCCTGATGAACTAGAGCTTCTTAAAGTATACTCTGACAAGATGCTCCGAACCGGCAAGATTAGACTGAGCAAAAGCAGTACTAGTACTCCTATTTTCTTCGCTAAACAACCTAATAGTAAGCTTCAAATAGTTATAGACTATAGAGGTCTCAATACTATTACCAAGAATGACAAGTATCCCCTACCACTCATGACTACTCTCATGGAATAAGTTGGTACTTTACAGGTTTTCTCCAAACTCAACTTAAAACCTGGGTTTAACTTGCTAAGAATAGCAGCCGGAGATAAGTGGAAAATGGCATTTAAAACCAGATATGGCTTATACGACTATATAGTTATGCCTTTTAGGCTAACTAATACTCTATCTGTCTTTCAATAACATATCAACAATATTCTATCTAAAAAAATTGATCAAGAGATCATTATATATATCGATGATATCCTTATATATACTCAAACTGAAGAGGAACATATCGAGCTTGTCCATTGGGTTCTGCAAAACCTAATAGAGAATAACCTTTATATCAATATTGATAAGTATATCTTCCATATCTCTAAAGTAGAATTCGTGAGATTTAAGATTGGTACTAAAGAGATACAAATGGGTCAGGACAAAGTCGAGGATATCTTCACATAGCAATCCCCTTGGAATATCAAAAAAGTGCAGAAGTTTATTGGTTTTGCTAATTTCTATTACTAGTTTATTAAAAGCTTTAGTAGTTTAGCTCTCCTAATTCAAATACTTATGCATAATAGAGTTCCTTAGAATTGGTTATAGCAGTATTAGAAGGCCTTCGACGAGCTAAAATATAGGTTCACTACAGCTCTGATACTATACCATTATCATCTCGAATGACCAAAGATGATCTAGATAGATATGTCTGATCTAGCGAAAGCTGGTATACTATCTTAGAAGGAACCAGATAGTCGTTGGCACCCTATTGCTTACTACTCGAAGTGCTTCATCCCAGTAGAGCTTAATTATGATATTTATAATAAGGAAATGGTCGTAATTATTAATTGTTTTTAGGAATGAAGACACTTTTTGATAGGTGCCTCTGAAGAAATAATTGTGTATACAGATTATAAGAACCTCGAGTACTTTAATTCTATGAAGTTACTTAATCAAAGGCAGACTAGATAGGTGGAAATACTAAGGCAGTTCAATTTTAGTATCATCTACTACCCAGGTGACAAGAATAGCAAGCCTGATATATTTTCCCATCAAGTTGATCCTAATCTAAAAGAAGAGGAGGAAAAGCAGGACCATACGATTCAGATGTTCAAACCTAGTCAATTCTAACTAGGTTCCACTGAGGAGGTACTAGTAACGTATGAAATTATGGTAGTGAAGGCCTCACAGATAGAAGAATCAACTTGGTCGAAGGAAATCCTAGAGGCTAGCCTCATAGATGAGAAGT
>WHUY01000122.1:0-83960 GCA_015179035.1 Tirmania nivea | reverse complement strand
AAGAAGTAGAGATTAACTTTGGATGTTATAAAAAATGTAATGAATAATACTAGATAGTAGTTATTCGGTACCATTTATACAATCTATATCTGCTAGAACAGATGTATGTATATACCAGTTCTTCTGAGAAATTGCCTCAGAAGGGTAGTAGTTGTCAAGTAGGGAGTTCTGTTAGGAACGTTAATTAACAGGTGTAATCTCCACTTAGATTATTTGCTAACTAACTGATCTGTAGTCGATTATTATTTGTCTGAGTAGTCTGAGGAGGAGATTCCAAAGGGGAATTCGTACTCCTTTTATACTTATTCAACAACATATCTGACAGTTCAGAATATATAGAATATGGTACTTCTTGTGAGGCAGTGCTACATAAGTCATAGAAAATATAAGTCATAGGAAATACATGAGTCATAGGAAATATATGAGTCATAGGAAATACATGAATTATATGAACGGGGCTATGCCGAGGCTGTACTATATCCTCGAGGGTATACACGAGACAGTAATTTCCACTGAATAACTAACTACTAGATTTAGCAGTTATAGAATAATAACAGATATAAAAAATATAAGATAAATAAAATAATAAGAAATAATATCTCTTATTATACATATGGGCTCTGGTCTCAGGTTGAATGGCTGCGATTAGATACTCCCAGAGCTGTTCTTATAGTAGTTCTACTACCAACTGATGAACCTTAACTCTAGCAATGAAATCCTTCATTGCTTTGCCTTTTTTTTGGTACTCCTTTTGAAAGGAGACCTTTGCATTCCCCTGCTTATGTTGATTTTGGTGGGTATTAATAAATTCTCACTTGAAGATCTTAAATGTATCCTATTCGACCTATCTAGAATTAGTATCTAGTATTCGCTTATGCTGGTTAGCATAATACCAGGTACTTGCTCTACCCATTAATAGATCTGCTACGAATAGGATCTTTTCACTATGGGTAGAATATGTCAGTAGCATGTATTCAAATATGTAGTCTACCTTCATCAAGAATTCCTTTAACATATTTGAAGTTCCATTGAACTTCGGAGGTAATGGGAGATTTTAAGGTTCTTTCTTTTCAGAAAGAACCTTTGTCTTTTTAGTTGGAGGAGGAGATGGTGGTGGTGGAGGTGGTAGAGGTACTAGACTACCTATTATACTAGTGCAGACGTCTTAGATAAAGCTATCAGTGTAGATCGATCGAGTGCATTTGGTAGGGTTTGGTCGGTCGATTAGCTGCTCTTGGACGTCCTTGAGCTTGTATTTGTGAGTTTAAATCAAGTGGAAAAGAGCCTCAACTGATTCCCTATTCATTTCACAACTTTGAATATGATTATCTTGCTCTTACTTGATTACCTTCTGTATCTAATTGCTTACCTTCTCTATATCAGCTTTAATTGTATTAAATTCAGTTTTAGCCACATCGATAATTGTACTTGTGTCTTATATGAGTTTGTCAGTCAGTGACTTCTACTACTTTCCTAATACTTCACTTATAGATACAGTTAGTCACTGTACTATATCCTATTGCCCTTTAGTTTAGCCTTTGAGGGCCGCTACGTCCTTAGTTATCTACTGCCGCAGTAATTTAAGGTCCTCATATATAGCTTTTACTCTATCAAAAACTACCTTATGGGCTTCCTAAGATTCGACTAATAGACGTATTTGTGCTTGTAAATCTCTAGTAAGGTCTGCTAGTTCGGCTCATTGGTGATTAAACTTAGTGACTCTATCTCGAATAATATAAGCCAGTAATTGGTTGTATTATTCTTGACTAATTGTAGGATTTATAGCTCTTATAGGACTTGGTGGTGGACGTGGTAGTCTTTGTGAGGAGGTATTGCTACCTGCTCGATAAGTTGGTTACTGGGTTGGTGTCCATCAACGTAATAGTCTTAGCAAAAACCTTTGCGGATATAATATTAGTTCATCTGGGGAGTATTGAGGCTGCTGCCTAGAAGATTCTATTCCTCAGGATAAGATATCTTCCATTAGCATATCTTAGAACTCATTCTCCATATCTATCACTGATTGTAGAAGATTATGTGATTGTTGTATAATAGAATAAGGTGTGATATCTAGGAGTATAAGAGATTGGTAGGGCTGGCGAGGCCCTCTTGGTGTCTAAGAGTTAGACATGATGATTTGAGTATATGATTATTCAAACAAGACGAGAATTACTTGTCTATAAAGTAATGTTATAGAGGCCCTATTAACCCTTATAGTACTCTTGTGACTAGAAAATAGGACGGCCGTACTTCTATTGCCGCAACGATACTTATTTCGAAATACAGAATAATATTCGATAGCAGAAAGTTCAATCTGCTTTAATCCTTTCCAACAGATCTTATTTCACAACATAAAATAAATCTTTCATCAGTCGGGAATAAAGTAAACTAGACTTAGAACTTTGTATAATTCATATACTCGAGGTGCTCTTACTTTCGAATACTCTTCATAGTAGAATTGGATTTAACTGAGAATTATTCTTACTATTTATAATGCATAGTGATGGTAGATATTTCTTGATAAAATATTTTTGGGAGATGCGTACCTACCCATCACTCTTCAGAATTTCTTTCTAAGTATTATGCCATCCACACCTTTGTTAATGCAGTCATAATCTACACTTGTTGTCTTAGGTTACTAGCCCGAACGTAGAGAAGATTTCTATGCTTGCAGGTTTTATATACTTTACTTAAGCCGACTTATTCCATTAAAGAATACTTAGCCGAAATAACTAATTTCTACTTCTAATATATTGCCAATCCCCAATACTATCGAGTAAATACCCGACAGTATTATAGAGTCATCTTATTTAAGCTTACAATAGTATTTTCTTAATAGCATTTAGTGTCTATTGAAAATAATTTTCAACTGCTCATAACTCTATTAATAAAAACTCGTGGGTCACAAATAGATTATCATTGGATAGGCATCAATATGTGGAAGATCATAGAATCTTAATTCATCTTAATACTCATATTATTCATAGAGTTGTTATTAGTAATAGATAAACTTCCTTGTAGATTTAATTAACCTTACTAAAGGTCTTATACCTCTATGAGTATTACTTCGATCCTAAAATAGATTGCAGAAATGGAATCAGGGCAAAGAATAGGCCTAGATACAACTTTGAAATATTAAATTCGGAGAACTTTATATTTCAAGTATATCTTTAGTCTTGGCCTAGAGCGCACTCCCTTATAATATCACCGAATGCACTTTGGTCTAAAGTACGCCCTCGTGACTTCATTATTTTATTTATTTTTACCGAGTTATTTACCTAAAGTTTAGAGTAATAACTTCAGTTCAGGGTAACGCCAAGACTTTAGGGTAATAGCTAGTATAGCTAGTATATGTGTATATAGTCAGCATATTGATCTAGATGTAACTATTGAACCATTGATCGGATACTTATGAAACTTAAACCGTAGCTCTCTCAAGGGTCTATGGACGTGTTATAAGAGTCTTAACTATCTATGATAGTTATATACCATTCTAAAGTTTATACCTGTTTCATATACTTATCTCTTATAGATAAATATTAGAAATACTTGTACCACACTGCTATGAGTGTACTTAGAGTCCATATGGATATCTAGGGTCGTTCTATAAGAGCTCAAGTACCTAAAGTAGGGCTGGATATCACCCTGTAACACTCTCATCCATTACTGAATATATATCAATAAAGAAATTGAGAAAACCATAGGATATAAACTACCTAACTCATAATAAATCTTTAAATATTCAACCCCATTATAGGCTTAACCTTAGTAACTGAGCATCATAGAAGTAAAATAGAATGAAAACACTCAACCTCCTCTCCAGCGTACTATAACTATCTCCTTAACTCAGATCCAAACCTGATAGTTCTTTTTCATCCTCTTCTGCAAATATCCATTTACTAGTTTAGTAATGACTATAACCTCTTTACCCTTCTGCCACTTCCTTCTATGAAACGTTAGTATTAATGGCTCCACCACTGACCTTTCCAAATTGAAGGAGCACCGCAATATAGATGGCTAATTTAGGGTATCACCCACTCCAAGTGAGCTACATTGGAGCTCATTATTAGAATCTGGTTCTAACTTTGAGTCTATATCCTCTTCACTATCATTGGAGGTATTATCATCTAAATCTTGATTATAAACTGGAACTATTTGGTGTAAGAAATCAGCATCCAGTACTCAAGCTTCAATTGCACTACTAATGTTATCTATATCTTCTCTAGTATGAAGATCTATGAGTTTAGTATTCTCTACATTATCGTTAGAGTCTCTTATAGACTAATTTTCCTAGAATTTAGCAATTAGGAGATCTTAGATTATTTGTCTACTAAGACGATTCTTCCGATATAGTATTATATCTCTAGTGGAACTAAAAATCCTCTCAATAAATACTAATGAAATTGGTATACTTAAGATATCATGTACCATATATGCTAGTATCGGGAATTCATTGCTATTTGACCTCCACTAGAGTAATGGGTCTCCTTGATGAAGTAGTATCAGAGCTGAGTTCAGATATTATATAACTTTAGTTGAATCCTAGTCACTATGAGACTGTCAAGCCTATAGTCTCTATATGATGTAAGACTCTTCTGTTACATTAGATTCTTGAATTTATTTATCTTGGCTTTTCAGGAGATGTCAGTAGTTGCTTTCATAAAAGTCTTCAAATTGAGTCCTGATGACTATTATTTAGTAGGTGCAAGACTAGAGTTTATTATAGGGCCATAATTTTATCATAGGAGTATTATTTTGTTATGAGAGTGAAATTTTATCACAGGTTTAGCTTACCTATAGAAATCCATAAACAAGACTATACTAGTCATGCTAGGTTACATTGATAGATCCTGAATATATACAATACCCTATAAATTATATAAAGATAATTTTTTAGAAAAGTCTAAAATGCTTGCAATGTTGTAAATAAATCCTTACTATGTAGTATCTGAGTAATACTTCTAAAGAACCTTTTTACTAGCTTTCAATACCTCCAATAAGCTGGTTATCCATGGGGTATTCGGTACTTTTTGTACTTCATAGTATTGCTGGGCAATATACTTAAAAATATTATTATAGATAAAGTAAGCATTCTATATCATAACCTTCTTGCTAGTAGAGATATCGTTTGTATAGTCGGCAAAGGGTTTTAGGAAAGTAATAGTTTGATTAACTTGTTACCATTTTGCTTCTGTAAGTTGGAAAGGAGTGAATTTGTTATCCTAGTCAATCTATTTTTCTATAATTGGCCTGAGTCTATATGCTCTCACAAGTATATTAAATATTAAATTCCAACGTATTCTGATATCTTGGAGTAAGCCAATGGGCTGCTTTAAGTTAGTATCCTATAGTAACTTAAATTGTGCTAGGCGAGGAGGACTAGTAGTGACAGCTTTGGATAGCTCTCGAACCTAGCTTAATTAGTATACGAGTCCTATATTCATCAAGCCATAGACTTACTTTAAAGATAGAATGGCTAAATAAACCAGAAGGGAATTGGTGCCAGATATTGACTAAGATATCTGGATTACTTGGCTTATAGTCAAAGGTCTCATTAGTCGATTGTGACTTAAGTTTTCCATAAAGGCTTTACTAGCTAATACTAGTACGTGAGCCAAATATAGTAAATAGTATTGATCTAGCTACCATTTGGAACTTAGTGTAGTTTTTTATAGTTCCCTATCTATAACAGAGTTAGACTATATATTGTCAGTAACTAGATAAAGCATTCATTAGTCTAGGTCAAATTAACCTAGTATCTCGACTAATTTCTTCACTAAAAATTTTCATGACATTCTCCACCTAATGCTTGTAACTACATTACCTCTTAATACAAATTCTAATTAGAATCAAGAAAATACATAGTCGTTTCAGCAAATGCTAGTCCATTGAGTGAAGTCTAAGTATCCATTACTATGTAGACTTAAATATTCTGAGGTATTGTATCTTTAAGTATTGAGATAATATCTTAAGTATAGACATGAACTTTACGGCAGATCGTAGTTGGCGATAGAATAATAATATTTAGATATAGTATATTTATTAGTCTTTGAAATTGTGGATATTCAACTATCCAAAATGGTAAATTGGCACTAATTACAGTTTTGACTAATTCCTTTTAAAATACTTTGGCAGAGTATGTGAGGATAGGATTTTTAGTAGGTTTGTACTATAATAGAAAGGTTAGTAAAGTTATAGCTTCATAGTGCTCTAAACTAACCTTAGTTAGTATTCTTTTGAGCAACGTGCTTGGATGACCACTTGTATTATAATATTTGGTTGAATTTAGATGAGTTGTAAGATGTGAGGTTCCTATACCGAAGGTCTGTAGATATTGTAAAGCTGTACTACATCATAAACAATACATCAAACGTTTTTTATCCTGATAATAGGTGTTTTAGCCATAGTATTCCTACTATTTACCTTGATGAGCATTAAAAGTCCAATTCAGGTTAGAGAATATATTAGTATAAGTTATAGTCTCCTTATCAAAATTACAATGTATTTCTTATACCTATTCTATTGTCTTCTACTAAGAAAGGAATTATGTAGGTACTTCTAAGTCAAACTGGTATGCTTTTCCTTTGAATATTATCGTTAATGAGATTAGGAAAATATTTGATGCTTGTACTGCTAGTCCTATGATAAGATATAATATAATAATAAATCAGATTATCTAATATATAAGCCTGGAATTATCTAGGGCACTCTTAGAGTTTATATTGCTCAACTATATGGAAGTCAGGTAAAAAAGATATATTATTAATGATCTTTTAATAATAAGTATTTGACTTATTATAGTTATTACCCCAGCTTTCAAGTGAATACTCTAATAATAAACTAGTCATATCTATTATAGGAGAAGGTTTGTTACAGGATATTATTACTAAGTAGGATATAATATACTTTTTCAGTTAGATTTCATATGTTATCTTATTATAAGAGGAGGTTTGTTACAGGAGGAGGTTTATCATAGGAGGGAGTTTGTTACGGATAGAGGTTTGTTATGGGTGGAGGTTGTATCGTATGTCTTATCTTGTTATAGAAAGATAGTTATTATGAGGTAATAATAATACTAAATTAGTCTATATCTTGTCTTATCAGTTATTATGAGGTAATAATAATAGTAAATGAGTATAGCTATATTTTGTATATTATCTTATTATAAGAGAAGATTTGTTATAGGAGGAGATTTGTCATGGGAGGGAGTTTGTTATAGGTAGAAGTTTGTTATAGATAGAGGTTATATCGTATATCTTATCTTATTATAGGAGGATAGTTATTATAAGGTAATAATAATACCAAATTAGTCTATATCATGTCTTGTTAGTTATTATAAAGTAATAATAATAGCAAATGAGTATAGCTATATTTTATATGTTATCTTATCATGAGAGAAGGTTTATTATGGGAGGACATTTGTTATGGGAGGGAGTTTGTTATAGGTGGAAGTTTATTATGAGTAGAGGTTGTATCGTATATCTTGTCTTATCATAGGAGGATAGTTATCATAAGGTAATAATAATACCAAATTAGTCTATGTTTTATCTTGTCAGTTATTATAAGATAATAATAATAGTAAATGAGTATAACTATATTTTATATATTATTTTGCCATAGGCATATAGTCATATACTATCTATATATTGTTTTGAGAGATAAGTATATAGTTCATTTATTATATCGTCAGTCTTCTTATATATATTAAAGATGTATATAAGTATATAAATGTATATAAACCTCTTCTTGAATTATATAGGGAACTATAATTATAGCTGCAGGAATGAATGGAATTCAATACCTTGATGATTATGATATAGAACAATTAGATTCTGAGTTATCTACTACTGATACAATACTCGACCTTAATAAAACTACTCAAGCCAGGCTTGAAATCCTTAATTGATTGAATATCTGCAAGGCTAATAATATTTAGTAAGCAATCTTACATTTAGTATATGCATATTTCGAGTCAGGCTCTGAATGTAGAGATATTCATCAGATTCTGTAGCAAGTGTGGATCAGGTAGGATATTTTGATTGCATATAACTCCTCTGACTACCAGGAAACTAATAAATACCATCTACTAGACTCTATACAAAATTCTCTCTGGAATGAGACCAACCTAAATAATTATACTTTATACGATTTGTTATGGATCAGTATGTTCGGGAATTTCCTAATGCAGTATCAAGGTCAATAACCTAACATTGATATGCTTTCATTATATTGGGGTATCTATAATATACTAATGCTATGTTTAGTAAGTACTTAGTGAAATAAATATTATGCTAGCTTGGAACTATCTAATCAATTCTCAACAGATATTAACCTCTTATTGAAGGATTCCTCAGATAGATCTAATACTAGAAGGTATCTATATTTCATAATCATAGCATCCAAATCTCTAAATACATATTAATTATTGTGGTAAAATTATTGAGATAGTTAAATCATTAAGATATAACCTATTAATCAATCTAACCATATCTTCACTAAATAGTATAGACCCAGTAGTATTCAGAAACTTATAGCAAATCCTAACTAGCCCTTATGCTATATACTACTATATGTAAATTTTATCAACCTTTCAGATAATAGCAAATTTATCATGTCTCCACCTTCAACTATGAAATATCTAAATTGTAATAAATTTGCCTATAGTATGAAATCTTGCCAGAACTCTTAGCTATTTAGCATACTAGATGAGGACATTCTATCACCAAATACTCCTAACGATAGTACTAATAATACCTTGAGCTCTGACTAAACATTCAGAGAAGCTAGCCCTAGTAATTACACAGATAATATCCTAAACTTTAACTAATTATTCAGAGAAGCTAGCCTTGGTAATCATACTGATAATACTCTAAAGGCTAACTAATCATTCAGAGAAGCTAGCTATTATGCAGAAGAACAATCTGGTATTAGTATTAGTACTTTCGAGGACTGCCCCTTAAGAATCATTAAATTAGATTGGAATTGGGTATAGACTATGATGAATCAGATTAGAATCAGATACCCATAATCTATCATTAATTACTTAGATCTTTTCTGTTGATAGGTTTTGATTAGCTATGTATTTGCCACCTTAGGCCTTTATTAATCCTATGGGATTATTATTTAAATATTAAAGCCGTACTTAGTCCATTCATAATTCTTTATAATTCTAATCTTTATCTAATAGGTGGCTTTCTTTCACTTTACCTAGCGAGTTTTTAATTCTTAACAATAAAGGGTTCCGTATCATAGTGCATCTCTATTAAGCTTAGCTAGGTACTGTTCGTAAAGGTATATTAGTAGATGTCTAGATTTCTTTGTCTAAGCAAAATATTAGCTAATAGGGAGAAGATATAAACTATTTAGTTTGCTCTATCAGACCTTTCTGAGTAACTAAATCACTAAACCAACTTCCGCTTTGAACTGTCATAGCTCCCATTTCCTTCACGAGTGTATCTACTCGTATTATCACAGGTATACTATTACAAGTATACTGTCACTACTATAAATACTTTACAAGAGCTTTACCTCAAATATGCTGCCAGCTAATAAACTTAAGACAGTACTTTCGAAACTCAATAGACTCTTGGAAAATAAGAAAAGTGGAGTTTGAGTATCTCGAAAAAGACTATTTGATTTAGAAGTTGAATTTAGTGGGGGAGTTCGTATCTACAGTATATCAATGAACCCTAAAACAGTATATAATAGGTTAGGAGGAACTAGTTTGAAAGGCCCACCTCTAGCTCTAGCTCATCTCAAAGATAAACTAAGGTAGGAGAAATCTAGAGTATAGTATGTAAGAATTACTAACTAAAAAGTTGTAGATATGGTCAAATGTCCTATTGGTATGGTATGGAGTAAACTTATACTAATCGAATAGGCTAAGTATAAGGATATACTAAATGAATATATAATAATTAAATTATATTATCGGAATATTTATATTCTAAAGCAATAGAGTGAATTAGAGGAACATACTTAATGCCAGCTGCTAGACCTTGGTACGGAGGATGATATACCTAGTTTTGAGATAACACGAGAGGAAGTTGAGAAGGCATAGCTTAGTTGGATCTATTGGGAAGTTCAAATTATTAATCCTCCCTACCTTAGTTTTGATCGCAACCAATATATTCCTATGTTCTCGGCCGTTTCTACAACTAGAGTAGACTCAATTGACGATTCAAACCCTACTGAAATAATCTTTGATAGTAGTAATCCATGTATAAACAAGGGGCCTGTAAGCTTACATATACTATATTAAGTAGACCCCTATTATATTACAACTAAGGCTAATACTAGTGTAATATATGATTTAAGATACAGACGATATGGAATACCTAGCATACAATATGATAGATAATGAGGATAATAATACTTCGGATCTTAGTTCTGTTTCTGCCAGCGATATGGATAGAAACAATAGTGATAATGTTGAGACTGACAATGAAAGCATTGATAATGAGGAGGATTACACCCAGACTTCCAAATTATATTGTAAAACCTTGGACTAGATCTTTACTAACCCAGACTTAGGAGAGGTTGATAGGATGTTGGAAAACTCAAATAACAATAAAGATAATAAAGATTATACTGAAATAACGTCTAATAATATAGTATGTTAATATTCCCGAATACTTAGAGAAAGTAAACTAATACAGACAGTAAAAGGCAAACAGTCTTCTTGTATGTTATAGGAGTCATCATAGGAGTCTTCACAGCAGTCATCATGACAGTCTTCATAGGAGTCAACATGAAAGTTATTACAGGAGTCGTCATAGTAGTCACGGGAGTTGTTACCAGAACTATAGTTGAAGACCTATTAAAAACCTTAGTTTATTACTTAGTTCAATATATTTTTTATTATAGCTGCTCTTCCGTGCATTGATTTTTATACCATTCATTTATCTCTAATATATTTATATCTATAGTATATTTATATCTATGATGTATTTATTCTAGTTACCTCCATTTAATTTTTTTATCAAGATCTACTTGTTTTAATTCCTTTATCTACTTTTGAGAGTATTATAGAGTCTTTCATCATTTCTCTTATCTTATATGTAACTTACCATTTTTGTTTCTAGTAAATAACCATTCAGTATTTATGGTTTGCTAAGTAGAGTAATGAAAGCCTATTGACAGATATACCTTTAGTTCCCCCAACTTGATATTTACAAGACAGATATAGCTTTAGTTTCCCAAACTTGATAGCCATCCTCACTAGACAAACAACTATAACATGCTAGCCAAATAGATTAGTAGGAAGACTATTGTTAGGGTGAAGAGCAAGTCAAAGGCTCAAGTACCCATACAAAGTACTATACGAGCAACTAGTATTAGGTGACCCAAAGCCTGACGAGGGTAGGCTAACTATAAGTTCAACTTTAATAATATATATTCTCATCTAATATACTATATAGGAAATTTCCATAGCTAAGTAAAGAAATACTAGATAGAGATAGGATTTCTGATCTCTTACCTGCTATTTAGCTGAGTATGCCATGAGATAGTAAATGATATTAGTACAGAAAATATACAAGATATCCTTGGAGTTGAACCAGTAATATAGATATCTTCAGATGCAGTCCATACATTACAAACTGAGGCAGAAAACTATATAATGAAATATCTCTCTAGTATATTATAGTATATAATCTAATATCGGTAAAGTATAAATTAATAGTATTATAGGTACAAATTATCTTACTATATATGGTAGGCAGTGTTACGGGAGCCCTATTCACTCTTATAGTACTCTAGTAACTAAAGAATAGGATGGCTATACTTCTACTGCTGCAACAATACTTATTCCACAACATAGAATAATATCCTATAGTAGAAAGTTCAATCCGCTTTAATCCTTTATAACAGATCTTATTTCAAAATACAAAATAAATCTTTTCGTCGATTGGGAATAAAGAAAACTAGACTTAGAACTTTATAAGCTTCGTGTACTCAAGGTGCTCTTGTTTTTGAAAACTCTTGATAGTAGAATTAGATTCAATCAGGAACTTCTCTTACTATTTATAATATATAGTGATAATAGATATTTTTTGATAAAATATTTTGGGAGACACGCACCTACTTGTTACTATTGGGAATTTCTTCCTAAGTGTTATATCATCTACACCTTTGTTATTGCAGTCATAATCTATACTCATTATTACAAGTTACTAGCCTAAATGTAGAGAAGATTCCTATGCCTATATGTTTCATATACTTCACTTAAGCCGACTTGCTCTATTAAAGAATACTTAGGTGAAATAACTAATTTCTACTTCCGATATAACACTAATCCCTGATACTATCAGATAAATACCCAACAATATCATAAAGTCATCTTATTAGAGCCCGCAGTAGTATTTTTTTAATAGTGTCTAGTGTCTATTGAAAATAATTTTCAACCACTCATAACTCTATTAATAAAGACTCGTAAGTCACAAATAGATTGTCATTGTATAAGTGTCAATACATAGAAGATCATAGAATCTTAATTTATCTCGATGCCTATATTATTCATGGAGTTGTTATCAATAATAGATAAACTTCCACGTAGATTTAATTAACCTTACTAAAGGTCTTATAATTCTATGAGTATTACTTTGATTATAAAATGGATTACAGAAATAGAATCAGAGTGAAGAATAAGCCGAGGTATAACTTCGAAATATTAAATTTAGAGAACTTTATATTTCAAGTATATCTTTGGCCTTAGCTTATAACACACTCCCTTATAATATCACCAGATGCATTTTAATCTAAAGTACGCCCTCATGGCTTCATTATTTTATTTATTTTTACCAAGTTATTTTCCTAAAGTTCGAGGTAATAACTTCAGTTCAGGGTAATGCCAAGACTTCAGAGTAACAGCTAGTATAGCTAGTATATGTATATATAGTCAGCGTATTGATCTAGGTGTAACTATTGAACTATTGATTGGATACTTATGAAACTTAAACCGTAGCTCCCTTAAGGGTCTATAGATATATAATAAGGGTTTTAATTATCTATGATAGTTATATACCACTCCAAGGTTTATACCCATTTCATATACTTATCTCTTATACATAAGTATTAGAAACACTTGTACCATACTACTATGAGTATACTTAGAGTCCATATGGATATCCAGGGTCATTCTATAAGACCTCAAGTACCTAAGGTAGGGCTGGATATCATCCTATGACAGTGTCTCCCCCCTTAAAGTTCTTGTCTGCAAGAACCTAATTGATTATACAAATAGAATCAGTATTACTACTAATGACTATGAATGGGGCTTGAGGACTAGTCTTTATATACAATAGCCAAAACACAGCTGCATACATCTTATTGCACCCCTGGGATAGAAAATAGTATAAAAAGTACAGATAGAAAACAAAAATATATAAAAGATAATTCTAAAAACCTAAAGCCTAAATAGGAAAAAATGAAAAATCCTCACAAGATAATATCAGGGTCCCATGGCTTACGAGGATTATCTAGATGGAATTTCTAAACGATTTTGGAGCCTCCATCCTTTAAGTTCTCATATAGTTCCCATGTATTATTATTAGAACTATAATTCTTTTAGGAAACTAAGTATATAACTCTTCCCTTCTAAAGCTCACTTGTTGTAACCTTCTCAATCTAATACTCCGATTCTTTGAGATCGACAGGAGGGGGTGTTGGTGAATATCTGCCGGCAATTGTGTTAAGGTGGTAGAGTTCCAACAGACTGATATAGAAGATGGGGTAGGTTTTGCCTATGCTCGAGGGAAATTCTAACTCATAAGTATAGGTACCAATGAGTCATTTGATTCTGAACTTTTCTTAAAGCTTGTAGTCAAACTTTTTGGTCAGTTGTCTAGTCTTAATATGTTTAGCGTTAACCATAAACTAGTCCCCTACCTTAAATGTTGGTTCATTTTCTACCACCTTGAGATTGTAGTATTTTGATATGTGGGTCTGTACTACTTTCATATTCTCCTTCATTACCTCTCTCATTATATATAGGGTTTTGACTATCTTAGCTGCCTCAAGGTTGTTAGACTTAGTTGAGGCCTCGGTTAGGTTCTGGAAGTTGTTCTCGAGATATTGTCCATATGTTGCATAAAAGAGAGTACATTTAGTACTGGAGTAGATAGTATTATTGTAACAGAACTCGGCAAACAGAAGTAACTTAACTCAGTCATCCTAATCTTAACAATAATATGTCTATAGATAATGCTCTAGGATCTGGTTGACTTGTTCAGTTTAACCATCCGTCTGGAGGTAATATGCCTAGGACTTATTCAACTCAACTCCCAATAATTATATAACTTCTATCCAAAATGAACTTATGAATACCGAATCCCTATCTGAAACAACCCTCTTTAATAACCCATATAGTCTCCATACCTCCTTGATAAATATCCCAACTAACTCTTTAGCCTTCCGGTTCTTTAAAGGAATGAAATATGCCATCTTAGTAAACCTATCAATAATAACCCAAATCTGATTATTCCCTTTAACTAGAGGTAAATCAGTAATGAAATCCATTGAAATATATTCTTACAGCCTATAAGGAATTGGAAAAGGTACAAGCTTGTCATATTTCTTATGTCGCACTATCTTATTGCACTGACAAGTATCGCATGTACAGATATAGTCATGTACCCAATCTTCTATGTTCGGCTAGTAATAATTTCGTTTCATTAGTTCGAGGGTCTTGTCATATCCGAAGTGTCCTACAACTTTAGCATTATGGCTCTGGAATACTACCTTTAACTTGAGTAAGTTGTTGTTAAGAATATACAAATGTCTTTCATAGGTCACTATATCATCTTCTAAACCATAATGCTCAAGACTGGGATACTCTTTGCCAAACTTCAACGTCTTCTGAATCCCTAACTACTTTTTATCCATAAGACCAGCCTTTAGGATTTCCTTTGACCAAGTTGATTCTTCCATCTATAAGGCCTTCACTACCATAATTCAGCATGTTACTAGTACCTCCTCACCTAAACCTAGTTGGAATTGATCAGGTTTGAATATCTGAATCGTGTGGTCCTGCTTCTCTCCCCCTTCTTTGAAGTCAGGATCAACCTAATGAGAAAGTGCATTAGCTTTACCATTCTTGTTACCTGGGCAGTAGATGATCCTAAAATTGACCTGGCTTAATATTTCTACCTATCTAACTTGCCTTCGATTGAGTAACTTTATAGAATTAAAGTACTCGAGGTTCTTGTGATCTGTATATACAATTATCTCCTTAGAGGCATCTATCAAGAAGTATCTCTATTCATGAAAGCAGTTGACAATTATGATTATTTCCTTATTATGGATGTCATAATTAAGCTCTACTGAGATGACGTGTTTAGAGTAGTAAGCAACTGACTGCCAATGACTATCTAGTTTCTTTTGAGATAGGATACCAGCTTTTGCCAGATTGGATACATCTGTTTCGATCATCTTTAGTCATTCGAGATGATAATAATATAGTATCGGAGCTGTAGTGAACCTATATTTTAGCTCGTCGAAGGCTTTTTAACACTGCTATATCCAATTCCATAGAACTCTATTGTGCATGAGCATTTAAATCGAAAGAGCTAAACTACTAAAGCCTTTAATAAACTAGCGATAGAAATTAGCAAAACTAATAAACTTCTGTACCTCTTTTCTATTCCGAGGGGCTTTCTATGTGAGGATGTCCTTATCTTTTTTCTAACCCATTTGTATCCCCTTAGTACCGACTTTAAATCCTATGAATTCTACTTCAGGAATATGAAAGATACACTTGTCAATATTAATATAAAGGTTGTTCTCTATTAGCTTTCGCAGCACCCAATAAACAAGCTCGACATGTTCCTCTTCAGTCTGAATATATATAAGAATATCATCAATATATACAATAATCCCTCGATCGATTCTCTTAGTTAGAATATTGTTAATATATTATTAGAAGATAGATAGAGCATTAGTTAGCCCAAAAGGTATAACTGTATACTCATACAGGCTATATCTGTTCTTGAATGCTATCTTTCACTCGTCTCTAGCTACTATTCTTAGTAGGTTAAACCCAAGTTTTAAGTTGAGTTTGGAAAAAACTTGTGAAGTACTAACTTGTTCCATGAGAGTGGTCATGTCACGGGGTGATATCCAGCCCTACCATAGGTACTTGAGCTCCTATAGAACGACCCTAGATATCCATATGGATTTTAGGTATACTCATAGTAGTATGGTGCAACCTTTTCTAATACTTATCTATAAGAGATAAGTATATAAAATGGGTTTAAACCTCGGAGTGGTATATGACTATTATACATAGTTAGGACCCTTATAGAATGCTCATAGACCCTTGAGGGAGCTACGGTTTAAGTTTCATAAGTATCCGATCAATAGTTCAATAGTTATACCTAGATCAATACACTGACTATATGTACATATACTAGCTGTTACCTTGAGGTCTTGGTGTTACTCTGAACTAAAGTTATTATCCTAAACTTTAGGAAAATAACTTGGTAAAAATAAATAAAATAATGAAGCTAGGAAGGTGTACTTTAGACTAAAGTGCGTCTGATGATATTATGAGGGAGTGCATTCTAAGCCAAGGCTAAAGATATGGGTGAAATATAAAGTTCTCTAAATTTAATATTTCAAAGTTGTATCTAGGCCTATTTATCATCCTGATTCCATTTCTACAATCTATTTTATGATTGGAGTAATACCCATGGAGTTATAAGACCTTTAGTAAGGTTAATTAAATCTATAAGGAAGTTTATCTATTACTGATAACAACTCTATGAATAATATGGATATTGAGATAAATTAAGATTCTATAATCTTCTAAGTATTGGCGCCTATCCAATGATAATCTATTTGTAATCCACGAGTCTTTATTAATAGAGTTACGAGTAGTTGAAAATTATTTTCAATAGATACTAGATGATATTAAAAAAATACTACTGCAAGCTCAAATAAGATGACTCTATGATACTGTCGGGTATTTATTCGATAGTATCGGGGATTGATGTTATATCAGAAGTAGAAATTAGTTATTTCGGTTAAGTATTCTTTAATAGAATAAATCGGGTTAAGTGAAATATATGAAACCTGCAGGTATAGGAATCTTCTTTATGTTTAAGCTAGTAACCTGTGAAAATGAGCACAGATTACAACTGTATTAACAAAGATGTAGATAACATAACACTTAGGAAGAAATTCCATACAGTAATAAGTAGGTGCGTATCCCCCAAAATATTTTATCAAGAAATATCTACTATTATCATGCATTATAAATAGTGAGAGTAGTTTTTGGTTGAATCCAATTCTACTATTAAGAGTATTCGAAAGTAAGAGCACTTCGAGTATACAAAGCCTACAAAGTTCTGAGTCTAGTTTACTTTATTCCTGACTGATGAAAGATTTATATTATGTTGCGAAATAAGATCTATTGGAAAGAATTAAAGTGGATTAAACTTTCTACTATAGGATATTATTCTGTGTTTTAGAATAAGTTTCGTTGCGGTAGTAGAAGTATGGCCGTCCTGTTTTCTAGTCACAAGAGTGCTATAAGAGTTAATAGGACCCTCTTAATATTACTTTGTAAATAAGTAATTCTTATCATATTTATTACTAGTATACTCCAATCATTATATCTAACTCCCAGACATCAAGAGGGCCTAGCCAGCCCTACCAATCCATAATAGTACCTGATATCACACCCTATACTATCACACAACGCCTATATAATCTTCTACAATCTGGTATAGATACGGAAGATGATATACTAATAGAAGATATTCTCTCATAAGGAATAGGATCTTCTAGGCAATAATTCTATTCTCTAAACAAATTAATATTATACCTACAAAGATTTCTACTAGGTCTATTATATTGAATAGACCCACCAACTTAATAACTACTATAGCGAGCCAGTAGTAACACCTCCTCTCAATGTCTGACACATCTACCACTATACCCCACTAGAGCTATAGCTCTTACCATAAGTCAAGAATAATACGACCAACTATTAGCTTGTATTATTCGAGATAGAGCTACTGAGTTTAAATACTAATGAGCTGAACTTACAGACCTTACAAGAGGCCTATAAAGGTAGGCAAAACTTTTAGTTGAATCCCAGGAGGCCTATAAGGTAGCTCAAGAAGCTTATTAAGCAGTCTTCAAAGGAGCTAAAGCTACTTATAAAGATTTAAAGTTACTATGATAGTAAGTAACTAAGGAAGTAGTAGCTCTTAAGGGCCAAACCACTAGACAAGAAAATGTAGTTAAACATCTAACTATAGCTATTAGTGAGGTGTTGTAGAAATAGTAGGAATTACTTACTGACAAACTTACTCAAGATATAGGAGTAATTGTCAATACAGCCAAAACTGAATTTAATACGATTAAAGCGGATATAGATAAAGTAAGTGACTAGATACAACAAGCAATCAAACAGGAATAGAATAATCATATTCAGATTTGTGAAATAAATAGGGAATCAGTTGAAGCTCTTTCCTGCCTGATCCAGACTTATAAGAGGAAGCTCAAAGATTTATAAGAGCTTCCTATCAACCAACCCACTACAAAACGTATTCGATTAGATGGTATAGATAGTTTTATCTGCGATATTCACACTAGCCTAGTAGGTAGTCTTGTATCTCCACTACCACCATCTTCACCACTACCATTTTGTCCTCTTCTAGCTAAGAAGACAAAGGTTCTTTCTAAGAAGAAAGAACCTCGAAACCTCCTACTATCTCTGAAGTTCGATGGAACTTCTAGTAAACTCAAGGAATTTCTCATGAAAGTAAATCATACCTTTAAACGTATGCCACTAACATACTCTACTCATAGTGAAAAAATCCTGTTTGTATCAGATCTACTTATAGAAGGAGCCAGTACCTAGTATTATGCTAATCAACATAAGCGAACACTAGATGCAAACTCTGGATAGATCAAATGGGATACATTTAATATTTTCAAATGAGAATTCATTAACGCTCATCAAAACCAGCATGAGCAGTAGGACGCAAATATCTCCCTTCAAAAGGAGTACTAGAAGAAAGGTGAGTTGATGAAGGATTTCATTACTCAGGTCAGGGTTCATCAGTTAGTAGTGGAACTACTATGAGAATAGCTCTAGGAGTACCTGATCACAGCTATTCAACCAGAGACTAAAGCCTACATAGTCCAAGTTAGTACTGACAAAGACATTCTTGATAAAGTACCTGCTAGTACAGAAATGTACTTCTAGGCTATCATGAATACTAGGTTATAAGTTGAGTACGAAAAGGTAATATTACAGAGTGACATCCAGCTCTACCATAGGTACCTGTGCTCCTATAGAACGATCCTAGATATCCTTACGGACTCTAGGTACACTCATAGCAGTGTAATACAAGCTTTTCTAATATTTATCTATAAGAGATAAGTATATGAAATGGGTATGAATCTCAGAGTAGTATATAACTATTATAGATAGTTAAGACCCTTATGGCACGCCCATAGACCCTTGAGGGAGCTACGGTTTAAGTTTCATAAGTATCTAATCAATAGTTCAATGGTTATACCTAGATTAATATGCTGACTATATACATATGTACTGGCTATACTAGCTATTACCTTGAAGTCTTAGTATTACCCTGAACTGAAGTTATTACCCTGAACTTCAGGAAAATAACTCGGTAAAAATAAATAAAATAATGAAGCTACAAGGGCATACTTTAGACCAAAGTGCGTCCGGTGATATTATAAGGGAGTGCGCCTTAAGCTAAGGCTAAAGATATAGTTAAAATATAAAGTTCCCTGAATTTAATATTTCAAAGTTATATCTAGTCCTATTCACTGCCCTGATTTCATTTCCGCAATCCATTTTATGATCGGAGTAATACCCATGGAGTTATAAGACCTTTAGTAAGGTTAATTAAATCTACAAGGAAGTTTATCTATTACTGATAATAACTTTGCGAATAATATGGGCATCGAGATGAATTAAGATTCTATGATCTTCTATCCATTGACGCCTATCCAATAATAATTTGTTTATGACATATGAGTCTTTATTAATAGAGTTATGAGCAGTTGAAAATTATTTTCAACGGACACTAGATGCTATTATGAAAATACTACTACAAGCTTAAATAAGATAACTCTATAATACTGTCGGGTATTTATTCAATAGTATCGGGGATTGGTGTTATATCGGAAGTAAAATTTAAGTTATCTCGGCTAAGTATTCTTTAATGGAATAAGTCGGCTTAAGCGAAGTATATGAAACCTGCAAGCATAGGAATCTTCTCTATGTTCAGGCTAGTAACCTGTGACAACGAGCACAGATTATGACTGCGTTAACAAAGGTGTAGATAGCATAACACTTAGGAAGAAATTTCGAAGAGTGACGGGTAGGTGCGCATCCTCCAAAATATTTTATTAAAGAAATATCTACCATTACCGTGTATTATAAATAGTGAGAGTAGTTCTCGGTTAAATCTAATTCTACCATCAAGAGTATTCGAAAGCAAGAGCACCTCAAGTATACGAAGCCTACAAAGTTCTAAGTCTAGTTTACTTTATTCTCGACTGACAAAAAATTTATTTTATGTTGCGAAATGAGATCTGTTGGAAAGGATTAAAGCAGATTGAACTTTCTGCTATAGGATATTATTCTGCGTTTCGGAATAAGTATTATTGCGGCAATAGAAGTACGGCCGTCCTATTTTCTAGTCACAAAAGCGCTATAAGGGTTAATAGGGCCCCCGTAACATTACTTTATAGACAAGTAATTTTTATCTTGTTCATACCAGTATACTCGAATAAACTATGTCTAACTCCTAAATACTCAGAGGGCCTAGCCAGCCCTACCGATCTATTACACTCTTAGATATCATACCCTGTACTATCACACAGTGACTACATAATCTTCCACAATCTGGAACATATACAGAAGGTGACATGCCAATAGAGAACATCCTCTTACGAGGAATAGGATCTTTCAGGCAACAATTCTATTCCCTTGACAAATTAATGTTATACCTGCAAGGGTTTTTGCCAGGTCTATTACACTGAATAGACCTACCAACTCAACGACTATTACAGTAAGCAGGTAGCAATACCTTCTCTCAATATCCAACATATCCACCACTACGCCCTACTAGACCCATACCTCCCATAATAAGTTAAGAACAATACAACTACCTATTAGCTCGTATTATTCGAAACAGAACTATTGAGTTCGAATGCCATCGAGCTGAAATTTCAAACCTCAGTAGAGGTCTTCAGGCATAGGCAACTCTTCTAGTCAAAGTCCAGGAAGCCCATAAAGTAGCTTAAGAGGCCCATCAAGTGATCTTTGAAGGAGCTAAGGCTACCTATGAGGATTTGAAGCTACTGTGACAGCAAGTAACTAAGGAGGTAGCGGCTCTTAAAGGCCAAACTGCTAGGCAAGAAGATGCAGTAAAATATCTAACTGTATTTATTAGTGAGGTGTTGGAAAAGTAGTAGGAATTACTGACCGATAAACTTACTCAGGACACAAGAGTAATCATCGATGTAGCCAAAACTGAATTTGATATGATCAAAGCCGACGTGCGTAAGGTAAGCGACTGGATGCAAAAAGCGATCAAACAGGAATAGGATAATTGCATCCAGAGCTATGAGACAAATAGAGAATCAGTTGAGGCCCTCTTCTACCTGATTCAAACTCACAAGAGGAAGCTCAAAGATTTACAAGACCTTCTGATCTACCAACCTACTACAAAGCATATTTGATTAGATGGCATGGATAGTTTTATTTGCGATGTTTGCACTGGCCTAGTAGGTGGTCTCGTACCTCCACCACCACCACCTCTACCACTACCATCTCCTCCTCCTCCAGCTAAGAAGACTAAGGTTCTTTCTGAGAAGAAAGAACCTCGAAACCTCCCACTACCTCCAAAGTTCGACGGAGCTTCGAGTAAACTCAAGGAATTCCTCATGAAAGTAGATCATACCTTTGAACATATGCTATTAACATACTCTACTCATAGCAAAAAAATCCTGTTCGTAGCAAATCTACTTACAGGAGGAGCCAGCACCTGGTATTATGCCAACCAACATAAGCGAACACCAGATACAAACTCAGGATGGGTTGAATAGGACACGTTTAATGTTTTAAGACAAGAATTCATTAATGCCTATCAAAACTAGTATGAGCAGCGGAATACAAAGGTCTCCCTTTAAAAGAAGTACTAGAAGAAAGGTAAGTTAATGAAGAATTTCATTGCTCGAGTCAGGGTTTATCAGTTGGTAGCAGAGCTACCACGAGAATAACTCTGGAAGCATCTGATTGGTACTATTCAGCCTGAGACTCTGGCTCACATGGTCTGAGTCAGTACTGACAAAGATATTCTTGACAAGGTGCCAGCTAGTACAGAAATGTGCTTCCAAGTAATTACTAATGCTGGGTATCAGGTTGAGTACGAGAAGGTTAGGGAGGCGCATGCACAGAACCAGTTCCATCAAAAAGAACAGGCATCTAGTATGAAATAGGATGCAGCCCCCACTCCTAAGACTACAAAAAAGAAGTCTGAGAACCTCAAGGATCAAATCTCTAAGCCAAAGTAGAAGGCAAAAACTAAGCCTGATGCCAAATCCAAAGCTAAGTCCAATGCTTCCTCTAAGAAGGAAAAAGAGCTTAGCCAAGATGCAGTCACCTATACTATACGGCAGGCTCAGGAGAGGGACATGCAGTGCATCAAGTGTAAGGATAAAAACTACATGATAGGTGACTGCACAGTTGGATGGAAACTATTGGCGGAGACTAATGGAAAGGGTAAAGCTGAGGAAGAAGTGAAGAAAGTGGTATTGGTGGCAGCCGTAGTAGAGTTACTGGAGATTTCTTTTAGTAATATCATCAGTGATGATGAGTTGGATTATGGGGAGAACTCAGACTGTTAGGGATGCAGGCCATCTAGTACGTCGGGTCAGATGGTCTCATAGGATTGGTTTTCTATTTGTATTGTGAAGAAGAGTATCTCTGTTAGTAGTTGAAAGGAGGAACATGTTGGAGAACCCATGGATATTGACCCTACTTTCATTAGTTCTGTTTCTCGTAATCTGTCTTCCTCTGCTTTTCTTTCTTTACAAAACACAAAAAAAGAGACAAAAAGAAAAGCTGATGATGAGGTGACTCCTCTTGTCAGTAAACTCCAAAAAAGACTATGAAAGGTAGCAGTGCCGGATATTTCATTGAATGGAATTAAGGATCTCTCTTTGGTAGGAAAATCGGGTACAAAGGTGTTGAAGTCTGATGGGCTAAAGTTTCTTATCTCTATTAAGATATCTTAGATGTACAGAGGAATAAAAAGGGAAGTTTCTATTAATATGTTGGTTGACACTAGCATGGAAGCCACGATTTTCGATTCTGATTTTGTTGAACAAATGATGTTGCCTTAGGTTAAGAGGGAGAAAAGACTAAGATTAGAGAGCATCGACAGCTCGATTCTTAAGAGATCTAGTACAGTACAGGTCTGGAACCTACAGATAGAAGTCCCTAATGCAAGATTAGGGCAAAACAAAACTCTTGACCTGGTAACCGAGGTTGCATGCTTTGAACCAGGTCTTCTACTCATTTTGGAGATGGATTGGATTATCACCAATTGTGATAAGCTATGAGTCACCACTCCTTATGGGCTCGAGCTTAAGAGGGCATTGGAGATCAAAGAGGTTACTGATTTCGCTAACCTTGACAAAGTACTTGCAAAAACTCAGTATATTAGACTTATTGAGATAGAGGAATAGGATTATTAGAAGTTCACTAATGGAGACATTCGCAAGGTTATGAAAATAACTGTGACTGAGAACCTTGAAGAACTTACTAATTGATTGTCATCTTAGTACAGGGATTTTGTAAAAATCTTTAGAAAAGAGATGCAATCTGCCCTTCCCTCTAATGGTCTGCAAGACATGACAATCAAGTTGGAAGAAGGAAAAAGTCTGCCGTCAGAAAAGTTGTACCCCCTCTCTCCTGATGAATTGGAGCTTCTCAAGGCCTACCTTAACAAGATGCTCCGAACCGGCAAGATTAGACCGAGCAAAAGCAGTACTAGCACTCCTATTTTCTTCGCCAAACAACCTAATGGTAAGCTTTGAATAGTCATGGACTATAGAGGTCTCAATGCCATTACTAAAAAAGATAAGTATCCCTTGTTACTCATGACCACTCTTATGGAACAAGTTGACACTTTATAGGTTTTCTCTAAACTTGACTTAAAACTTAGGTTTAACTTACTAAGAATAGTAGCTGGAGACGAGTAGAAGACAGCATTCAAGACCAGATATAGCTTATATGAGTTTACAGTTATACTCTTTGGGCTAATTAATACTCTATCTATCTTTCAACAATATGTTAACAATATTCTATCTGAGAGAATCGATCGAGGGATCATTGTATATATTGATGATATCCTTATATACACTCAGACTGAAGAAGAATATGTCGAGCTAATCTGTTAGGTATTGCAAAAGCTAACAGAGAATAACCTTTGTATCAATATTGACAAGTGTATCTTTCATGTCCCCGAGGTAGAATTCATGGGATTTAAGGTCGGCACTAAAGGAATACAAATGGGTCAGAAAAAAGTCGAGGACATCCTCATATGGCAAGCCCCTCAGAATGTCAAAAAGGTACAAAAGTTTATTAGTTTTGCTAATTTCTATCACTGGTTTTTTAAAGGCTTTAGTAGTTTGGCTCTCCTGATTCAAATACTTACGTACAATGGAGTTCCTTAGAATTGGACACAGCAGTGTCAAAAGGCCTTTGATGAGCTAAAATATAGGTTCACCACAGCTCTGATACTATACTATTATCATCCCGAATGACCAAAGATGATCGAGACAGACACGTCCGATCTGGTAAAGGCTAGTATCCTATCTTAGAAGGAACCAGACAGTCATTAGCACTCAGTTGCTTACTACTTAAAGCGCTTTATCCCAGCTGAGCTTAATTACGATGTCCATGATAAGGAAATAGTTATAATTGTTAATTGCTTTTAGGAATGGAGACACTTCTTGATGGGTGCCTCGGAAGAGATAATCATTTATATGGACTACAAGAACCTTGAGTACTTTAATTCTATGAAGTTACTCAATTGAAGGCAGGCTAGATAGGCGGAAATACTAAGCCAGTTCAATTTTAGGATCATCTACCGTCCAGGTGACAAGAATGGCAAGGCTGAGACATTTTTCTATCAGGTTGATCCTGATCTTGAAAAAGGGGGGGAGAAGCAGGACCACATGATTCGAATATTCAAACCTAGTCAATTCTAACTAGGTTTGGGTAAGGAGGAACTAGTAACGCGCCAAATTATGGCAGTGAAGGCCTCGCAGACAGAAGAATCAACTTGGTCAAAAGAAATCCTAGAGGCTAGCCTCATAGATGAGAAGTAGTTAGGGATTCGGAACGTGTTGAAGTTTGGCAAGGAGTATCCCGGTATTGAGCACTATGGTTTGGAAGATGACATGGTGATCTATGAAAGACGTTTGTATATTCTTGACAACAACTCTTCCAAGCTAAAGGTGGCATTTTAGAGCTATGATGCTAAAGTTATAGGACACTTTGGATGTAACAAAACCCTTGAACTAATGAAACGAAACTACTACTAGCCGAACATAGAAGATTGGGTATGGGACTACGACCATACATGTGACACTTGCCAGCATAACAAGACAGCATGACATAAGAAATATGGCAAGCTCGTACCTCTTCCAATTCCCTATAGGCCGTGAGAACATATTTCGATAGATTTCATTACTGATTTACCTCTAGTCAAAGGATATAATTAGATCTGGGTTATTGTTAATAGGTTTATCAAGATGGTACATTTCATTCCTTTAAAGAACTGGAAAGTTAAGGAGTTAGCTGGGATATTTGTCAAGGAGGTATGGAGACTACATAGGTTGCTAAAGAGGATTGTTTCGGATAGGGACTCGGTATTTACAAGTTCATTTTGGATAGAAGTCATACGATTATTGTAAATTAAGTTGGATAAGTCTTTGGCATGTCACCTCCAGACGTATAGTCAAACTGAACGAATTAACAAGATCCTAGAGTATTATCTACGGATGTATTGCTATTGGGATCAAGATAACTAGGTTGAGTTACTTCTATTTACCGAGTTCTGTTACAACAACACTATCCACTCTAGTACTAAATATACTCTCTTCTATACAGCATATGGCTAATATCCGGAAAATAACTTCCAGAACCTAACTGAGGCCTCAACTGAATCTAACAACCCTGAGGCAGCTAAGACAGTCGAAACCCTGAATACAATGAGAGAGGCTATAAGGGAGAACATAAAGGCAGCACAGGCCTGTATATTAAAATACTACAATCTTAAGGTAGCAGAGAAGGAACTAATATTCAAGGTAGGAGACTAAGTTATGGTTAACGCTAAGAATATTAAGACTAGACGTCCGACCAAAAAGCTTGACTATAAGCTTTGAGGAAAGTTCAGAATTAAACGACTCATTGGTACTTATACTTATAAGTTAGAACTTCCTCTAAGCATAGGCAAAACAAACTCCGTCTTCTATATCAGTCTGTTGAAATCCTACCACCTTAACACGATTGCCAGCAGACATTCGCCAACACCCCCTCCTGTCGATCTCAAAGAATCGGAATACCAGATCAAGAAAGTTAGGATAAATGAGCTTTGGAAAGGAAGAGTAATGTACTTGGTTTTCTAGAAGAGTTACGGTCCTGATGATGATACATGGGAACCATATGAGAATCTGAAGGATGGAGGCTCTGAAATCGTTCGGAAATTCTATCTGGATAATCCTCATAAGCTACGGGACCTCGATGTTATTGTGTGAGGATTCTTCATTTTTTTCTATTTAGACTTTAGGTTTTTGGAATTATCTTTCATGTATTTTTTGTTTTCTACCTATATTTCTTATACCATTTTCTGTTCCAGGGGTGCAATGAGACATATGCAGCTGTGTTGCAGCTATTGTATATGAGAACTGGTTCTCAAGCCCCATCCATAATCATTAGTAGTAATACTAATTCTATTTGTATAATCAATTAGGTTCTTGCAGACAAGAACCTTAAGGGGGGAGGCACTGTTACAGGGTGACATCCAGCCCTACTATAGGTACTTGTGCTCCTATAGAACCATTCTAGATATCCATACGGACTTTAGGTACACTCATAGCAGTGTGGTGTAAGCTTTTCTAATACTTATCTATAAGAGATAAGTATATGAAACGGGTATAAATCCCGGAGTAGTATATAACTATCATAGATAGTTAAGACCATTTATGGCATGCCCACAGACCCTTGAGGGAGATACAGTTTAAGTTTCATAAGTATCCGATTAATGGTTCAATAGTTATACCTAGATCAATATGCAGACTATATGCATATATACTGGCTATACTAGCTGTTACTCTGAAGTCTTGGTATTACCCTGAACTAAATTTATTACCCTGAACTTCAGGAAAATAACTCAGTAAAAATAAATAAAATAATGAAGCCACGAGAGCGTACTTTAGACCAAAGTATATCCGTTGATATTATAAGGGAGTGTGCCCTTAGCTAAGGCCAAAGATACAGTTGAAATATAAAGTTCCCCGAATTTAATATTTCAAAGTTGTATCTAAGCCTATTCACCACCCTGATTCTATTTCCACAATCCATTTTATGATCGGAGTAATCCTCATAGAGTTATAAGACCTTTAGTAAGGTTAATTAAATCCATAAAGAAGTTTATCTATTACTGATAACAACTCTGCGAATAATATAAGTATCGAGATTAATTAAGATTCTATGATCTTCTATCCATTGATGCCTATCTAATGATAATCTGTTTATAACCCATAAGTTTTTATTAATAGAGTTATGAGCAGTTGAAAATTATTTTCAATGGACACTAGACACTATTAAGAAAATACTACTGCAAGATCAAATAAGATAACTCTATAATACTATCGGGTCTTTATTCGATAGTATCGGGGATTGGCGTTATATTGGAAGTAGAATTTAAGTTATCTCGGCTAAGTATTCTTTAATGGAATAAGTCAGCTTAAGCGAAGTATATGAAACCTGCAGGCATGGGAATCTTCTCTACGTTTAGGCTAGTAATCTGTAACAACGAGTGCAGATTACAACTGCGTTAACAAAGGTGTAGATGGCATAATACTTAGGAAGAAATTCTGAAGAGTAACGAGTAGGTGTGTGTCCCCCAAAATATTTTATCAAAGAAATATCTACCATCACTACGTATTATAAATAGTGAGAGTAGTTTTCAGTTGAATCTAATTCTATCATCAAGAGTATTCGAAAGCAAGAGTACCTCGAGTATACAAAGCCTACAAAGTTCTAAGTCTAGTTTACTTTATTCCCGACTGACAAAAGATTCATTTTGTATTGCAAAATAAGATCTGTTGGAAAGGATTAAAGTGGATTGAACTTTCTGCTATAGGATATTATTCTGCGTTTTGGAATAAGTATTGTTATGGCAGTAGAAGTACAGCCATCCTATTTTCTAGTCGCAAGAGTGCTATAAGGGTTAATAGAGCCCCCGTGACAGGTAAGGAAGGCACACGTACAAAACCAGTTCCATCAAAAAGAATAGGCTGCTAGTGCAAAAAAAGAGGCAGCCCCCACTCCTAAGACTACAGAGAAGAAGTCCGAGAACCTCAAGGACTGAATCTCTAAGCTGAAGTAAAAGGTGAATACTAAACCTGATACCAAATCCAAAGCCAAGTTCAATTCTTCCTCCAAAAAGGAAAAAGAGCCTGGCTAAGATGCAGTTACCTATGCTATACAGTAGGCTTGGAAGAAGGATATGTAGTACATCAAGTGTAGGGATAAAAACCACATGATGGATAACTGTACGAGTAGATGGAAACTCTCGGCAGAGTCAAAAGGAAAGGGTAAAGGCAAGAAGGAAGTTAAAAAGGTGGCAATAGTGGTAGCTCTGGTAGAGCTATATTATGAATCGTTCTTAGAATGGGGAGATGCCTTAGTGCTAAAAGTGGTGTCGGGGTTTTACCTACAGTGCAAGTGATGGGAAAGAGCAGCATAAGTGATGGGAAGGAGTTTCATCTGGTAATCGAGTAAGTGGTTACACAGGCGTTGTACTCATAGGGAGTATTACATATATAATCAAGGTAGCGAGAGACTCAGGCAAAACTTGAGTTGACAGATAACGTCGAAGTAGTCTGGACTACATTCAAGTAAGGATGAACAGAATATTATTTCTAGATATAAGGAGGAGAATAAGTTGTTACGTGAAGAAGTAAATATATAGTAGAAATTAGCCTTTTTTATAAACAATTGGCTTTCTTTGTTAAGAATCATGCTACTGGCTGGTATGACTGTCAAAGTATCCTAATTTGAGTCATAACAGAAGGACGCGCAAGCAATACTCAAAAAGTGCACTAATGAGATTCCTGGAGTACAAATTCTTTAATACTAATAAGATGAGGCATAAGAAAATAGTGAATAAGGTTAGTATGAGAGAATCGATTTCTTATTTGAGAGTCGTACCAGTACTAGTATGACTCTCGCGGTTTAAGGATAGTAAGGTTATTCAACTAAACTATTCTAGTTAATTCCCTAGTTAAGTAAGTACTTAGTTAGAACTTCTGGAATGTGGTCGATAGCTAAACTAGTTTAGAACAGGGATTGGGTATGAGAATGATCGATGAATGTTAGTTTCAAGGAATCGGATCTTGGTTAGTGTACTTATGCCAGTAAGTATATAGGTTGCTGGTATGTGACAGGGGCCGGGGATTGATAAGAGCTGGTTTATAATAGTAACCTCCTCTCTGAAGATGAGCTCCTGCGAGATATAGTCGAGATATTTAGTATTTTGTCTTTAGCAATAATAATTATATTCCAGCTCCACTTATTTTAGTAGACTGCAAGGTCGAGGTTTTGAAGGGTACGAAGTGTAGAACTTTTTCATAGTGCTAAGTGTACTCAAAAATAAGACAGTGAGTTCCTAGGTAAGTTCATCATAACTTACCTATCGAGCGAGATATTTAAAGGATCGGCCCCGGAAGTACAAGTCGACGATTTCACCGACTTCCCACTCGGATTCATCTTCAATAATAATAGGGGGCAGGGGTGGCTGAGTTTGGTTAGGCAGAGGGTCCATAGAGGTGGATTCAAGGAGCGAGACGTAGAAAACAGAGTAGATTTTCATTAAAAGAGGGAGATCAAGCTTATAAGCATAAGACGAGATCTTTTAGATAATTCGAAACTTACTGAATTTCTTGAAATCCAACTTAGTCAAGGGGCGTATTGTTTTGATATGCTGGCGGAGGAGCCATACCTTATCATTGATGTCTAGCCTAAGTGGAGGAATGCAAGACTTGTTAGCTTGTTTTAAGTAGGTTGCCTGAGCTCAGATCATTTCGGATCTAAGATGAGCATCCAGTTCTACAAGACGGTCTGTATATTTCTTAATAACGGCGGGTACTAGAAGTTTTACTACATGGTTCGAGTTGATCTGATCGTGAGGGTTCTCGCCATATATGGCTTGAAAGGGTATGATGCCAAGAGTGGTGGATAGGGTATTGTTGTATAAGAATTTGGCCATGATGATTAGTTTACACCAATTATCTTATTAGTAATTATAGTAGGCTCATAAATATTGTTCTGCAATTGTATTGATTCTCTCAGTTTAGCCATCAGTTTGGGAGTGGAAGGCAGTAGAAACCTTTTGCTGAATACTAATAAGCAATATGAGGGAATAAATAAATTCGAAGACAAATTGTATACTACCATTGGAGACGATTGAATTAGGAATTCTATGAAGTCGGAAGATATTGTCAAAGAAGAGCTTGGCAATCTATTTGGAAGTGATATCGGTTATAGTAGAAATATAGTAAGCTATCTTAGAAACTCGATTAACTACTACAAGTAAGGCATTAAATCCTTTAGAGATAGGAAGTCCTGTGATAAGGTTAAGGGAAACGGATGACCATTTCCGAAAGGGGACTTGCAGGGGTTTTAGGAGGCCATAAGGGGCATGGCGAACAAGCTTAATCTAGGTATATATATCATAGTTTTGGATGTATTAAGTGATAGTTTAGTGCATTTTTGGCTACCAGTAGTCCTATGAAATAAGCTTATAGGTTGCTGTGAGACCAGAATGTCCAGCAGCGGGGTGATCATGATAGTTGCGAAAGATTCAGAGATGAATATCTGGTGAGTTAAGAACATAGATAAGATCGTTGATAAGGATAAGTCTGTTAGAGATCTTACACTTGGATAAAGGGACTATGGAGTATTTTTTGACCTTAATCTTAAGAGCAAGAATAATTTCTTTAGTGAGTTCATTATATTTTAGGGTAGTGAGAATATCCTCATTATTTGCAACCAAGGCTAGAGAAAGGGAGAATTTTTTAGGGGGTATAAGGGCTTGTATTGGACGACCATATTTATTCCCCTCTTCAGGGAGATCTCTAGATCGTCTTGTTAGTGCATCGGCTTTTGTATTCTAGCTACCGGGCTGGAAGATAATCTTAAAGTTATATTGGGCTAATTCTTGTGCCTATCATACTTGTTGCCATGAAAGGAGAGCTTTGGAGGTAAATGTTTATAGTTTATGGTGGTCAGTAATGATAGTGAACCGATGTGGGAGTTGGTGAAGGTAGATATACTATTTCTTAAGGACTAAGATAATTGTGAGGAGTTCTTTATCTCCAATTCTATAGTTACATTCAGCAGAAGACATTTTTTCAGAGATAAAGACAACAAAGTAAAGTATGAGTTTTTCGTTTTCTAGCTACTTCTGGGAGAGTATCCTGAAAGTGATGTAGTCCGAAGCATCAGTTTCTATGAGGGTTTCAAGGTCGGAGTCAAAATATTGGAGGACAGGGGTAGAGGTAAAAGGCTTTTTAAGAAGGCTGAAAACCTCCTTGCATGTAGCATCCCAAGCATAGGGGATATCCTTTTGGAGTAGGTTAAAGAGGGGTTGGTAGAAGTGCGAGTATTTATTGATAAAGCACTGGTAGAAGTTGGCGAATCCGAGGAAATACTGAATGTCCTTTACTGATTTCGGAGTTTTCCAGTTGAAAACAGTGTTGACTTTCTCAGGGTCCATTTCTAGGCCTTGTTCGGAGATAATAAAACCAAGGAATGTGGTTTTATTGATGGAGAATTCATATTTCTCTGGTTTAATGAATAGTACAACCTCTTTCAGCTTTTGTAGGACTTTCCATACCTATTTTTTGTACTTTTTCAAGGATTTTGAGTAGATCAGGATATCATCTATATAGCAAACATAAAAGATATTAAGGTATTCTCAGAGTGTATCATTCATAAACCTTTGGGCCATAGCTGGAGTATTAGTTAATCCAAAAGGTATAACGAGGAATTTAAAGAGTCCGTAGTTGGTTCTGAAAGTGGTCTTCCATTCGTTACCTTCCTTGATTCGGATCTGATTGAAGTAGGCTCGGAGGTCAAGATAGGTGAAGTATTTGCAGCCATGAATTTGGTGAAGGGTTTCTTCAATTCGTAGTAAGGAGTTTCGGTCCTTGATTGTAATATCGTTGAGGGCCTAGTAATCGATACAAAGATGGAGGGCAATATCTTTTTTCTTGACAAAGAGGATAGAAGATGCTACAAAAGAAGAACTGGCTTGGATAAAGGATTTAGAGAGATTTTCATTAATCTATTCCCTAATCTACTTTAATTCGGTATCTAACATAGAATACATTTATTCAAATGGAGGTTTGGCTCTTTCTTGAAGTAGAATTGTATGGTTGACATATCAGTAAGGGAGTAAAATTCAAGCTTCTTTTTCAGAGAAAAGGTTTAGATAGTCATGGTGTTCAGGGGGAACAAGTTTAGTAGCTAGTTCTGAATCATCATTATCATCATCTATTAGAGGTGCGTAAATTGCAGCAATGCATAACCGAGACTCTAGGTCATTAATAGCTACTCAAAAGGCAGCTTGGAAGATAACTGAGATTCGGAGGGGGTTCAGAGTATTTTTGGAAGGTTCTTGATGGGTCGGTATTCGAGTAGGCAGGCAATGAGTATAGCAATACTCTGAGGTAAAAGCGATAGTATTACAAGTCTAGTCGATTAAGAGATTATGAAGTTGGAGCTATAGTTTCCCAATAATCAGGTTCGAACTGGCTAGCTTAGTGATGTGAAAGGTCAAAACCTTTAGATGCTGGTCGATTATGAGTTTTAGAGTATAGGTATGAGTGATTTGCCCTACTAGGAAGTATTTACTATCAGCAAGTACAAGATCCTCAAGTTTTGGCTTCAAGTTCAAAGGCAAGTTCATGTTCAAGGTAAAGTCAAGGTCGATAAACTGGGAGCTTAATCCTAAGTCTACTATACAAGTAGCTGAATAGTTTTCATTAACTAGGCAAGGCAAGATAAGTAGATCCTTGGATCCTAAGTCATGAGTAACAGAAATTGTGAAAATGATTGAGGTAGAAGCAAGGCAGCATCAACGAGCAAGTTGTCAAAGAGTCTTATGAGAAACAATAGGTAGAACATAATCAGTTCCTTAGAGATGAACCTCTTCTAAAGCAGAAAATGAATTCGGACTAACAAAAAAAACAAGATCAGGAGAGATAGTATTAGGAAGTATTCTGGCACTCTTTGAACTGCCATCATTATTCGAAGAGGGCACTAGTTTTTTGGTACCTCAAAAAGGGCCTAGGAGCTGGAAGTTGCAATATTCAGTGGAAGAGTAGTACTAGTAGTGGCTAACTTCTTGCTTTTTGTAGAGATAGGGCAATCAGTAGCCCAATGACTAGGTCCTCTACAATATATGCAGAGTTTATTATCTTGATAATATTTACAGATTTCTTCCATAAGGGGGCCATGTTTGCTAGAAATGGAAAGGTTCATAGGTTTAGGAGCAGTTTCAGTAGAGGTTAAAGTGGCTGGTTTTAGTGTAGAGGATTGTTGTCCAGATCTTGTAGTTTTGGGAGAGTCTCGTGATTGGAGCAGTTTGGTATGGTTGTCCAACTTAATACAAAATCAGACAAATTTATCAAAATCTTTAGGAGGAGAGGCTTGGTAAAAGAAAGCTATTCTAAGGCGATGATTAGCTCTATTGGTAAAGAATGAAATTTTGGTTCGGTGGTCTAGGTTGAGGATTGTGGCATAAGTGGCGAATTCGGTATAATAGGCAGAGCAGTCTTTGCTTCCTTGCTTAAGAGTAAGGAGCTTTCGCTCTACTGTAGCTTTTGCATCCAGATTGTTATAGGTATTTTTCAATACTATTGCAAATTCATTATAGGTATCAAAGTCGATAGTTTCTTGAGTCCGGTCAAGGTGTAGTTCGAACTAGTCTGCAGTAGAACCTATCAAGTACGAGGCTACATAGGCGATTTTTGCTGCATCGTTAGCATAGTGGATAGGGTCGGAGGAGAAGACTAGCCCTAGCTTGGTCATAAATCTGGTGAATTTAGACTTAATACCGTTAAAGTTCTCTGGTTTATGGAGCTTGGGAGTATAAGAAGAGGATTGCATTGGAGTGGCTGTCTATGGAGTCAAGTTAGGGGCAGTTACTCTATACTCATATCCCCTATTGTAGTAGACCTAATAGTATTCTGCTGTTATTGAGGTATTGGTTGTGGGAATATTAAAGATAGTCAGTATACTATGACCAGAGTATATTTCAGCTCCAAAGGCTTCATGGATAGGTGAATAAAGGGATATGGGGGTCCTTGGAGGTATAGTAAGAAAAACAAAGGGAGGTAGAGGAGGGGCATTCCGAAGGGTACCTACTAGAGTTCATTATTTGTTATCTTCGGAAGGTAGAGCTGTCTGAGCAGAAGATGCCATAGTATGTAGTGGAGACTATAGGTCATGCAACAAAGTATTATAAATCGTTTTCAGAATGGGGAGATGACTTAGTGCTAAGAGTGGTGTCGGGGTTTTACCTGCAGTACAGGTGATGGGAAAGAGCAGCACAGGTAATGGGAAAGAATTTTATCTGGTGATCGAGTAAGTAGTTACATTGGTATTGCACTCATAGGGGGTATTACATGTATGATCAAGGTAGCGGGAGACTCGGGCGAAACTTGAGTCGACAGGGAATGTCGAGGTAGTTTAGACTACACTCAAGTAAAGGTGAATAGGATATTATTACTAGATATAAGGAGGAGAACAAGTTGTTGTATAAGGAAGGAAATATATAGCAGAAATCTGACCTTTTTATAGACAATTTGCTTTCTTTCTTAAGAGTTATGCCACTGGCTAGTACGACTATCAAAGTATCCCAATTCAAGTCATAATAGAAGGACGTATAAGCAATACTCAAGAGGTGTACTAATAAGGTTTCCAGAGTGCAAATTCTTAAACACTGATGAGATAAGGTATA
The DNA here is from genome assembly GCA_015179035.1 of Tirmania nivea. Classification (NCBI taxonomy): domain Eukaryota; kingdom Fungi; phylum Ascomycota; class Pezizomycetes; order Pezizales; family Pezizaceae; genus Tirmania; species Tirmania nivea. Next base: position 48,648 of record WHUY01000122.1, on the reverse strand, counting down.
AGAAAACAGTGAATAAGGGTAGTGTGAGAGGATCGATTTCTTATTTGAGAGTCATGCCAGTATTGGCACGACTCTTATAGTTTAACAGTAGTAAGGTTGTTCGACTAGACTATTCTAGTCGATTCTCTAGTTAAGTAAGTACTTAGTTAGGACTTCTGGAATGCGGTCGATAGCCGAACTAGTCTAGAACAGGGATCGAGTGCGAGAATGATCAATGAGCGTCAGTTCTAGGGAATCGAGTCTTGGCTAGTATGCTTATACCCACAAGTATACAGGTTGCCAGTATGTGACAGAGGCTGGAGATTGATAAAGGCAAGTTTGTATTAAGCCACACGAGGTTTCCTTTGGTCAGATAATCAATGATAATGAGTTGGACTATGGAGAAAATTCAGACTATTAGGGACTCGGGCCATCTAGTACGTCAGGTCAGATGGTCTTACAGGATTGGTTTTCTATTTGTATCATGAAGAAGGGTATCTCTGTTAGTAGTTAGAAGGAGAAACATGTTCAAGAATCTATAGATATCGACTCTACTTTCATTAGTTCTGTTTCTCATAATTTATCTTCTTCTCCTTTTCTTTGTTTATAAAATATAAAAAAAAGGACAAAAAGAAAAGCCGATGATGAGGTAGCTCCCCTTGTCAGCAAATTCCAAAAAAGACGATGAAAGGTGGTGATGTCAGATACTTTATTGGATGGAATTAAAGATCTCTCTTTGGCAGGAAAATTGGGTTTAAAGGTATTGAAATCTGATGGGCTGAAGTTTCTTATCTCTATTAAGTTATCTTGAATGTATAGAGGAATAAAAAGAGAACTTTCTATTAATACTTTGGTTAATACTGGCGCGGAAGCAACAATTTTTGATTCTGATTTTGTTGAATAGATGATGTTGCCTTAGGTTAAGAGGAGGAAAAGACTGAGATTAGAGAGCGCCAACGGCTTAATTCTCAAGAGGTTTGGCATAGTGCAGGTCCAGAACCTGCGGATAGAAGTCTCTGATGTAAGATTAGGGCGAAACAAAACCCTTGACCTAATAACTGAGGTTGTGTGCCTCGAACCAGGTCTTCCACTTATTTTGGGGATAAATTGGATTATTACTAATTGTGATAAGCTATGAGTTACTACTCCTTATGGGCTTGAGCCTAAGAGGGTATTAGAAATCAAGGAGGTTACTAATTTTGCTGATTTTGATGAAGTACTTGTAGAGACTCAGTATGTTGGACTTATTGAGATTAGGGAATAGGATTATTAGAAGTTTGCTAATGGAGACGTTCGTAAGGTTATAAAAATAACTATAACTAAGAACTTTAAAGAACTTACTAATCGATTGCTATCTCAGTATAGAGATTTTTTAAAAATCTTTGGAAAGGAGATACAATCCACTCTTCTCTCTCATAGCCTATAGGATATGACAATCAAGTTCGAAGAAAGAAAAAGTCCGCCATCAGGAAAGTTGTACCTTCTCTTCCCAGATGAATTGGAGCTTCTTAAGGAATATCTTGATGAGATGCTCTGAACTAGCAATATTAGATCAAGCAAAAGCAGTACTAGTACTCCTATTTTCTTTACTAAACAAACTAATAGTAAGCTTCGAATAGTCGTAGACTATAGAGGTCTCAATACCATTATAAAGAAAGATAAATATCCCCTGCCACTCATGACTACTTTCATGAAACAAGTTAGCACTTTACAGGTTTTCTCTAAACTCGATTTAAAACTTAGGTTTAACTTGCTAAGAATAGTAGCCGAAGATGAGTAGAAGACAGCATTCAAGACCAGATATAATTTGTATAAGTATACAGTTATGCCTTTTAGGCTAACTAATACTTCGTCTGTCTTCCAAAAACACATTAACAATATTTTATCTAAGAGAATTGATCGAGGAATCATTGTATATATTGATAATATCCTCATATATACTTAGACTAAAGAGGAATATATTGAGCTCGTCCGTTAGGTGCTATAAAAGCTAATAGAGAATAACCTTTATGTCAATATTGACAAGTGTATTTTCCATATCCCTGAGGTAGAATTTGTAGGATTTAAGGTCAGTACTAAAGGGATACAAATGGGTCAAAAAAAAGTTAAGAACAACTTCATATAGCAAGCCCCTCGGAATGTCAAAGAAGTGCAGAAGTTTATTGGTTTTGCTAATTTCTATCACTGGTTTATTAAAAGCTTTAGTAGTTTGGCTCTCCTAATTCAAATACTTACGCATAATAGAGTTCCTTAGAATTGGATATAGCAGTGTCAAAAAGCCTTTGATGAACTGAAATATAGATTCACTACAGCTCCAATACTACACTATTATCATCTCGAATGACCAAAAATGATCGAGACAGATACGTCCGATCGGGCAAAGGCTAGTATCTTGTCTCAGAAGGAACCAGACAGTTGGTAATACCTAGTCAGTTACTACTCGAAGTGTTTTATCCTAGCAGAACTTAATTATAATATCTATGATAAGGAAATAGTCATAATTGTTAACTGCTTTTAGGAATGGAGATACTTCTTGATGGGTACCTCTGAGGAGATAATTATGTATATAGATTACAAGAACCTTAAGTACTTTAATTGCATAAAGTTACTCAATCGAAGGTAGGCTAGATGGGTGGAAATACTAAGCCAGTTTAATTTTAGGATCATCTACTGCCTAGGTGACAAGAATAGCAAAGCTGATGCATTTTCTCATCAAGTTGATCCTGACCTTGAAGAAGGGAGGGAGAAGCAAGACCATATGATTCAAATGTTCAGACCTAGTCAATTCTAACTAGGTTTAGGTGAGGAGGAACTAGTAATGCACCAAATTATGGTAATAAAGGTCTTACAGACAGAAGAATCAACTTAGTCGAAAGAAATTCTAGAGACTAGCCTTATAGATGAGAAGTAGTTAGGGATTCGGAATGTGTTGAAGTTTGGCAAGGAATATCCTAGTCTTGAGCACTATAGTTTAGAAAATAACATAGTAACCTATGAAAGATATTTATATATTGCTGACAACAACTCACTTAAGCTAAAGGTAGTATTCTAGAGCCATAATACTAAAGTTGTAGGACACTTCGGACGTGACAAGACCTTTGAACTAATGAAATGAAATTACTACTGACTGAATATAAAAGAATAGGTACGTAACTACGTCCGTATATGTGATGCTTGCCAGTGTAATAAGATAGTATGACACAAGAAATATAATAAGCTCGTACCTCTTCCAATGCCTTATAGGCTGTAAGAACATATTTCGATAGATTTTATTACTAATTTACCTCTAGTTAAGGGGTATAATCAAATTTGAGTTATTGTCAATAAGTTTACTAAGATAGTATATTTCATTCCTTTGAAAAATCGAAAGACTAAAAAGTTAGCTGGAATATTTATCAAGGAGGTATAGAGACTACATAGGTTGCTGAAGAAGGTTGTTTCAGATAGGAAATCGATATTCATAAGTTCGTTCTGGATAGAAGTCATGTGGTTACTAGAAGTTAAGTTAGATAAGTCCTCGGCATATCACCCCCAAACAGATAGCCAAACTGAATGGGTCAACCAGATCTTAAAGCATTATCTACAGACGTATTGCTATTGGGATCAGGATGACTAGGTTAAATTACTTCCATTTGTCAAGTTCTATTATAATAATACTATCTATTCTAGTACTAAATATACTCCTTTTTACGCAACATATAGTCAATACTCTGAGAACAACTTCCAGAACCCAACTGAGGCCTCAACCGAATCCAACAACCCTAAAGCACCTAAGATGGTCGAAACTCTGGATACAATGAGAGAGGCTATGAGGGAAAACATGAAGGCAGCACAGGCTTGTATGTCGAAGTATTACAATCTTAAGGTGGAAAAGAAGGAACTGATATTCAAGGTCTAAGACTGGGTTATAGTCAACACTAAGAATATTAAGACTAGTCGTTCAACCAAAAAGCTTGACTACAAGCTTCGAGGAAAGTTCAGAATCAAATAACTTATCGGTACCTATACTTATAAGTTAGAACTTCCTTTAAGTACAGGCAAAACCCACTCTGTCTTCTACATCAGTCTGTTGGAACCCTACCATCTTAATACGATTGCCGGCAGATATTCACCAACACCCCCTCCTATCGATCTCGAAGAATCGAAGTACCAAATTGAAAATGTTAGGATTAGTGAGCTTTAGAAGAGAAGAGTTATGTACTTGGTTTCCTAGAAGGGTTACGGTCCTGATGATGACACATGGGAACCATATGAGAACCTAAAGGATGGAGGCTTTGAAATCATTTAGAAATTCCATCTGAATAACCCTCATAAGCTATGGAACTCTAATGTTATCTTGTGAGGATTTTTCATTTTTTCTTATTTAGCCTTTAGGTTTTTGGAATTATCTTTTACGCATTTTTTGTTTTCTACCTGTATTCCTTGTGCCATTTTCTGTCCCAGGGGTGCAATGAGACGTACACAGCTATGTTTTGGCTATCGTATATGAGTCTGATCCTCAAGCTCTATCTATAGTCATTAGTAGTAATACTGATTCTATTTATATGATCAATTAGGTTCTTGCAGACAAGAACCTTAAGGGGGGAGGCACTGTCACAGGGTGACATCTAGCTCTACCATAGGTACCTGAGCTCTTATAGAACGACTCTAGATATCTATATAGATTCTAGGTATACTTATAGTAGTGTAGTGCAAGCTTTTCTAATACTTATCTATAAGAGATAAGTATATAAAATGGGTTTGAATCTTGGAGTGGTAGATAAGTGTCATAGATAGTTAGGACCCTTATGGAATGCCTATAGACCCTTGAGGGAGCTACGGTTTAAGTTTCACAAGTATCTGATCAATGGTTCAATAGTTATACCTAGATCAATATGCTGACTATATACATATATACTAGCTGTTACTCTGAGGTCTTGGTGTTACCCTGAACTGAAGGTATTACCTTGAACTTTAAGAAAATAACTCGGTAAAAATAAATAAAATAATGAAGCCACGAGGGTGTACTTTAGACCAAAGTACGTTTGATGACATTATAAGAGAGTACACCCTGAGCCAAGGCTAAAGATATGGTTGAAATATAAAGTTCTTCGAATTTAATATTTCAAAGTTGTATCTAAGCCTATTTATCGCCTTAATTCCATTTTCGTAATCCATTTTATGATCGGAGTAATACTTGTAGAGTTATAAGACCTTTAGTAAGGTTAATTAAATCTACTAGGAAGTTTAGCTATTACTAATAACAACTCTGTAAATAATATAGGTATTAAGATGAATTAAGATTCTATAATTTTCCACGAATTGGCAACTATCTAATGATAATCTATTTGTAATCTACGAGTCTTTATTAATATAGTTATAAGCAGTTGAAAATTATTTTCAATGGACACTAGACACTATTAAGAAAATACTACTATAAGTTCAAATAAGATAACTCTATAATACTGTCGGGTATTTATTCAATAGTTTCGAGAATTGGTATTATATTGGAAGTAGAAATTAGTTATTTTGGCTAAATATTCTTTAATGGAATAAGTCGGCTTAAATGAAGTATATAAAACCTATAAGCATAGGAATTTTCTCTACGTTCGGGCTAGTAACCTATAACAATAAGCATAGATTACAACTGTTTTAATAAAGGTATAGATAGCATAACACTTAGGAAGAAATTCTGAAGAGTGATAGGTAGGTATGTATCCTCTAAAATATTTTATCAAGAAATATTTACTATTATTACACATTATAAATAGTGAGAGTAGTTCTAGATTGAATCCAATTCTACTATTAAGAGTATTTAAAAGCAAGAGCATATTGAGTATACGAAGCCTATAAAGTTCTAAGTCTAGTTTACTTTATTCCCGACTGATAAAAGATTTATTTTATCTTGCGAAATAAGATCTGTCAGAAAGGATTAAAGTAGATTGAACTTTCTGCTATAGGATATTATTCTATATTTCAGAATAAGTATCATTGCGGCAGTAGAAGTATAGCTGTCCTATTTTCTAGTCGCAAGAGCACTATAAGGGTTAATAGGGCCCCCGTGATAGGTTATGAGTGGCAGAGGATACTTATCTTTCTTTGTAATAGCATTGAGACCTCTATAGTCTATGATTATTCGAAGCTTGCTATTAGGTTGTTTGGCAAAGTAAATAAGAGTGCCAGTACTACTTTTGCTTGGTCTAATCTTGCCAGTTTGGAGTATCTTATCAAGGTATTCCTTAAGAAGCTCCAGTTTATCGGGGGAGAGGGGGTACAACTTTTCTAATGGTGGACTTTTTCCTTCTTCCAACTCGATTGTCATGTCCTGTAGACTATGAAAGGGAAGGGCAGATTGTATCTCCTGTCCAAAGATTTTTATAAAATCTCTGTACTAAAATAGCAATCGATCAGCAAATTCCTCTAGGTTCTCACTTGCAGTTATTTTTATAACCTTGCGAATATCCCTATTTATGAAATTCTAATAATCCTATTCCCCAATCTCAATAAATCTGACATACTAAGTCTCTGCAAGTATTTTATCAAAGTTAGTGAAATCAGTAACTTTCTCAATCTCTAATACCCTCTTAAGCTCAAGCCTATAAGGAGTGGTGACTCATAGCTTATCACAATTAGCGACGATCCAATCCATCTCCAAAATGAGTGGAAGACCTAGTTCGAAGTATGCAACCTTAGTTACTAGGTCAAGAGTTTTGTTTTACTCTGATCTTACATCAGAGACTTCCATCTGTAGGTTCCGGACCTGTACTGTACCAAACCTCTTAAGAATCGAGTCATTGGCGCTCTCTAATCTCAGTCTTTTCTCCCTTTTAACTTAAGGCAATATTATCTATTCAACAAAATTAGAATCGAAAATAGTGGCTTCCATGCTAGTGTTAACTAAAGTATTAATTAAAAGTTCCCTTGTTATTCCTCTATATATCTAAGATAACTTAACAGAGATAAGAAACTTTAGCCTATCAGCCCTTAATACCTTTACACTCTATTTTCCTGCCAAAGAGAGATCCTTAATTCTATCCAATAAAATATCTGGTACTGCTACCTTTCATGGTCTTTTTTGGAGTTTGCCAACAAGAGGAGCCACCTCATCATTAGCTTTTCTTTTTGTCCCTTTTTTTGTATTTTGTAAAGAAAGAAAAGCAGAAAAAGACAAGTTATAAGAAACAGAACTAATGAAAATGGGGTCGATGTCTATGGGTTCCTTAACATATTCTTCCTTCCAACTACCAATAGCAATGCTCTTTTTTATAATACAAATGGAAAACCAATCCTGTAAGGCCATCTGACCTGATATACTAGATGGTCCGCATCTCTAACAGTCTGAATTTTATCTATAGTCTAACTCATTATTACTGATTATCTAACTAAAAAAAACCTTAAGTGGCTCTACCATATCAGTAAGAAATTTTAGGTGTTATGACACCCTACAAAGGCGTCCTGACACCATCCCATTTGCCCTACCCCTAATGGTGCCTAGGGATGCCTGCATCTACTATTCTAACCTCGTACTTCCTATAGCATTCTCTATATATAGTTCCGCCCGTATGCCTCCAAACACCAGGTCGATTATTCTGACTCCTGACGCTACAGGCACATAGTTGGTGTCAGCGTGCCTTAAGTAGGTTGCTTAGATTACTAACGATGACTTACTTATTCTATCCATAAGGAATGGGTCTTAAACTTTCCTATAAGCTAGAACTGCTACATGGAATCAATCACATGAGATCGCACCTGCATGCAAGCAAACTAAGTGTCTATTCTATTGCAAAGTCATTATGTACATGAAAACTAATTCTATGAGAGACTGTAATTCATTAAATGCACTTGCTTCACTCCTACTGCCCTCCGATTTAGCTGGTTAAACTCTACTGAATAGGTTGGTACCTTAATATCTAACTACAATTGATTCTAAGATTTAGCTATAGATCCTAACAGTTATGCAACAATATTAAGTATCTCGGTACATTGCAGGCAGGGCTATAGTGAGATTGGAGGTAGGGCAGTATCAGCAGCGGAGGTAGAGTACTATCAGTAGCACTGTCGACAGTGAAGGAGGAGTACTGTCGGTAGCTGAGGTAGAAGATTATCAGTATAGAGACAGAGTACTATCGGTAGTAGAAGCAGAATACTGTGAAGAGTAGAGATATGGCAGTATAGCCAATAGGTGCCTATCAATATTCTCACTGATATAGACTGAATTCTGCCCTCGTTGCTGAACTAAACCTTTACTATTACTACTAAGTTGTATTAGCTATATGTGCATACATTAGAGGCCTGGTGATATTCTCCCCTATATGGACTGAATTTCCACTGTTATTACTGAACTAAATCTCTGCTATTATTGTTGAGCTACGTTAGCCATACATGCACATATTAGAGGCTTGACAATATTCTCACTTATATGTACTGAACTTCCATCATTATTGCTGAGCTTAACCTCCACCATTGCAGCTGAGCTGTATTAGCTATGTATGCATATATTAGAGGTCTGGCTATATGCTCACCTATATAGACTAAACTTCCGTTATTGTTACTGAGCTAAACCTCTACCATTGCAGCTAAGCTGTATTAACTATACGTACACACATTGAAGCCCTAATGATGTGCTCACTTATATAGACTGAACTTCTACCATCATTGCTCAGCTAAACTTCTACCATTGCTGCTGAGCTGTATTAGCTATATATGCATACATTAGAAGCCTAGCGATATTCTCACCTATATGGACTGAACTTTATACGTGGTTGCTAAGCTTAACCTCTACTATTGCTATTGAGTTATATTAATTATGCGTATACATATTAGAGACCTACTGATATTCTTACCAATATAGACTGAACTTTCGTCGTCCTTACTGAACTTAATCTCTGCCATTGCTACTGAGTTATATTAATTATGCATGCACACATTAGAGGCCTAAAGATATTCTCACCAATATGGACTAAACTTCTATCGTCTTTATTGAATCCAACCTCCACTATTGCTGCTGAGCTGTATCAATTATGTGTACACACATTAGAGGCATAGCGATATGCTTACCTATATAGACTGAACTTCTACTATCATTATTGAGCTAAACCTTCACCATTGCTACTGAGCTGTATTAGCCATACGTATACACATTAGAGGCCTGATGATATTCTCACCTATATGGACTAAACTTCCATCATTATTACTGAGCTAAACCTTTACCATTACTGTTGAGCTGTATTAGCTATATGTATATATATTAGAGGCCTGACGATGTTTTTACCTATATTGACTGAACTTCCATTATCATTCTAAAGCTAAACTTCTGCTATTGCTACTCAGCTGCATTTGCTAATGCTCTCTAAAGTTGTTGCATTTCTATAACTTATGTTAGGGATACAAAATTCACATTCATGAGTAGAGGTACTACCTATGGTAGGTGCCTTATGAAGGTGTATTGGGGTAGCTGACAGGGGCTACACTAGTCACTACTACAGAGTATGATCTATCATGCTTGACGGACTTTGTAGCTGCCGACTTAGCAATGCTACCTTAGAGTAGTAATAAGTGCTAGCGTGGTTGTATAGCTAATAGTACACTATGCCCACACAGGCAATATTTATATCAGGCTTCACGTATAGCCAACCTGATGGAACTCCTCTATTCGTAATAGTGATATTGATGCCTTTGCGACTTCTATACTTAGTAGAAACTGATAGATATCGGGCTTATTTATATTAGGTCTTTACATATATATTTATACTCATATTTGAGCTAGTTATATTGAGTCTTTTCATATAGATTCATGCTATTCATATTACATGAAAAGACACAATATGAACTGCCCGAATATGAGTATAAATATATATGAAAAGACTCAAATGACTAGCATGAATCTATATGAAGAGACTCAGTATGAACAGCCCGAATATGAGTATAAATATGCATGAAAAGACTTAATGTAAATAGTATAAATCTACATCAAAAGACTTAACAAGACTAGCCCAAATATAAGTACAAATATATATGTAAAGACTCAATATAAACAGCCTGAATATGAGAACAAATATGTATGAAAAGACTCAATATGATCAGCCCGAATATGAGTACAAATATGTATGCAAAGACCTAATATGAATAAACCTGATATCTATCAGTTCCTACCAAGCATAAAAGCTACAAAGGTATCAATATTACTATTGCGAATAGAGGAGTTCTATTAGGTTGGCTATACATGAAGCCTGATATAAATATTGCTTGCGTGAGCATAGTATACTATTAGCTGTACAACCATACTAAGACCTATTGCTACTCTAAAGTAATATTGCCAAGCCAGTAGCTGCAAGGTCCATTAAGCATAGTAGATCACACCCTGTAGTAGTAACTAGTATAGCCCCTACCAGCCACTCTAATATACCTCTATATGGCACCTGCTATAGGTAGCACTTCTACTCATGAATGTAGATTTTATATCTCTAACATAAGTTATGGAAATATAACAATTTTAGAGGGTATTAATAGATGCAGCTGAGTAGCAATAGCAGAGGTTTAGCTTTAGAATAATGACGAAAGTTCAGTCAATATAGGTGAGAATATTGTCAAGCCTCTAATATATATACGTATAGCTAATATAGCTTAGCAGCAATAGCAGAAGTTTAGCTCAGCAATAATAATGGAAGTTTAGTCCATATAAGTGAGAATATTGCTAGGCCTCGAATGTGTGTATATATAGCTAACATAGCTCAATAGCAATGGTGGAGGTTTAGCTCAGCAATGACGGTAGAAGTTCAGTCCATATAAGTGAGCATATCGCTAGGCCTCTAATGTATACATACATAGCTAATACAGGTCAGCCGTAATGGTAGAGGTTTAGCTTAGTAACAATGACAGAAGTTTAGTCCATATAGGTAAGCACATAGCCTCTAATATATGCACGTATAGCTAATATAACTCAGCCGCAATAGTAGAGGTTAAGCTTAATAAGAAGAATGGGAGTTCAGTGCATATAGGTAAGAATATCGACATGCCTCTAATGTGTGCACACATAGCTAACATAGCTCAGCAGCAATAGTGGAGGTTTAGGTTAGCAGTGATAGCGGAAGTTCAGTCCATATAGGTAAGGACATAGCTAGGCCTCCAATGTGTGTACGTATAGCTAAGAAAGCTTAGCTACAATGGTGGAGGTTAAGGTTAGTAATGATGATGGAAGTTCAGTGTATGTAGGTAAGAATATCGCTAAGCCTCTAATGTATGCACGCATAGCTAACATAACTCAGCAGTAATAGTAGAGCTTAAGCCCAATAATGATGGATGAAATTTAGTCCATATAGGTAAGAATGTCACCAGGCCTCTAATGTGTGCACATATAGCTAACACAGCTTAGCAGCAATAGCAGAGGTTTAGCTCAGCAATAATAGCAAAAGTTTAGTCCATATAGGTGAGCACATTGCTAGACCTCTAATATGTATATATATAGCTAATACAGGTCAGTTGTAATGGCTGAGGTTTAACTCAGTAATGATGACGGAAGTTCAGTTCATATAGGTAAGTATATAGCCAGGCTTCTAATATGTGCACGTATAGCTGACATAGCTTAGTAGCAATAGCAAAAGTTTAGCTCAACAATGAGGGTGGAATTCAGATAATATAGGTGAGCATATCGCTAGGCCTCTAATGTATGCATGCATAGCTGATACAGCTTAGCAGCAATAGCTGAGGTTTAGTTCAGCAACAATAGTAGAATTCAGTCCATATCGGTAAGAATATTAATAGGTACCTGCAGGCCACACTGCTATACCTCCATTCCCTACAGTACTCTACCTCTACTGCCGATAGTGCTCTACCTCCATACTTACAGTCCTCTACCTTAGCTACTGACAATGCTCTTCCTCTACTGCCAACAGTGCTGCTGACAGTACCCTACCTCTACTGCCGATACTACCTTACCTCCAATCTCACTATAGCCTTACCTACAATATACTGAGATACTTAGTATTTCTGCGTAATTGTCAGGATCCATGACTAAGTTTTGGAATTAATTGTAGTTGGATATTAAGGTACTTGCCAATTCGGTAGAGTTTAATAGGCTAAATCGAAGGGTAGTAGGGGTGAGGCAGGTGCATTTAATAAAGTAGGATCTCTCATAGTATTAGTTTTCATATATATAATAACTTTGTAATAGAATAGACTCTCAGTTTGCTTGCATACAGGTGCGATCTCATGTGATTGATTTCACGTAGCAGTATTAGCTTGTAGGGAAGTTTAAGATCCATCCCATTTGGGCTGAATAAGGAAGTTATTGTTAGTGATTTAGGTAACCCATCTGAGGCACTCTAACACCAACTATATACCTGGTAGTGTTAGGAGACAGAAGATATGAATCTAGTACCTAGAGGTAGATTATCTAGACATTTAGCATTTAGAGGTAGCGAAGGCATTAGGATACTAGATATCTAGGTAGTGGTATTAGGGAGTAAGAGATCGTGAAGAAAGGCCTCCAGATTGTCAGTTTGCCAATTATGTCACCTGTGTTACCAGAGACATGAGAGGCAAACTGAATTCTTTCTTAATATAGAACTGCCACTATTACTATCTTCTTAACTTCCTTCTTGGCTTTACCCTTTCCCTTAAACTCTACTAATGGTTTCTATCCAACTATGCAGTCATCTATCATGTAGTTTTTATCCCTACATTTGATGCACTGTATGTCCTTCTTCCAAGCCTACCACATGGTATAGGTGACTACGTCTTGTCCAGGCTCTTTTTCCTTCTTGGAAGAAGCATTGGACTTGAGTTTGGATTTGGCATCAGGCTTAGTTTTTACCTTTTACTTTGGCTTTGAGATTTGGTCCTTGAGATTCTTAGACTTCTTCTCATTAGTCTTAGTGGTGAGAACTACCTCCTTTTTCACATCAGCAGCCTGTTCTTTCTAATAGAACTGACTCTATGTATGTATTTCTCTTACTTTCTCATATTCCACCTGAAACCCAGCATTGGTAATAGCCTGAAAACATATCTCTGTACTAGTAGGTACCTTATTAAGAATATCCTTGTTGGTACTGACTTGGACTATGTGGGCTCTGGTCTCTAGTTGAATAGCTGTGATCAAGTACTTCCAAAGCTATTTTTGTAGTAGTTCTACTACCAACTGATGAACCCTGACTCATGTGATACAATCCTTCATTGCCTTACCTTTCTTTTAGTACTCCTTCTGAAGGGAGACCTTCGCATTACATTGCTCATACTAGTTTTGGTAAGTTTTAATGAATTCATTCTTGAGAACATTTAATGTGTCCTATTCGACCCATCCAAAATTAGTATCTGGTATTTACTTATACTGATTGGCATAATACTAAGTACTTATTCTGTCTATTAATAGATCTACTATGAATAAGATCTTTTCACTATGGATAGAATTTATTAGTGGTATGCGTTCGAATATGTAGTCTATCTTCATCAAGAATTCCTTTAACTTACTTTAAATTCTATTAAACTTCAGAGGTAATAGGAGGTTTTAAGGTTCTTTCTTTTCAGAAAGAACCTTAGTCTTTTTAGCTAGTGGAGGTGGAGATGGTAGAGTTAGTGGTAGTAGTAGTGGAGGTATGAGACCATCCACTAGGCCAGAGCGGACATCATGGATAAAGCTATTGGTATGAATTGATCAAATATATTTGGTAGAGTTTGGTCAGTCGATTGGGTATTCTTGAAGGTCTTTGAGTTTCTTCTTATGAGTTTGAATAAGACAGGAAAAGGCTTTTACTAATTCTCTATTTGTTTCACAACTCTAAATGTAATCGTCCTATTCTTGTTTGATTACCTTCTACATCCAATTACTTACCTTACCTATATCTGCCTTGATAGTATCGAACTCGGTCTTTGCTGCATCGATGATAGCTCCTGTGTCCTGTGTGAGCTTATTGGTCAGTACCTTCTACTGCTTTTCTAATACCTCACTGATAGATATAGTTAATTATTGAACTACATCCTATTATCACTCGGTTTGGCCTTTGAGAGCAGTTATTTCTTCAGTTACTTGCTGCCGCAGTAATTTGAGATCCTCATATGTAGCTTTAGCACCCTCAAAAACTGTCTGGTAAGCTTCTTGAGCTACTTTATGAGCCTCCTGAGATTCAAGTAAGAGGGTTGCCTATGCTTACAAACCTCTTATAAGGTCTGCAATCTTAGTACGATGGTGTTCAAATTCAGAGGTTCCATTTCAAATGATACGAGCTAGTAATTAGTCATATTGTTCCTGAGAGATATTTGGGTATGTATTTCTTATAGAGTAAGATAGTGGATGTGATAGATGCTATGAGGAGGTATTGTTACTTGTTCACCATAATAGTCATTAAGTTGGTAGGTCAAAGCAATGCAATAAACCCTATAGGAACCCTTGTAGATAAGATATTAATTCATTTGGGGAGTAAAACTACTGCCTGGAAGATTCTATTCCTTGTGAAAAGATATTTTCCATTGTTATATCATCTTGCATATCAGTTCCTAATTGCAGAAGGTTATGTTATTGCTGTATAATAGCACGAGGTGTGATATTAGGGAGTTTAATAGATCAGTAGGGCTGGCTAGGCCCTCTTGGAGTCTAGGAGTTAGATATAGTTTATTCGAGTATACTAGTAATAAATAAGACGAGAATTGCTTGTCTACAAAGTAATATTATGAGGGCTCTATTCACTTTTATAGCACTCTAGCAACTAAAGAATAGGATGGCCATACTTCTATTGCTACAACAATACTTATTCCACAAGATAGAATAATATCCTATAGCAAAAAGTTCAATCTACTTTAATCCTTCATAACAGATCTTATTTTGAAACATAAAATAAATTTTTTTATTAATTGGCAATAAAGAAAACTAGACTTAGAACTTTGTAGGCTTTATATACTGGAAGTGCTCTTACTTTCGAATATTCTTAATAGTAGAATTAGATTTAACCAGGAACTACTCTCACTATTTATAATATGCGGTGATAGTAGATATTGTTTGATAAAATATTTTGGGGGATGCACACCTACCTATCACTGTTCGGAATTTCTTCCTAAGTGTTATGCTATCTACATTTTTGTTATTATAGTCATAATCTGCACTCATTATTATAGGTTACTAGCCCGAACATAAAGAAGATTCCTATGCTTATATATTTTATATACTTTACTTAAGCCAACTTATTCTATTAAAGAATATTTAGGTAAAATAACTAATTTCTACTTCTGATATAATACCAATCCCCAATACTATTGAATAAATACCCAATAGTATCATAGAGTCATCTTATTTGAGCCCACAGTAGTATTTTCTTAATAGTATCTAGTATCTATTGAAAATAATTTTCAACTGCTTATAACTCTATTAATAAAGACTCATGAGTTACAAATAGATTGTCATTAGATAGGTGTGAATGCGTAGAAGATCATAGAATCTTAATTCATTTCAATGCAAATATTATTCATAGAGTTGTTATCAGTAATAGATAAACTTCCTTATAGATTTAATTAACCTTGCTAAAGGTCTCATAACTCTATGAGTATTACTCCAATCATAAAATGAATTGCAGAAATAGAATCAGGACGAAGAATAGGCCTAAGTACAATTTTGAAATATTAAATTCAGAGAACTTTATATTTCAAGCATATTTTTGGCCTTAGCTTAGAGCGTATTCCCTTATAATGTCACCGAATGCACTTTGGTCTAAAGTATGCCCTCATGGCTTCATTATTTTATTTATTTTTACCAAGTTACTTTCATAAAGTTCAGAGTAATAACTTCAGTTCAGGGTAACATCAAGACTTCAGGATAACAGCTAATATAGCTAGTATATGTACATATAGTTAGCATATTGATCTAGATGTAACTATTAAACTATTGATCAGATACTTATGAAACTTAAACCGTAGCTCCCTTAAGGCTCTATAGACGTATCATAAGTGTCTTAACTATCTATGATAGTTATATACTACTCTGAGGTTTATACCCATTTTATATACTTATCTCTTATAGACAAGTATTAGAAATGCTTGTACCATACTACTATAAGTGTACTTAGAGTCCATGTGGATATCTAGGGTCGTTCTATAAGAGCTCAAGTATTTGAGGTAGGGCTGGATATCACTTTGTAACAGGCAGTTTATGATAAAGGTGAAGGACTTCCAAACTCTAGAATATATTATCGTCATGCAATAGTACAATAGGTCCCCGTAGTACACTTAGACTAGTGGGAGGCCTTACAGATATGAGGACATACTAAGTTGGGAACGTTAGCTCCAATGGGAAAAGAAGAACAAGATATGAATGGGTTCTCGGATATGGTGTAAAACTTGTTAGATTGGTCACGATGGGCATAAGTTGGCATATTAGTATAGGGGGAATAGGGTAGGATAGGTTGAGGTTTGTTGGGATAGGGTTGAGATAGTAAGGTTTAAGATATATAGTGAAAGTAGAATATAAATATATCTTACTTAAAAGCTGATCCTATGACAGATCTCCTATAACAGATCTCTTATAACAGATCTCCTATAATAGATCTCTTATGATAGATCTCCCATAACAAAGTCTATCTTCAAATATTGGAAAGATAGATATATAGTATTAGTCTGGTTGTCTTTAGTCGGGTTGTATAATTCCTCCGTAAGTTATGGTAGAGGGGAGAAAATATAATAAGCATTGGTGAACCAAAACATTAAGTGCTTAGTAAGGAATCAGAAGCTTGGCAGAATTTTAGATCTTTAGTGATTACTTGTTTTGAGATGGAATGGAGCAGCTGGGGGTGAAAGGTCGAGCAACCTGTGATGGATCAGATAGAGAACAAGCCAACTTACCCAATGGGTCAGTTATTTCTGGATTGAGTAGGGTTGAGTCTGACTCATGGTACATACTAACCATGTCTATACTATTATCTATATCTACACTATTACTTATGTCTATGCTATTATCTAATACTATTGTCCACATCTATACTATTGTCTACAATCTATGCTATAGTCCTTATCTACACTATTGTCTATAACTAAGCTATTATTTCCAAGTCTATATGTACTTCCTAGAGTTATATCTATAGTCTACATTACAGTCTATGCCATAATACCTTACCCTATTTATTACTTATCATAGTATTATTTATCTTTTTAACTCATTACATCCATATCGTCCTCTCAACATACAATTTTTACTTCCTTGTCCTTTGTATAGAATTACCCTCTTTTACCTCTCATTATGGATTATCCCTTTTATTATGGATTGTACTTCTTGTGACTGATTCCATCTTTTATTACAGATTGCACTTTTTATCATGAATTGTTCCTTTTATCACTATATAGTACTTATTATTATAGATTGCATCTTTTATCATGGATTATATCTCTTATTATTTCTATTTATGTCAAAAATTGACTCTTATCATAGATTATACTTCTTGTTATGGATTGTTCCTTTTATCACTATATAGTACCTATTATTATAACTTGCATCTCTTACTATTTCTATTCATATCAAAGATTGACTCTTATTATAGATTATACCTCTTATTATAGATTATTCTTTTTATCACTATATAGTACCTATTATAACAGATTATATCTTTTAGTATAGATTGTATCTTTTATTATTTCTATTCATATCAAAGATTTACTCTTGTCATAGATTGTACCTTTTGTCTAATTTTACTTTTTACTACAGATTGTATCTCTTGTTACAGATTATACTTTTTGTTACTGATCCTACCTCTTATTATGAATTATACTTCTTGTTATAGATTATACCTCTTGTCACTATATAGTACCTATTATCATAAAGTGTATTTTTTATTATAAATTTTATCTCTTGTTATTTTTATTCTTGTTATGGATTGACTCTTGTTACAGATTATACCTCTTGTTACTGATTCTACCTCTTATTATAGATTGCACCTCTTATTATAAATTATATCTCTTGTTACTAATTCTACGCATAGATTATACCTTTTGTTACAGATTAAACTTCTTATCATGGATTGCATCTTTTATTACTAATTCTACCTCAAGTCATAGATTATATCTCTTGTCATGGCTTGCATCTCTTATTACTGATTTTACCTCTTATTACAGATTGCACTTCTTGTTATCAATTCTCCCTCAAGTCATAGATTATATCTTTTGTTATTAATTCTATCTCTTGTTACCGATTGTACCTTTGGTTACAAATTGCACCTCTTGTTATGGATTGCATCTCTTATTACTGATTCTACTTCTAGTTATAGATTATACCTTTTGTCATGGAATATACCTATTGTCATAGATTGTATCTCTTGTTATAGATTGTACTTCTTATTATAGAATGCATCACTTGTTACAGATTGTACCTTTTATGATAGATTGTACTTATTATTACGGATTGTACCTCTTATTACTAATTCTACCTCTTATTACTAATTCTACCTCTAGTTATAGATTATACCTCTTGTTACTAGATAGTAACTATTATTAAAGATTATATCTTTTTTCATAAATTGTATTTTTTATTATAGATTGCATCTTCTATCATTTCTATTCTTGTTATAGATTGATTTTGCTATCTCAATTTACCCAACTTTTTACCTTATATTTATCCTTTTATATATTTTATGTCTCTCTTACTTATTATACTCTCCTCTATTCTGCTATACATTATTTGTCCTCCTATATATTATATATCTTAAGTCCTACCTACTTGCCCTTACCTGCAATCCCTTATATATCCAGAAAAATATCTCTTACTTGAACTGCCTATTTTTAAGTATCTTCATTCACATTACCCTATCCCTTAATAATGATAATTTCTACTTAATTACTTTCTACATATCTTAGAACATACCCTCCAAACTTAATTCATATATAAATAATGAATAATCTAAGTAATAAAAATAAAATAAATTAAATTCACTAATATAAACCTACTGCATAGTCATCATAATACAAAATCTACCTATATAACCCTATAGCTTATTATGATCTCCTATTAAGATAGAATATCAGTAATAACTATCAAAAAAAAAATTGATTAAGAACAATACCTAGAGAAACCTATACACTATAGCAAACCAGCTTATGAATGAAACTCACATATATAAAGGAAACTTATATATATAAAAAAAAATTATACCTATAAAAGAAACTCACAGACATAAAAGAAATCTATATACACAAAGAAAACCTACATATATGAAGGAAACCCACACATACAAAAAAAACCCATGCATATAAAGGAAAACTAATAAGACAAATCAAAACTCACTTATAAAAGAAAATAAATAAAAAAAAAAACTCATAAAAAAAAACTATCCTATAAAGGAAACTGATGAATAAAGAATACTTAGAAACTAAATTGACTATACCTTATTTATAGTAGTTCCAACCAAGTATACGTAATTCCACTTTGTAATTCCTATACTGAGTAGGCTATAGCTTTTTCTGGAGCTTTATTACTATTAAAGGAGTTAGGCTGATAG
Source organism: Tirmania nivea (assembly GCA_015179035.1). Taxonomy (NCBI): domain Eukaryota; kingdom Fungi; phylum Ascomycota; class Pezizomycetes; order Pezizales; family Pezizaceae; genus Tirmania; species Tirmania nivea. The sequence continues at coordinate 29,230 of WHUY01000122.1, read as the reverse complement.
TTAGAGATATAAGGTATTTAGTTCTATAATGTAGAGTAAAGGGTGTTAGTATTACGGGGTAATATTCAGCTCTACAATAGGTACTTAAGCTCTTATAGAATGACTCTAGATATTCATATAGACTCTAGGTATATTTATAGCAGTATAGTGTAAATATTTCTAATACTTATCTATAGCAGATAAGTATATAAAATGGGTATATACCTCAGAGTGGTATGAAACTATCATAGATAGTTAAGACCCTTATAGCATACCCATAGACCCTTAAGGGAGCTACAGTTTAAGTTTTATAAATATCCAATCAATAGTTCAATAGTTACATCTAGATCAATATACTAACTATATATATATATTAACTATATTAGCTATTATCCTGAAGTCTTGGCATTACCCTAAACTGATATTATAATCCTAAATTTTAAGAAAATAACTCAGTAAAAATAAAATAAAATAATGAAGCTATGAGGGCATACTTTAGACTAAAGTGTGTCAGGTAATATTATAAGGGAGTATATTTTACACTAAGGCTAAAGATACAGTTGAAATATAAAGTTCTCCAAAATTAATATTTCAAAGTTGTATCTAGGCCTATTTATCGCCCTGATTCTATTTCTATCATCTATTTTATGATTGGAGTCATAAGCATAGAGTTATAAAATCTTTAGTAAGGTTAATTAAATCTATAAGGAAGTTTATCTATTACTGATAACAATTCTACGAATAATATAGGCATCGAGATGAATTAAGATTCCATAATCTTTTATGCATTGATGCCTATCTAATCATAATCTATTTGTGACCTATAAGTTTTTATTAATAGAGTTATGAGCAGTTGAAAATTATTTTTAATGGATACTAGATACTATTAAGAAAATACTACTGCAAGTTCAAATAAGATAACTTTATGATACTGTCAAGTATTTATTCGATAGTATTGCAGATTGGTATTATATTGAAAGTAAAAATTAGTTATTTTAGCTAAGTATTGTTTAATGGAACAAGTCAGCTTAAGTGAAGTATATGAAACTTGCAGGTATGAGAATCTTCTTTATATTTAGGCTAGTAACCTGTTACAATAAGAGCAGATTACAACTGTATTAATACAGGTATAGATAATATAATACTTAGAAATAAATTCCAAAGAATGATGAGTAGATGTGTATCTCCTAAAATATCTTATCAAAGAATATCTACTATCACCATATATTATAAATAGTAAGAGTACTTCTCAGTTGAATCAAATTCTACTATCAAGAGTATTCAAAAGCAAGAGTACCTCAAGTTCACAAAGCCTATAAAGTTCTAAGTCTAGTGAAACTTTATATCTAATTGACATAGAATTTATTTTGTATTGTAAAATAAGATCTATCAAGAGAGACTATAATAGAATTAAACTTTACTACTATAAGATTATATTTTGTATTATAGAATAGATATCGTTATAGTAGAATAAGTATAGCCATCCTATTTTCTAGTTGTAAGAGCACTATAATAGTTAATAGGACTCTCATGACATTACTTTGTAGATAAGTAATTCTCATCTTATTTATACATCATATACTCGAATCATTATATCTAACTCTTAAATACCTAAAAAGCTTAGCTAGCCTTACCAATCTATTACACTCCCGAATATCATATTCCGTGCTATCATATAATGACCACATAATCTTACATAATCTAGAACAAATATAGAAGATAATATACTAATAAAAGATATCCTTTTATAAGAAATGGGATCTTTCAAGCAATAATTCTATTTCTCTAATAAATTAATGTCATACCTGCATAAGTATTTACTAGGTCTATTATACTAAATAGATTCACTAACTCAATGGCTATTATAATGAGAAAGTAGTAATACCTCCTCTTAATGTCCGACATATCTACTACTATATTCTACTTAAGCTACTCCTCCTACTATAAATCAAAAAATATATAACTAGCTATTAGCTTATATTATTCGAGATAAAGCTACCAAATTCGAATGCTAATGAGCTGAACTTATAGACCTTATAAAAGGTCTACAAATATAGGCAAAACCCCTAGTCGAATTTTAAGAGACCAACAAGGTAGCTCAAGAGGCTTATTAAGTAGTCTTTGAAGGTACAAAAGCCACCTATGAAGATCTAAAGTTACTACAATAGTAAGTAACTAAAGAAGTAGCAGCCCTCAAAAGTTAAACTGCAGAACAAGAAGATACTGTTGAGCGATTAACAGTATCTATTAGTAAGGTATTAGAGAAACAGTAGAAGTCACTGACTGATAAACTCATGCTGGACACAGATATAATTATCGATGCAGCTAAGACTGAGTTTGATATAATTAAAGCTAACATAGGTAAGGTAAGTAATTAGATGTAGAAGGCAATTAAGGAAAAGCAAGATAATCGTATTCAAAATTATGATACAAATCGGGAATCAGTGGAAGCCCTATTCCAATTAATTTAGACTCACAAACATAAGCTCAAAGATTTATAAGAGTAACTAATCAACTGACTAAACCCTACTAAGTGTACTTGATCGATCAATACTAATAGTTTTATCCATAATTTTCATACTGGTCCAGTAGGTAATCTTGTACCTCCACTACTACCACCTCCACTACTACCATCTTTACCTCCACTAGCTAAGAAAACTAAGGTGCTTTCTAAAAAAAAAGAATGTTGAAACTTTCCACTACCTTCAAAGTTTAACGGAACTTCAAATAAACTTAAGGAATTCCTTATGAAGGTAAATCACACTTTTGAATATATACCACTAATATACTCTACTCATAATAAGAAAATCCTATTCGTAGTAGATTTACTTACAAGAGAAGCCAGCACTTAGTATTATACTAATTAATATAAGTGAATACTAGATACCAACTCCAGATAGGTTGAATAGGATACATTTAATATTTTCAAATAAGAATTCATTAATACCTATCAAAACCAGTATAAGCAGTAGTATGTAAAGATCTTCCTTCAAAAGAAGTACCAGAAGAAAGGTAAGTTGATAAAAGATTTCATTGTATAGGTCAAGGTTCATCAGTTAGTAGTAGAGCTACTATAACAATAGCTCTGGAAGTGCCTGATTAGCACTATTTAGCCTAAGACTCGGATTCATATAGTTCGAGTCAGTACTGATAAGGACATTCTTGATAAAGTACTAGCTAGTACAAAAATATGCTTTTAGGTAATCACTAATGTCAGGTCTAAGGTTGAGAATAAGAAGGTTAAGGAGGTATATGCACAGAACTAGTTCTATCAAAAAGAACAGGTATTTGGTATAAAAAAGAAGGCAGCTACTACTCCTAAGATTATAGAGAAGAAGTCTGAGAACCTTAAGGACCGAATCTCTAAACTAAAATAGAAGGCGAAAACCAAGCCCAATGCTAAATCCAAAGCTAAGTCTAATACTTCTTCTAAGAAGAAATAAGAGCCTGGCCAAAATACAGTTACCTATACTATACAATAGGCTCAGAAGAAGAATATATAGTATATTAAGTATAAAGATAAAAACTATATAATAGGTGACTACATAGTTAGATAGAAACCATCAGCAGAGTCAAAAAGAAAGGGTAAGGCTAAGGAAAAAGTGAAGAAGATAGCAATCATGATAGCTATAGTAGTACCACTTAAAGTTTCGTTTATATAAATTATTAGTGATAACAAGTTAGACTATAGGGAAAATTGGGACTATTAGAGATATGGGCTATCTAGTATATTAGGTTAAATAGTCTTACAGGATTGATTTTCTATTTGTGTTATAAAAAAGGGTATTTCTATTGGTAGTTGGAAGGATAAACATATTAAAGAACCCATAGATATTGACCCTACTTTTATTAGTTCTGTTTTTCTTAATTTGTCTTCTTCTGTTTTTCTTTCTTTATAAAATATAAAAAAAAAGACAAAAAGAAAAGCTGATAATGAGGTAGCTCCTCTTGTTAGTAAACTCCAAAAAAGACTATGAAAGGTAGTAGTACTAGATATTTCATTGGATAGAATTAAGGATCTCTCTTTAGCAGGAAAATCAGATATAAAAGTATTGAAGTATAATAGGCTGAAGTTTCTTATCTCTCTTAAGTTATCTTGGATGTATGGAGGAATCAAAAGAGAACTTTCTATTAATACTTTAGTTAATATTGGTGTAGAAGTCACGATTTTCGATTCTAATTTTATTAAATATATAATATTGCCTTGAGTTAAGAGAGAGAAAAGACTGAGATTAGAGAGTACTAATGGCTCGATTCTCAAGAGGTCTGGTACAGTACAAGTTCGGAACCTACAGATAGAAGTCCCTAATGTAAAATTAGGGCAAAACAAAACCCTTGACCTAGCAATCAAGGTTATATACCTCGAACTCAGTCTTTTACTTATTTTGAGGATAGATTAGATCATTGCCAATTGTAATAAACTATGAGTTACTACTCCTTATGGGTTCGAGTTTAAGAGGGTATTGGAAATTGAGGAGGTTATTGATTTCACTAATATTGATAAAGTACTTACAAAGACTCAGTATATCAGACTTATTAAGATTGGAGAATGGGATTATCAGAAGTTCACTAATAGAGATATTCACAACGTTATAAAAATAACTACGACTAAGAACTTTGAAGAACTTGCTGATCAATTGCTATCTTAGTATAGGGATTTTGCAAAAATCTTTAGAAAAGAGATATAATCTACTCTGCCCCCTTATAGTCCATAGAACATAATAATCGGGTTGGAAAAAGAAAAAAGTCTGCCATCAGGAAAGTTATATCCTCTCTCCTCTAATGAATAAGAGCTTCTTAAGGAATATCTTGATAAGATACTCTGAACTGGCAAGATTAGACTGAGTAAAAATAGTGCTGGTACTCCTATTTTGTTCGCCAAATAATCAAATAGTAAGCTTTAAATAGTCATGGACTATAGAGGCCTCAATACTATTACTAAAAAAGATAAGTATCCCTTACTACTCATAACTACTTCTTATAGAACAAGTTAGTACTTTATAAGTTTTCTCCAAACTTAATTTAAAAGTTGAGTTTAACTTACTAAGAATAGTAGCTAGAGATAAGTAAAAAATAGTATTTAACTCCAGATATGGCTTGTAGGAGTATACAGTTATACCTTTCGGACTAACTAATACTCTATCTATCTTCTAATGACATATTAATAATATTTTATCTAAAAAAATTAATTGAGGGATCATTCTATATATTAATAATATCTTTATATATACTTAGACTGAAAAGGAATATATCGAGCTCATCTATTGGGTGCTGCAGAAGTTAACAGAGAATTACCTTTATGTTAACATTGACAAGTATATCTTTCATATCTTTAAGGTACAATTCATAGGATTTAAGGTTAGTACTAAAGGGATACAAATGGATCAAAAAAAGGTTAAGGATATCCTCACATAGTAAGCTCCTTGGAATATTAAAGAAGTATAGAAGTTTATTGGTTTTGCTAATTTTTATCACCGGTTTATTAAAAGCTTTAGTAGTTTGGCTCTTCTAATTTAAACACTTATATATAATAGAGTTTCTTAGAATTGGACATAGTAGTATCAAAAGGCCCATAATAAGCTAAAATATAGGTTCACTACAGCTCTAATACTATACTATTATTATTCTAAATGACCAAAAATAATTGAGACAGATATATCCAATCTAGTAAAAGCTAATATCCTATTTCAGAAGGAACTAGATAGTTATTAGCACCCAGTTACTTACTACTCGAAGCATTTCATCCCAGTAGAGCTTAATTATAATGTCTACTATAAGGAAATGGTCATAATTGTTTACTGCTTTTAGGAATAGAGACATTTCTTGATAGGTGCCTTTAAGGAGATAATTGTGTATATAGATTATAAGAACCTCGAGTACTTTAATTCTACAAAGTTACTCAATCGAAGGCAGGTTAGGTGAGTAGAAATACTAAGCCAGTTCAATTTTAGGATCATCTACTACTTAGATAATAAGAATAGCAAGTCTGATGCGTTTTCCTATCAGGTTAATCCTGACCTCGAAGAAGGAGGGGAGAAGCAAGACCACATAATTTGGATGTTCAAACCTAGTCAATTTCAACTAGGTTTAGGTGAGGAGGTACTAGTAACATATCAAATTATAGTAATGAAAACCTTATAGATGGAAGAATCAATTTAATCAAAGGAAATCTTAAAAGCTGACCTTATGGATAAAAAGTGGTTAGAGATTCAGAATGCATTAAAGTTTGGCAAGGAGTATCCTAGTCTTGAGTACTATAGTTTGGAAGATAATATAGTAACTTATAAAAGATATTTATATATTCCTAATAATAACTCACTTAAGCTAAAAGTAGTATTCTAAAGCTATGATACTAAAGTTGTAGGATACTTTGGATATGACAAGATCCTTGAACTAATGAAACGAAATTACTACTAGTTGAATATAGAAGATTAGGTATATAAATATATCTATATATATAATACTTGCTAGTACTATAAGATAGCGTAATATAAGAAATATGGAAAGCTTGTACCTCTTCCAATTTCTTATAGGCTATAAGAATACATTTCGATAGATTTTATTATTGATTTACCTCTAGTTAAGAGATATAATCAAATATAGGTTATTGTCAATATGTTTACTGAGATAGTACATTTTATTCTTTTAAAGAACCGGAAGGCTAAAGAGTTAGCTGTAATATTTATTAAGAAGGTGTGGAGACTATATAAGTATTACGGCATAGACTGTAATGTAAACTATAGATATAACTCTAGAAAACATATATAGACTTAAGGACAATAGCATAGTCATAGACAATGGCATAGACTATGGATAATAGTATAGATGTAGACAATAGTGTTGAATAATAGTATAGATGTAGGTAATAGCATTAGGCAATAGTATAGATATAGTCAATAGCATAGATGTGAGGTAGCTTATATTGTGAACTAGAATATATAAGACATTGCATAAAGAGTAAAAATAAAGAATAGTAGTAATATACTCATATATATATAATTATCCTTGCCTGTGATACTTATTTTAATATAAGCTCTTCTTATCATATGTGTAAGTATGCTTCTATATATGATACTCAACATAATGTCATCTGCAATACAGGTAATAGTTCATAGTATATATATATTACCTACAATTGTAGGTGATAGTCTATGACAGTCTATGACAGTTCGTAATAGTTCGTGACAATCTGTAATAATATCTGCTCCTAAAGGCCGAAGTCCCTTGAGGCTTAGATATCCTCTAGCAAAAGTCCTAGTTTATCTAGATATTGAGCATGGAAGTTATCAATAGCTTTCAGTTTATTCATATTGATAGCTAGTTCCTAGTTTGGATTATCATAACCTGCCTATTTGATCAAATATGGGAGTTTCTTCTATGGAATATACGAATCGAGAACTTCTTCTATGTACTATTCCTCTTCATTGTCAACTATAACTGGTAGAATTAGTAGATTGTTTTGGCTAGGTAGTAGATTATTATCTGTAGGATCCAAGAGTAATATATGTTAGACTTAATGGTAGTGAACTATTAGTGAAAAGTCAAGTTTATAGGCATATGATAATATTACTTTAGAGATTTTATAAGGTCTAATATATTTGTGATCCAGCTTTTTGCTTAGGTGTTGGGTAGTGACATATTGAGTATTGAACCATACGAGGTCTCCTTCTTTTAGTACTGGTGCTAGACTTCATCATTTATCTGCTTGCTCCTGTTATCTTGCTTGAGCTCTTGCTATCTTATTTTGTAAGTATTTTGTTAGTTCTTTTATCTTTGTAGCTACTTGTATAGTACTCTATTCTCCTAATTCTTTTAGTATAAGTGAGAAGTCGAATTACTAAAGTGGGTCTCTACTGTAATTGGCAAAGAATAGAGATATACTTATTATTTCTGATACTTGATTATTCAATACAAATTTAGCTAGATAAAGCTACTCTTTCCAATCATCTTAAAGGTAGTTTATATATATACATAGGTATTATTCTAGTATAGTATTGATTCGTTCCGTTTGGCCATCAGTTTGCAGATGGAATAAGCTTAAAAGTAGTAATTTCACCTGAAGAATTTGATATAGTAGGGGTACTCAAAATTAAATTCATGTACTTTTATAATATATAGTGTGGATGCCATAATATGCAAGTCTAGCTCTTTTCAGCCAAAACGCAGATTTTTCAACTGAGTACCTAAGATACCTTATGTACATACATACAGATATGCATATACATACACATATATTTGCGCACAAGTATGCCTCGAGTCAGGTATAAGTCATAAATACTGAAAGAGGTCTGAAGGCTCATCGAAAATTTCGAAGCAATACTTCAAATTGAACTCTATGATAATTGGGTATGGAATTAGATTGTTGACTTATATGATATCATTATGCTGGTGGCTATCCCTCGGTATCTAGCCCCCAGTGGATATATCGGATGTCATAATACTCTAGTTTTTATTTGAAACCTTATTCCAAATACGATTGACTGTAATATTCTCATCATCTGCGAAAACCTCCTCCTTGACATCTTTATACCATTTCCTTTGCAGACCTTGTAATACTTCTTAGTTTTCCTCCATCCAACCTATAAGCTTCTTTACCTCCTCTTTGGATCATGCTTCATAGATCTTCTCCTCTAAGTTCGGGTTGCTCATTTTTGGGGTTGGTAATGGAATTGCTGATGGGGTTGCAGGTATTTCGCAGGTGGGGCTGCGGGTGTTTTACAGGTAGGGTTGTGCAGGTTGGCTGTAGATTTATAACTTTGTCAGTGAAAATGTAGATATAAAACTTACATTCCAGAATTTAGCTATCAATTTCGGTACATAATTGAATTTATCACATATATTTACTGTGTAAGCTTAGCATTGAAGCTTATTGGCTAGAAATTTAGTCCCATATAGCCAAAGCGCCAGATTTTTTAGTTTTATACATGCGTTTGTATGTAAATTTAATTTTGAGTACCCCTAGTGATTTCTAGAATTTTGCAATAAATTGAGTTCCTCGATCTGAAATGATAGTTTTAGATAGGCTATGGAGCCAAAAGATATGTTATATAAAGAGATTTGCTAACTTCTCAGCTATAATAATATCCCAATAAGGTATGAAATGGTATATTTTTATTAATCGACACACAACTACTAAGACTGTATTATAGCTATTTGACTAAGGTAATCCCATAATGAAGTTTATTAAAATATCTTGCTAAGTCCCTTTCAGTATTAGCATTAGTTGTAAGATTCCAAAAGGAGTATACTATAATGACTTGGAATATTGATAGTAATGATAGTTCTGTATATAGAGATCTATTTCCTTATGTATTCAAGGCCAGTAATATTGTTATGACCATAGTTCGAGCGTCTTAGAACGTTCAGGGTATACTGTCAATAGGGTCATATGATATTGTTTGATTAGTCATACCTTCAGAGAGTTATAGTTTGGTACATAAATTTTTCTCTAAAACATTAACTTGCTACTATCCTCTTGATATTCTACTAAAGAGATATCTTTTGATTGTTTTTGTCCCTATCATAACTTTTCTAATATTTCTTATGGTAGTGGATCAATAGCAAATCCTTGTTGAAATAGGTTCTCAATTGATTGGTTATTATTTACTATTACATTTATTATAAAATTATGTACTAGATTGTAAGGTTTTAATACTATTTAATGTTAGAATTTAGTACGTTTATTCTCCTCTTCAGGAAGGTCTTCTGATCTCTAAGTAAGGGCTTCTGGCTTGCCAGTGGCTTTTCTTAGTCAGTTGATAATTTTGAAGTTGAACCAAGATAGGTATTCTAACTATTGTACTTAGTAGCAGTTAAGTAGCTTTGTAGATATAAAGTATTCTAGATTCTTGTGGTCAGAGAGTACTTTTATCAGATAGGCAGTTGATTCCAGTTCTGGTTACCATTTTTCGAAGCATCATATAATTGCTATAAGTTCTTTATCATAGATTTTGTAGTTACATTCGGTTGGAGTATATTTCTTTGAAAAGTATACTATAGGGTATAGTATTCCATATTTATCATATTACGAAAGTATACCAGTGAAGACATAATCAGATATATTAGTTTTAATTAATATCTCATTATTGAAGTCAAAGTATTAAAGTATAGGGGCTGTAGTATATGCTTATTTGAGATGTTAGAATGCGAATTCACATTCGTTATCCTACTTCTAGAGTATATCCTTTTTAGTGAGCTTTACTATGGAAGCTACTATAGTGAAGAAATCTTTTATGAACTGTCGATAGAAATTAGTGAACCCTAAGAATACTCTAGCGTCATGGAGATTTGTTAGAGATTGCCAGTCGATAATGGCCTTTATCTTACTGAGATCTATTTGTACTCTATCTAGGGATATAATTATACTAAGATACTATACCTTTATCTAATAGAATTCACATTTCTCCAGTTTAAGATATGAGCCTACTTTTTATAGTGCTCGTAATACTTATAATATATAGTGTTTGTGTTCTTCTAATGTATCGCTATATATGAGGATATTATTGAGGTAAGTTATATAGAAATTATCAAGGAATGGATAAAGAATGTCATTTATAAAGTATTGAAAGCTGGCTGAGGCATTAGTGAGACCAAATGGCATAACTAATATTTTAAATAGTCTATATCATATTCGAAATACAGTTTTTTATTCTTCTTCTTCTGCTATTCAAACAAGATTATAGGTAGTTCAGATATTTAAGATTGCTTAGTATTATACTTTAGATAATCTTGTAAAAGTTTCTCGAATTAGGAGTAGTAGATATCGATTTTTAATAGTAACATTATTTAATTCTCGATAATCAATGCATAGACATAATGATCTATTTTTTTTCTTAACAAATAATATTAGTACTCCTATTGGAAAGGATGAGTCTTAGATAAATCCTTTAGAGAGGTTTTTATCTATCCAGTCTTTAAGTGCTTCTAATTCTAGTCTTAATAAGGAGTATAGAAGTCCGAATAGTGGTATAAATCCTTCTTTTAATAGGATTTTATGGTCATAAGCTCGGTGAAGTAGGAGTATCTCTACTACCACTTTCCTAAAGAGTAGTAGAAATTTATGATATTTATTGGGTAGGAGTTCTTTAATCTTGTCATCTTTAATTTGAAGTTCTTCTTTTGGTAGCTTAAGAGCCTGATTGAGCTTATAGATAGTAAGTTAAAAAGGTTTTTCTACTCTTTTTCCTTTTCTAATTAAGTAGCTGAAGGTAGAGCCAGCAATCATAGCAATTTGAGGTTATTATAGAATTGGTATAAAAATTCTAGTAACAGACAAAGGTTTGTAATAACAATACTTTATGTAATATTCGGAGTCGAAAGTAACCGTATTTCATGCAAATCATATATTCATGTTATAGTAGTGAAGCCAAGGAATTCCTAATATAAGAGGATAGTATTCCAATTTGGGAATGAATAGGAATAGTTGTTCTTGATGTTGTCTAATAGTTATTTGTAGTTTTATTATATGTGTGATAATTCTTGATTCTATAGGTTGTCTGTTGATTACTTCTAATATTCAAGGTTCTTTGAGTTTGTATAGTAGGAGTTAGTGATAGTTTGCAAAGTCTTTATCTATGAATATATATCTAGTAGCCCTACAGTCTACAAGAGTATAAGTTGGGATATTATTATTATCATCTTTTAATTCGCCTGTAATTACAAGATGATTCTCTTCTAACTCTTCTTTTAGCATAGGCTGCAATAATAAACTAGAAATATACAGAGAAGATTTTAGTAGCCTTATATCAGTACCATCATGCTAAGGTAAGATTATTCTTTTAGCATTGATGACATAGCATTATCTTGTAATGTACTTTCTACTGCTTAAAGAAAGTAGTTTTGAGTTTGAGGATAGGCTTTTACCCCATAACCTAATCTATTACAATAGTAGCAATAACTTTTGACCATTTGCTTGGCTCACTATTTCGGGGATACTTTCCTTTGTTCAGCTAAGAGGTCCATTAGTCCTGCATACATTCTCGTGGCTATTAATAGAGTAGCAGTAGGGGTTACAGGCAGGGCATTAGTAAGTGGACAGAGAATTGGCGTGGGGTCTGAACATATAGGGCGATTGCCCAATTGCAACTGTAGAGCTCATTATCGTATATTGAGATGTTAATAAATAGTAACAAATTTATCGAAAGTAGCTAGTTTAGAATATACTCCCAAAAGGTCTTATTGAACTTGGAAGAACAAACCTCTTTTAAGAGTAGCTAGCTTAACTATATCATTCTAGGTTGTTTTAGCTGCATATTACTAGAATTCAGCAAAATAGTCTGAAAAGTCATGCATTTTTTGAGTGATAGTATAGAGCTTGTATTTGATATTTGCTATTCTGTTGGGATCTCTAAATACATTTTTAAGGATCATGATAAGAGTATCCAGGTTAGTTAAATTTATATTGTTATTCTAGACATATGGTATGATTTAATCAAGAGTTTTATCTGAGAGAGAGTTAATTATCAAGAGCAGTTTGGCTTATTCATTAGTATATAGCTACTTTTAAACATAATTGAGTCAAGAAAGGACATAGCTTGCTTCAATTTTTGCTATTAAATTTTTCTAGATTGAGAACCTTCTCAACTCGATTTCCTTCTTCTTGTTAGTTTTTAGTTAGAGCAGTACTAATATCTTGCCTAGCTCATAATTGAGCACATAAATTTTTAATAACTGCTTTCTGGAGGTCTATATATTCTCTGGCCTCTTGCAATAATCATTATAAGTTAGTAAGTTGGGTTTATAAGGTAGTGATATCTGTACTCCAATTAGAAAGTGCAAGAATTCGATCCAAAAGGATAATAGTTTCTTGCATAATAGTAGTATAGTTAGTATTAGCATTGGTAGGGTGTACTTCTACTCACAAATACATAAGCAGGTCTGTGACCTTTTGTAGTAGTTCAATAATTGGTTGGGTTGATCGAGACATAGTAGTCATAGAATAAAGTAGCACTCAGTAGAGTGTAGGGATGTAATATAATATTATGGTATAGACTATGACATAAACTATAGATGTAACTCTAGAGAGTATATATAGACTTAGGGACAATAGCGTAGTTATAGACAATGGTATAAACTATAGACAATAGTATAGATATTGTCACGGGGTGATATCTAGCCCTACCATAGGTACTTGAGTTCCTATAGAACGATCCTAGATATCCATATAGACTCTAGGTACATTCATAGTAGTATAGTGCAAGCTTTTCTAATACTTATCGATAAAAGATAAGTATATGAAACGAGTTTGAACCTCGGAGTAGTATATGACTATCATAGATAGTTAAGACCCTTATAGCACGCCCATAGACTCTTGAGGAAGCTACGGTTTAAGTTTCATAAGTATCTGATTAATAGTTTAATAGTTACACCTAGATCAATATGCTAACTATATACACATATACTAGCTATACTAGCTATTACCCTAAGGTCTTGGTGTTACTCTGAACTGAAGTTATTACCCTGAACTTTAGGAAAATAACTTAGTAAAAATAAATAAAATAATGAAGCTATGAGGGCATACTTTAGACCAAAGTGCGTCCAGTGATATTATAAGGGAATGTGTTCTGAGCCAAGGCTAAAGATACATTTGAAATATAAAGTTCTCCGAATTCAATATTTCCAAGTTGTATCTAGACCTATTCAGCGTCCTGATTCCATTTCCGCAATCTATTTTATGATCGAGGTAATACTCGTGGAGTTATAAGACCTTTAGTAAGGTTAAATTAAATCTACGAGAAAGTTTATCTATTATCGATAACAACTTCATGAATAATATAGGTATCGAGATGAATTAAGATTGTATAACCTTCTACGCATTGACACCTATCCAATGATGATCTATTTGTAACCTATGTGCCTTTATTAATAGAATTATAAGCAGTTGAAAATTATTTTCAATAGACACTAGATATTATTAAGAAAATACTACTGCAAACTCAAATAAGATGACTCTATGATACTGTTAGATATTTATTCAATAGTATCGAGGATTGGTATTATATTGAATGCAGAAACTAGTTATCTTGCCTAAGTATTCTTTAATGGAATAAGTCGGCTTAAGCAAAGTATATGAAACCTATAGGTATGGGAATCTTCTCTATATTTGGGCTAGTAACCTGTAACAACGAGTACAGATTATAACTGCATTAACAAAGGTGTGGATGGCATAATACTTAGGAAGAAATTCTAAAGAGTAATGGGTAAGTACGCATCCCCTAAAATATTTTATCAAAAGAATATCTACCATCACCACGTATTATAAATAGTAAGAGTAGTTCTTGGTTGAATCTAATTTTACTATCAAGAGTATTTGAAAACAAGAGCACTTCGAGTACACGAAGCCTACAAAGTTCTAAGTCTAGTGAAACTTTACATCTAATTGACATAGGATTTATTTTGTATTATGAAATAAGATCCGTCAAGAGAGACTAAAGCAAAATTGAACTTTACTGCTATAGGATTATATTCTGTATTGCGGAATAGACATCGTTGCAGCAGGATAAGTATGGCCATCCTATTTTCTAGTTGTAAGAGTATTATAAGGGTTAATAAGGCCTCCATGACATTACTTTATAGATAAGTAATTCTCATTTTATTTATATATCATATACTCAAATCATTATGTCTAACTCCCAGACACCAAGAGGGCCTCGCCAGCCCTACCAATCCCTCACACTTGCAGATATCACTCCTCGTACTATCATACAACGATCATATAATCTTCCATAATCAGTAACAGATATAGAAGATGAGTTACAAGATATGCTAATAGAAGATATTCTATCTCGAGAGATAGAATCTTCTAGATAGCAGCTCCAATACTCCTCAGATGAACTAACATTATACTCACAAGAGTTCTTATGAAGTCTGTTACATCAATGGGAACCAATCCAACGACCAACTCGCTAAGTAGGTAGCAATACCTCCTTACAATGACTACAACGACTATGCCACATAAGAGCCATAAATCCTATCATAAGTCAAGAACAATACAATCAATTATTGGCTTATATTTTTTAAGATGGAGCCACCGAGTTCAATCGCCAATGGGCTGAACTAGTAGACCTTACTAGAGCTCTACAAGCTCAGGCATACTTCTTAGTTGAGTTATAGGAGGCTTATAAGGTAGTTTTTGATGAAGCAAAAGCTATATACGAGGACCTTAAGTTACTGCGGCAGCAAGTAACTAAGGAAGTAGCAGCCCTCAAAGGCCAAACTGAAGGGCAACAGGATATAGTACAGTAACTAGCTATATCTATCAGTGAGGTATTAGAAAAGTAGTAGAAGACACTAATCGATAAACTCACTCAAGATACAGGAGTAATCATTGATGTAGCTAAGACTGAGTTTGACACAATCAAAGCTGACGTAGGAAGGATGAGCGATTGAATATAGAAGGCAATCAACCAAGAGCAAGATGATTATATCCAAAGTTATAAGAAAAATAAGGAATTAGTTAAAGCTCTCTCCCACCTAATTTAAACTCATAAGTACAAACTGAAGGACCTTCAAGAGCAGCCAATCGACCGACTAAATGCTACCAAATATACTCGCTCGATCTATACCGATAGCTTCATCTGAGATATTTGCACTAGTATAGTGGGTGGCCTAGTACCTCTATTGCTACTACCTCCACTACTACCATCTCCTCCTTCCCTAACTAAAAAGACAAAGGTTCTTTCTGAAAAGAAAAAACCTCGAAACCTCCTATTACCTCCAAAGTTTGATGGAACTTCAAGTAAGTTAAAGGAATTCTTGATGAAGATAGACTACATATTCGAATGCATGCTGCTGACATATTCTACCCATAGTGAAAAGATCTTGTTCGTAGCAGATCTATTAATAGGTAGAGCAAGTACCTGATATTATGCCAACTAGTATAAGTGAATACCAGATGCTAATTTTGGATGAGTAGAATGAGATATATTTAATGTTTTCACATAAGAATTCATTAATGCCTACTAGAACTAGCACAAGCAACGTGATATAAAGGTCTCTCTTTAGAAGGAGTATCAGAAGAAAGGTGAGGTAATGAAAGATTTCATTACAAGAGTCAGGGTTCATCAGTTGGTAGCGGAACTACTATAAGAACAGCTCTAGGAGCATCTAATCATAGTTATTCAACCTGAGACCAGAGCTCATATAGTCCAAGTTAGCACTGACAAGGATATCCGCAATAAAGTACTAGCTAGCACAAAAATGTGCTTCCAGGCAATTACTAATACTGGGTCTTAGATGGAGTATAAGAAGGTACGGGAGGTACATACATAGAGCTAGTTCTGTTAGAAAGAATAGGCTACTAGTGTGAAAAAAGAGGTAGCCCCTGCTTCTAAGACTATGGAGAAGAAGTCCGAGAACCTTAAGGACAGAATCTCTAAGCTGAAGCAAAAGGCAAAAACTAAGCCCGATGCCAAATCCAAACCCAAGTCCAATGCTTTCTCTAAGGAGAAAAAAGAGCCTGGCCAAGATATAGTTACCTACATTATGTGGTAGGCTCAGAAGAGGGACATGTAGTGTATTAAGTATAAAGATAAAAACTACATGATGGGTGACTATATAGTTGGATGGAAACCCTCAGCAGAATCAAAAAGAAAGGGTAAAGCCAAGGAGGATACAAAGAAAGTGACAACAGTGGTAGCCATAGTAGAGCCATTGGAGATTTCTTTTGGTAAGATCATCAGTGATGATGAGTTGGACTATAGGGAAAATTCGGACTGTTAGGGATACAGGCCATCTAGTACGTTAGGTCAGATAGTCTCACAAGATTGGTTTTCTCTTTGTGTTATTAAGAAGGGTATCTCTATTAGTAGTTGGAGGAAGGAATATATTAGGGAACCCATAGATATTGATTCCACTTTTATTAGTTCTGTTTCTCATAATTTGTCTTTTTTTACCTTTTCTTCTTTATAAAATACAACAAAAGGGACAAAAAGAAAAGCTGATAATGAGGTGGCTTCTATTATCGGCAAACTCTAAAAAAGACTACAAAAGGTAGTGGTGTCGGATATTTTATTAGATGGAATAAAGGATCTCTCTTTAGCAGGAAAATTGGGTATAAAGGTATTGAAGTCTGATGAGTTAAAGTTCCTTATTTCTATTAAGTTATCTTAGTTATATGGAGGAATAAAAAGGGAACTTTCCATTAACACTTTGCTTAATACTGGTATGGAAGCCACGATTTTTGATTCTGATTTTGTTGAGTAGATAATGTTACCTTAGGTTAAGAGGGAGAAAAGACTGAGATTAGAGAGTGCCGATGGCTCGATTCTCAAGAGATCTGGTATAGTGCAGGTCCGGAACCTGCAGATAGAAGTCTTTGATGCAAGATCAGAGCGAAACAAAACCCTTGACCTAGTAACTGATGTTGCGTGCCTCAAACTAGGTCTTCCATTCATTTTAGAGATGAATTAGATCATTGCTAATTGTGATAAGCTATGAGTTACCACTCCTTATGGGCTCGAGCTTAAGAGGGCATTAGAGATCGAGGAGGTTACTGATTTCACTGACTTTGACAAAGTACTTGCAGAGACTCAGTATATTAAACTTATTGAGATTGGGGAATGGGATTATCAGAAGTTTGCAAATAGGAATGTTCGCAAAGTTATGAAAATAACTATGAGTGAGAACCTAGAAGAACTTGCTGATCGATTGCCATCTCAGTATAGGGATTTTGTAAAAATCTTTGGAAAGGAGATACAATCTGCCCTTCTATTTCATAGCCTACAGGATATGACAATCGAGTTAGAAGAAGGAAAAGGTCTACCATTAGGAAAGTTGTACCCTCTCTCCCCCAATAAACTAGAGCTTCTCAAAGAATACCTTGACGAGATACTCCAAACTAGCAAGATTAGACTGAGCAAAAGTAGTGCTAGTACTCCTATTTTCTTCACCAAACAACTTAATAGCAAGCTTCGAATAGTCGTAGACTATAGAGGCCTCAACGCCATTACTAAAAAAGATAAGTATCTCTTGCCACTTATGACCACTCTTATAGAACAAGTTGGTATATTACAGGTTTTCTCTAAACTCGACTTAAAACTTAGGTTTAACTTACTAAGAATAGTAGCCGAAAACAAGTAGAAGAGGGTATTCAAGACTAGATATAGCTTGTACGAGTATATAGTTATGCCTTTAGGGCTAACTAATGCTCTATCCGTCTTCCAACAATATGTTAATAATATTCTATCTAAGAGAATCGATCGAAAGATCCTTTTATATATTAATGATATTCTTATATATATTCAGACTAAAGAAGAACATGTTGAACTCGTCTATTAGGTGTTACAGAAGCTAACGGAGAATAACCTTTATGTCAATATTGACAAATATATCTTCTGGGTCCCCGAGGTAGAATTCGTAAGATTTAAGGTTGGTACTAAAGAGATATAGATGGGTCAGAATAAAGTCGAGGATATCCTCGTATAGCAAGCCCCTCGAAATATCAAAGAGGTATAGAAGTTTATTGGTTTTGCTAATTTCTATTACTGGTTTATTAAAGGCTTTAGTAGTTTGGCTCTTTTGATTCAAATACTAACGCATAATGGAGTTCCTTGGAATTGGACATAGGAGTATTAAAAGGCCTTCAACGAATTGAAATATAGGTTCACTACGACCCCAATACTATGCTATTATCACCCCGAATGACTAAAAATAATCGAAACAGATGCGTTTAATCTAGCAAAGGCTAGTATCCTATCCCAGAAGGAACCAGACAGTCGTTGGTACCCAGTTGCCTACTACTCAAAGCGTTTTATTCCAGCAGAGCTCAACTACGATATACATGACAAAGAAATAGTCATAATCATCAACTGCTTTCAGGAATGGAGATACTTTCTAATGGGTATCCTGGAGGAAATAATTGTATATATTGACCATAAAAACCTAGAGTACTTGAATTCTATAAAGTTACTCAATCAAAGGCAGGCTCGATGCGTGGAAATATTAAGCCAGTTCAACTTCAGAATTATCTATCACCCAAGTGATAAGAATAGCAAAGTAGATGCGTTTTTCCGTCAGGTTGATCCTGACCTCAAAGAAGAGAAGGAGAAGCAAGACCATATAATTCGAATGTTCAAACTTGGTTAATTTCAACTGGGTTTGGGTGAGGAGGAACTAGTAATGTACTGAATTATGGCAGTGAAGACCTCATAGATGGAAGAATCAACTTAATCGAAGAAAATCCTAGAGGCTGGCCTCATAGATGAGAAGTAGTTAGGGATTTGAAATGTGTTAAAGTTTGGCAAGGAATATCCCGATCTTAAGCACTATGGTTTGGAAGATAACATAGTGACCTATGAAAGACGTTTGTATATTCCTGACAACAACTTACTTAAGCTAAAGATGCTATTCTAGAGACATAATGCTAAGGTTATAGGATACTTTGAACATGACAAAATCCTCAAATTAATAAAACAAAATTACTACTGGCCGAATATAGAAGATTAGGTATATGACTACGTCCGTATATATGATACTTGCCAATACAACAAAATAGTACAACATAAAAAATATAGTAAGCTCGTACCTCTTTCAATTCCCTATAGGCCCTGGAAATATATTTCAATGGATTTCATTACTGATTTACCTCCAGTCAAAAAGTATAATCAGATCTGGGTTATTGTCGATAGGTTTACCAAGATGGTACATTTCATTCTTGTAAAGAACTGGAAGGCTAAGAAGTTAGCTGGAATATTTGTCAAGGAGGTGTAGAGACTATATAAGTTGCCAAAGAAGGTCGTTTTAAATAGAGACTCAGTATTCACAAGTTCTTTTTGGATAGAAGTTATATGGTTATTGGGAGTTGAATTGGATAAGTCTTCAGCATATCACCCTCAGATGAATAGTCAAACTGAACGAGTTAACCAGATCCTAGAGCATTATCTATAGACATATTACTATTAGAATCAGGATGACTAGATTTAGTTACTTCCATTTACTGAGTTCTGTTATAATAATACTGTCCACTCTAGTACTAAACGTACTCCTTTCTATGCAGTATATGGTTAATATCCCGAGAACAACTTCTAGAACCCAACCGAGGTCTCAACCGAATCTAACAATCCTGAAGCAGCTAAGACAGTTGAAACTTTGGATGCAATGAGAAAAGCAATGAGAGAGAATATGAAGGTAGTGCAAGCCTGTATGTCAAAATATAATAATCTTAAGGTAGCAGAGAAGGAACCGACATTCAAGGTAGGAGACTGAGTTATGGTTAATGCTAAGAACATTAAGACTAGGAGTCCGACCAAAAAGCTTGACTACAAGCTCTGAAGGAAGTTTAGAATTAAATGACTTATCAGTACTTACACTTATAAGTTAGAACTTCCTCTGAGCATAGGTAAAATACACTCTGTCTTCCATATTAGTCTATTGGAACTCTACTACCTTAATACGATTGCTAGTAGATGTTCACCAACACCCCTTTCTATTGATCTCGAAGAATCGAAGTACTAGATTGAGAAGGTTAGAACTAGTAAGCTTTGAAAGGGAAGAGTTATGTACTTAGTTTTCTGGAAGAGTTATAGTTCTGATGATGACATATAGTAACTATATGAGAACTTGAAGGATAGAGGCTTTAAAATCATTCAGAAATTCTATCTAGATAATCCTCGTAAGCTACAGGACCCTGATGTTATCTTATGAGGATTTCTCATTTTTTCCTATATAGGCTTTAGCTTTTTGGAATTATCTTTCATGTATTTTTTGTTTTTTACCTATATTTCTTATGATATTTTCTGTCCTAGGGGTGCAATGAGATGTACGTAGCTGTGTTTCGGCTGTTGTATATAAGGACTAGTCCTCAAGCCCTATTCATAGTCATTAGTAGCAATACTAATTCTATTTGTATAATCAATTAGATTCTTGTGGATAAGAACCTTAAGGGGGGAGACACTATTACGGAGTGACATCCAGCCCTACTATAGGTACTTGAGTTCCTATAAAACGACTAGTGTGCACCACGGGGCGAGTCGGTTCGAGTTCATGACCTTGACAACTCGTTCGGTAATCGCCTCGCCTCGGTCGTCGCTAGTGGCAACTCGCCTCAGACCGACTCGCCGAGTATTCGGTAATCGACAGAATACTCGCCAAGCCTCTACACTAACCTCTTTTATACTCGGGCGCCTGCCAAGCCTAGTCGGTTCCTGCCCTTACTAGCAGCGCATACAAATAATAGGTAACGAGTGCTAATAATAACAGCGAAATAGATGATAGTATAAGCCATACGTGATATTACAGGCAATCGGTAATACTACAGGTAATCCGTGACAGTTGAAGTGACCGTGACACTACAGGCAATCGGTGACAGGAGAAGCGACCATGACAGTACAGGCAATCGGTGATAGGAGAAGCGACCGTGACAGTAGAGGTAATCGGTGACAGTAGATGCGATCCGTGATAGTACAGACGATCCGTGATAGTAGAAGCGACCGTGACAGTTCAGGCAATCAGTGACAGTAGAAGCGACCGTGACAGTACAGGCAATCGGTGACAGTAGACGCGACTGTGACAGCACAGGCAATCGGTGACAGTAGATGCGATCCGTGACAGTACAGGCAATCCGTGACAGTAGAAGCGACAGCGACAGTACAGGCAATCGGTGACAGCAGACGCGATCCGTGACAGTACAGACAATCCGTGACAGTAGAAGCGACTGTGACAGTACAGGCAATCGGTGATAGTAGACGCGATCCGTGACAGTACAGACAATCCGTGACAGTAGAAGCGACCGCGACAGTACAGGCAATCGGTGACGGTAGAAGCGACCGCGACAGTACAGGCAATCGGTGACAGTAGACACGATCCGTGACCATACAGACAATCCGTGACACTGGAAGCGACAGCGACAGTACAGGCAATCGGTGACAGCAGACGCGATCCGTAACAGTACAGACAATCCGTGACAGTAGAAGCGACTGCGACAGTACAGGCAATCGGTGATAGTAGACGCAATCCGTGACAGTACAGACAATCCGTGACAGTAGAAGCGACTGTGACAGTACAGACAATGGGTGACAGTAGAAGCGATCCGTGACAAAGGAAGTGATCCGTGACATTACAAGCAATTCGTAACCGTAGAAGTGGAGGCTAGACTGAGCAAATGAATGATAAATATAAAATAAAAGGCTTGGCGAGTATTCTGTAGATCACCGAGTAGGGGCGATTCGAGTTGAGGCATCGAAAAGCCGACTCGGCGAGTTATTGACGGACGAAAACTCGTTCGCCGAGTCGGTTCTTGGCGAGTTGGGGCGAGTTGTACTCGCCCCATGGCGCACACTAAAAACGACTCTAGATATCCATACAGACTCTAGGTACACTCATAGCAGTGTAGTATAAGCTTTTCTAATACTTATCTACAAGAGATAAGTATATGAAACGGGTTTGAACCTCAAAGTGGTATATGACTATCATAGATAGTTAAAACCCTTATGATATACCCATAGACCCTTGAGAGAGCTACGGTTTAAATTTCATAAGTATCCAATTAATGGTTCAACAGTTATACCTAGATCAATATACTAACTATATATATATATACTAGCTATACTAGCTGTTACTCTGAAGTCTTAGCATTACCTTGAACTGAAGTTATTACTCTGAACTTTAGGAAAATAACTCGGTAAAAATAAATAAAATAATGAAGCTATGAGGGTGTACTTTAGACCAAAGTGTATCCGGTGACATTATAAGAGAGTGCATCCTAAACCAAGACTAAAGATATACTTGAAATATAAATTCTCCGAATTTAATATTTCAAAGTTGTATCTAGGTCTATTCAGTGTCCTGATTCCATTTCCGCAATCCATTTTATGATCGGAGTAATACTCATAGAGGTATAAGACCTTTAGTAAGGTTAAATTAAATCCATGAGGAAGTTTATCTATTATTGATAACAACTCCACGAATAATATGGGCATTAAGATGAATTAAGATTCTATAACCTTCTACGCATTAGCGCCTATCCAATAATAATCTATTTGTGACCCATGTATCTTTATTAATAGAGTTATGAGCAGTTGAAAATTATTTTTAATGGACACTAAATACTATTAAGAAAATACTACTGCAAGCTCTAATAAGATAACTCTATGATACTGTTGAGTATTTATTCGATAGTATCAGGGATTAGTGTTATATTGGAAGTAGAAACTAATTATCTTGGCTAAATATTCTTTAATGAAATAAGTCAGCTTAAGTGAAGTATATAAAACCTGCAGGTATGGGAATCTTCTCTATATTCAGGCTAGTAACCTGTAATAACGAGCACAAATTACAACTGTATTAACAAAGGTGTGTATGGCATAACACTTAGGAAGAAATTCTAAGGAGTAATGGGTAGGTATGCATCCCCCAAAATATTTTATCAAAAGAATATCTACTATTACCACACATTATAAATAGTAACAGTAGTTCTCAGTTAAATCTAATTCTACTATTAAGAGTATTCGAAAGCAAGAGCACCTTGAGTATATGAAGCCTACAAAGTTCTAAGTCTAGTGAAACTTTACATTTAATTGACAGAGAATTTATTTTGTCTTATGAAATAAGATCCATCGAGAGAAACTAAAGTGGAATTGAACTTTATTGCTATAGAATTATATTCTGTTTTGTAGAATAGATATCATTGCAGTAGTATAAGTATGGCCGTCCTATTTTCTAGTCGTAAGAGCACTATACGGGTTAATAGAGCCTCTGTGACAGACATGAATAATAGCGTTGGATAATAGTATAAATGTAAGTAATAGTATTGGGTAATAGTATAGATGTGGTCAATAATGTAGATGTGAGGCAGTTTATATTATGAACTAGAATATATAAGACATTGTATAAAGAGTAAAAATAAAGAATAATAGTAACATCCTTATATATATACAATTATCCTTGTCCATGATATTCACTTTGATATAAGCTCTTTTTATTATATGTATAAGTAAGCTTCTGTATGTGATACTCAATATAATATTACCTATGATATAGGTAATAGTTTATGGTATATGTATATTACTTGCGATCGCAGATAATAGTCCGTGATAGTCTATAACAGTCCATAACAGTTCGTAATAATCCGTAATAATAGATTGCTGAAGAGGGTTATTTGAGATAAGGACTCAGTATTCACAAGTTCGTTCTAGATGGAAGTTATACAGCTGTTAGTAGTTAAGTTAGATAAGTCTTTGGCATATTACCTCTAGATGGATAGTCAAACTAAATGAGTCAACTAGATCCTAAAGCATTATCTACAGATGTATTGCTATTAGGATCAGGATAACTGGGTTGAGTTACTTCTATTTGCTAAGTTCTATTATAATAACACTATCTACTCTAGTACTAAATATACTCTCTTCTATATAGTATATAGCCAATATCCTGAGAACAACTTCTAGAACCCAACTAAAGCCTCAACTAAATCTAACAACCTTAATGCAGCTAAAACAGTCGAAACCTTAGATGCAATGAGAGAGGCTATAAGGGAGAACATATAGGTAGTATAGGCCCACATATCAAAATAGTACAATGTTAAGTTTTTAGAGAAAGAACCAATATTCAAGATAGGAGACTAGGTTATGGTCAATGCTAAAAATATTAAAACTAGGTATCTGACCAAAAAGCTTGACTACAGGCTTCGAGAAAAGTTCAGAATTAAATGACTTATTAGTACTTATACCTATAAGTTAAAACTTTTCTCTAGTATAGGCCAAACCCACTCCATCTTCTATATTAGTCTGTTGGAACCCTACCACCTTAATATAATTACTAGCAGACATTTACCAATATCCTCTCCTATCGATCTTAAAAAATCAGAGTACCAAATAGAGAAGGTTAAGATAAGTGAGCTTTAGAAAAGAAGAGTAATATACTTAGTTTTCTGGAAGAGTTACAGTCTTAATAATGACATATAGGAACTATATAAGAACTTGAAGGATAGAGGTTCTAAAATCATTTGGAAATTCTATCTAGATAATCCTCGTAAACCATGAAACCTTAATATTTTCTTATAAGGATTTTTCATTTTTTTTTTATTTAGCCTTTAGGTTTTTGGAATTATCTTTCATACATTTTTTATTTTCCACCTATATTTCTTATACTATTTTCTGTCCCAGAGGTGCAATGAGACGTATATAGCTATATTTCAACTATTGTATATAAGAACTAGTCCTCAAGCCCCATCTATAGTTATTAGTAGTAATACTAATTCTATTTATATAATTAATTAGGTTTTTGCAGACAAGAACCTTAAAGGGGGAGACACTAATATAAAGTAATATCTAGCCCTACTATAGGTACTTGAGCTCTTATAAAATGACCTTAGATATCCATATAGACTTTAGGTACACTCATAGCAGTATAGTATAAGTATTTCTAATACTTATTTATAAGAGATAAGTATATGAAATGGATATGAACTTTGGAGTAGTATATAACTATCATAGATAGTTAAAACTCTTATGGCACGCCTATAGACCCTTAAGGGACCTATAGTTTAAATTTGATAAGTATCCAATCAATAGTTTAATAGTTACACCTAGATTAATATATTGACTATATACATATACTAGTTATATTTATCACAGAGTGATATCTAGCCCTACCTTAGGTACTTGAGCTCTTATAGAACGATCCTAGATACCTATATAGACTCTAGGTATACTCATAGTAGTGTGGTACAAGCATCTCTAATACTTGTCTTTAAGAGATAAGTATATGAAATGGGTATGAACTTCGGAGTAGTATATGACTATCATAGATAGTTAAGACTCTTATGATACGCCCATAGACCCTTGAGGGAGCTATGGTTTAAGTTTCATAAGTATCCAATTAATGGTTCAACAGTTACACCTAGATCAATATACTAACTATATATATATATACTAGCTATACTAGCTATTACCTTGAAGTCTTGGTGTTACCCTGAACTGAAGTTATTACCCTAAACTTTAGGCAAATAACTCGGTAAAAATAAATAAAATAATGAAGCCATGAGGGTGTACTTTAGACTAAAGTGCATCCAGTAACATTATAAGGGAGTGCACCCTAAGCCAAGGCTAAAGATACACTTGAAATATAAAGTTTTCTAAATTTAATATTTCAAAGTTGTATCTAGGCCTATTCTTCGCTCTAATTCTATTTCCGCAATCCATTTTATGATCGGAGTAATACCAATGGAGTTATGAGACCTTTAGCAAGGTTAATTAAATTTACAAGGAAGTTTATCTATTACTAATAACAACTCTGTGAATAATATAGGCATCGACATGAATTAAGATTCTATAATCTTCTACGTATTGACACCTATTCAATGATAATCTATTTGTAACTCATAAGTCTTTATTAATAGAGTTATGAGTAGTTGAAAATTATTTTCAATGAAAACTAGACGCTATTAAAAAAATACTACTACAAGCTCAAATAAGATCACTTTATAATACTGTCGAGTATTTATTCGATAGTATCAGGGATTGGTATTATATCGGAAGTAGAAATTAGTTATCTCGGCTAAGTATTCTTTAATGTAATAATTTAGCTTAAGTGAAGTATATAAATCCTATAGGCCTAGGAATCTTCTCTACATTCAGGCTAGTAACCTATAACAATAAGTGCAAATTATGACTACATTAATAAAGGTGTAGATAGCATAACATTTAGGAAGAAATTCTAAAAAGTATTGAGTAGGTAAGCGTCTACTAAAATATTTTATCAAAGAATATCTACCGTTACTGTACATTATAAATAGTGAGAGTAGTTCTCGGTTAAATCTAATTCTATCATCAAGAGTATTAGAAAGCAAGAGCACCTCGAGTATACAAAGCCTAAAAAGTTCTAAGTCTAGTTTACTTTATTCCCAACTGACGAAAGATTTATTTTGTATTACGAAATAAAATTTCTCAGAAAGGATTAAAGCAGATTGAACTTTCTACTATAAGATTTTATTCTGAGTTATAAAATAAATATCATTGCAGTAGTAGAAGTATGGCCATCCTATTCTTTAGTTGCTGAAGTACTATAAGAGTGAATAGAGCCCCCATGACATTACTTTGTAGATAAGTAATTCTCATCTTATTTGAATAACTATATATTTGAATCAATATGTCTAACTCCTAGATACCAAGAAGGCCTAGCCAGCCCTATCGATCTAAAATATTACCAGATATCATACCTTATACTATCACACAATGCTCATATAACCTTCCATAATCTGGAACAGATATAGAAGATGATATGCCAATGGAAGATATCCTTTCATAAGGAATGGGATCTTCCAAGCAGCAGTTCTACTCCCCAGATGAATTAATATCATATTTGCAAGGATTTCTACTGGGCCTATTACTTTGAATAGACCTATCAACTCAACAGCCACTATGATAAGCAGGTAGCAATACCTCCTCTCAACGCCCAATATATCCACTACCACGCCCCACTCAAGCTACACACCCTACAATAAGTCAAGAACAGTACGACCAATTACTAGCTCGTATTATTTAAGATGGGACTTCTAAGTTTGAATGCTATCGAGCTAAAATCTCAAACCTCACCAGAGGTCTTCAAGTATAGACAACCCTCTTAGTTGAAGCCCAAAAAGCCAATAAAGTAGCTCAAGACGCTCATCAAGTAGTTTTTGAGAGTATAAAAGCTACCTATAAAGATCTAAAATTATTATGACAGTAAGTAACTGAGGAGGTAATAGCTCTTGAAATCCAAACCGCTGGACAAGAAGATATAGTTAAACGTCTAACTATATCTATTAGTAAGGTATTGGAGAAACAGTGGGAATTACTGACTAACAAACTTATATAGGATACAGGAGTGATTATCGATGTAGCTAAAACTGAATTTGATATGATTACAGCTAAAGTAGGTAAAGTAAGTGACTGGATACAAAAGGCAATTAAACAGGAATAGGATGATTGCATCCAAAGATATGAGATAAATAGGGAATCAGTTGAGGCTCTTTCCCACCTGATCCAAACTCATAAAAGGAAGCTCAAAGACTTATAAGAGCTTCCTATCAATCAACCTACTATAAAACATATTTAATTAGATAGCACAGATAGTTTTATCCATGATGTTCATACTGGCCTAGTAGGTGGTCTCGTATCTCCACTACTATCACTTCTACCACTACCATCTCCTCTACCTCTAGCCAAGAAGACTAAAGTTTTCTCTGAAAAGAAAGAACCTCGAAACCTCCCACTACCTCTGAAGTTCGATAGAACTTTAAGTAAACTTAAGGAATTCCTCATGAAGATAGATCACACCTTTGAATGTATGCTACTAATATACTCTACTTATAGCAAGAAAATCCTGTTTATAGTAGATCTACTTATAGAAGAAGCCAGCACCTAGTAGTATACTAACCAATATAAGTAAACACTAGATGCAAACTCTAGATGGATTAAATGGGATATGTTTAATGTTTTTAAATAAGAATTTATTAATACCTATTAAAACTAGCATGAGTAGTGAGATATAAAAGTCTCCCTTCAAAAGGAGTACCAGAAGAAAGGTAAGTTGATGAAGAATTTTATTATATAGGTCAGAGTTCATCAGTTAGTAGTAGAACTACTATGAGAAAAACTCTGGGAATACTTGATCATAGCTATTCAACCTAAGACTAGATCTTATATAGTCTGAGTCAGCACTAACAAAGACATCTTAAATAAAGTGCCAGCTAGCATAGAAATATACTTCCAGGCAATTGCTAATACTAGGTCTCAGGTAGAGTATGAGAAGATAAGGGAGGCACATATATAGAGCTAGTTCTGTCAGAAACAATAGGCTGCTAGTGCGAAAAAGGAGGCAGCCCCCACTCCTAAGACTATGGAAAAGAAGTCCAAAAGCCTCAAGGACAGAATCTCTAAGCTGAAGCAGAAAGCAAAAACCAAGCCTAATGTTAAATCCAAACCCAAGTCTAATGCTTCTTCTAAGAAAGAAAAAGAGCCTGGCTAAGATGCAATTACCTATACTATACGGCAGACTCAGAAGAAGGACATGCAGTGCATCAAGTGTAGAGATAAAAACTATATAATGGGTGACTGCATGGTTAGATGGAAACCTTTAGGAGTGTCAAAAAGAAAGGGTAAGGCTAAAGAGGAAATAAAGAAGATGGTAACCGTGGCTGCTATAGTAGTACCACTTAAAGTTTCTTTTGGTCAGATAATTAGTGATGATGAGTTGAACTATGGAGAAAACTCGGACTATTAGGGATGTGAGCCATCTAGTACATTGGGTCAGATAGTCTTATAGAATTAGTTTCTCT